>CM063506.1:44095724-44100724 GCA_032207245.1 Pardosa pseudoannulata
TTTAAAAATACTACGAAGAAACAGATGATACCCCTTTTTATTTTCACTTTATTTATTTATATATTTTACTAACGTGAAAAAGCTATTGACAGTTTCAAATATGATAATTCCCTCTTCTAATCTCCTTTGCGTGTAGAAGTTAGGTGTTCGAATCCTCTCACTGTTACAGTTATAAACGAACTCAGATAAACAATTTGGGTCACTATTCACTCGACCCGAGTTGCTTATCTTAGTCAAATATTTGCAAACTAACAAAAGAGGAATAGCTATTTCGATGGAGGCATTTTATTAATTTGAGTATTGTTTGCTTTAGTCATTACACTCTGCATGTGTGCCTATAATTGTTCTCCTGCTTTCAAATAAAATTAGTAAATTTAAAAATATATTTCAAGAAAAAAAAAACTTTAAAACATGAATTAGACTTTACACTAGAAGATCCATTAGCAAAGATTTCGGAACTACAAAATGTGAATTCAAGAATCTCAAGGTGTGCTAATGTGCGCAGTTCAAAAATAGAACAATTTTATTTGATAAACAATGCTTTTTATCCAATAACCCCGATTAACCTCTGTAGCGATAACCCTCGATTTTCCAATAACCTCCTTGGCGATTCTATAAAAAACTTAATTCCCACCTATAAAACTGATTCAAGTGTTTGATTGTTGGATGATGATCAGATGGTAGTGCACTGCCTTTCGGTACCGAAGTTTACGGGTTCAACCCTCCTGCTCGCATAGATGTTCATATTCATTTAGAATCAGCTTTAACCCTCCGAGTGGAACATATCGATTAAAAAAAGTCTCCAAAAATACTCTAAAGGTTTATTGTGTCAATGGCCAAAGCGTTCTATGATTTTTTACTTCACCCTTTGTCGACTAAAATGGAATACGGGAAACCCATCCTCATTATTGCCCCTTTACTTCCGTTTATTAATACATATAGAAATATATATTATAGATTGTTAATTTTTAATACACATATAGCTCGTCAAGTCTCGGAGATCATCCCATAAGAAATAATGGATTCTAAAAGTACAAACAAAAATATACTTTAAGAGAATTATTTATATTTTTTAAAGAAAGTTATCCAAGATATTTTAGTGGTACAATTAGAGATACATCTGTTACCGCAAACGAAATACTTCAAAATAGAGATTTAAAAAGCCATGAAAAGCTATCAGCGTCTATCAGCGTCTTTGTGTTTCAGAGAATAGGGGTGCATTCCTCAATAAATGTCAGTCAAAGAGGGATGCAGTTTCTAAACAATCGACCTGATCCTCCTACTTCAAACACTGGCAGAAATGTACATTACATCCATTTTCGGAACGTTTTTGGAAGTCGAAAATTGTACTTGACAACCGCTTTGAAGACATCATCGGTTTGGCGGAATTGTACGTGCGAACCGCTTAGAGGGTTAACCGAAGTAAGGTAACCTACGTTGAATCGACGTAATAAATTTTGGAGAAACCTTAGTATTAAACCTTAATTATTTCATTTATCCAAAACACAATGAAATTTATATTGATACATTACCACTTTCACGAACATATTATATAAACAGTCATAAAATATGTTTATTCAAACATATGCATGTTGAATTGACGTAAAGTTGTCTTTATTGTACTATAAAACATTGTTAACTTTCTAGTGTTACGCAGAAGATATTGGTATCATTAGCTCTCGTGTAATAAAATAGTAGACATTTAAACTCCAAATCCAGCTTTAAACGTTTGATTACATTACGAGTGACTTATTGTGTTAAATCTTTACCATTAAGTATGTAAAACCTTTAAGGTTAAACATGCAAAACTCGAATTCTGATGATATTATTAGTTTAGATGAGTTCACTCATAGACTATTGAAAAAATTAATACTAAACTGCTAAATTAATTTTAAAAAAATGCTAAATCTTTAACATGTTTAAGTAAAACCTTTTGAAATGAATGCGTAATAATTAGAGTCAAATAGTCAAACCTTATATCAAATAATTAAACCGTCTCTGCTAAAAAGGGCATCCAATTTTTCTCTCGGTCTTGCCTAGCTTTATTACCTTTATTATGAATAGAATGTCCTTGGTACTCAATCTGCCAAAAGCGCGGCCAAGAAAAACGCTGAAATTTCTTCGTCACTTAGTAACATATATGAGCTCATGTTACTGTCAACATGATCTAAATATTCTGTTCAAGCAGGATATATTAAAACCATTAACGGAACAGGAATGAATAGCTTGATATTGTACAACAGTGGTCATCAAACTGATCAATGCGGTATCGTTGAGTGGGGCAAGATGTCTTAAGTTAATGGGTGCAGTGATCTTAAAGTGAGTGATCTAAAGAAGTGCAAACAAATACAACATAGAATAAATCTATCTGAAATGCTACATGTAATTATGTTAATCTCTATGGAAAAAGGTGTGTTACCGACCAACATTTTGTTCGAGACTATGATGGTAAGATGTGTTACTAGCACATCCATATAATATTTATATGGCATTTAGAACAACTTATTTATGTGAAAAATCATGTTCTACACATGTCTGAACAAAATATCGGACTACTCTTAATGCCTAATGCGAAATAAGACTGGATAGCATCTATAGAAATATATTTTGATTGTTTCTACAAAAACACTTTCCAGTCACTAGAACCAATGATGCAAGAGCTGGTGAGACCATTAGAACGAGTTTAAGTAATTATTTCACTTAGTAAAATAATTTTAAGCAAATTTTAAATTCAGCTGCATACTACTTCCAAAACCTATATAATGTGAGTAACTTTTAACATACATATACTTTTGGAGAAAAGTATAGGTTTTCGTTGAAGGTCATATAGTTCCAATGTCGTTGTAAACCTTAAAAGTTTGAAGATCAGTGTTACAGAGCAGCTCTTCTCAAACTTTCTTCACTGAGGCACGTTGCATCCCAGAGTTCTATGGAACCCAGTTTGATAATCATGGAGGAATCATAAGTTTGAGAATCATAGAGAAAATTGGTTACATCTCGAGAAAATACAACTACAATTCTTATAATGTTTTGGCAGTAACGCAGCGTTGAGGAAAAACAGCACAAATTTGAACTTTTAAGTAACTTTGTGATGTCTTTAATAATTTCACAACTTTTACCTGACTAATTTTATAATTGCCGCCCCACCCTTCTATAACCCTTCTCGTGGCACCCCAGGGTGTCTAGTTTCAGAAACAGATTGAGAGTTACAAAGTACTGGTGTTAAAATTAATCACTTTGCTAAGTAAATTCATTAGGCGCTCACTTAAATGCATAATCATATATTAGATTATTTTTTCCTCGAAAGAACTCACGGCGCATTAGAAAAGAAATGTTTTATTTATAAAATGGTAACATTAAAATGATAAATTGGGGAAACCTTCTTCAAAACAATCAGTTTTCCCTATTCCGCCGTTTAAGTTACGATAAAAGACCAATAATTGACCTATGAAACATACGCGAAGATTTCCTGCAGAAATATAAATAGAATAATCAAACAGGATGATCTAGCGGTGTTAGTATAGGAAGAAATAGAGAGTTTACAGTGATTTCTCTGGAAGTAAATCAGATAGCTTCAAACAACTGTATTTTTCATATATAATTACCGTTGATATTATCGATGAATTACATGACAATGTTTACATTAGTGACAGATCAATATTCTTTGAGTTTGTACTAATATCCAAAGCTTGGAGTAATGTATTGCATACAGAATAATAAACATTAATCAGTATAATAATAATACGCAAAATATCACACTAAAGTTCAGTTTATGCAACCACTATGGAAAATTAGTGACAGATCAATATTGGTTGAGTTTGTACTAATACACAGAACTTGTAGTAATGTATTGCATACAGAATAATAAACACTAATCAGTATAATAAAAATACGCAAAATATCACACTAAAGTTCAGTTTATGCAACCACTATGGAAAATTAGTGACAGATCAATATTGGTTGAATCACATGCATAATATACAGTACCGTAATCGGTTTAAGCAGTACTGTTACATTACTGTATAATTGCAAAAATAATAGCAAAATATCACACTGAAGTTCAGTTTATGCAACCCCTATGGAAAATTAGTGACAGATCAATATTGGTTGAGTTTGTACTAACACACAGAACTTGTAGTAATGTATTGCATACAGAATAATAAACATGAATCAGTATAATAATAAACGTAAAATATCACACTAAAGTTCAGTTTATGCAACCACTATGGAAAATTAGTGACAGGTCAGTTTTTGTTGAGTTTGTACTAATATACACAACTTGTAGTAGTATTGCATACAGAATAATAAACATTAATCAGTATAATAATAATACGCAAAATATCACACTAAAGTTCAGTTTATGCAACCACTATGGAAAATTAGTGACAGATCAATATTGGTTGAGTTTGTACTAATACACAGAACTTGTAGTAATGTATTGCATACAGAATAATAAACACTAATCAGTTAAATTAAAAATAAGCAAAATATCACACTAAAGTTCAGTTTATGCAACCACTATGGAAAATTAGTGACAGATCTATATTGGTTGAGTTTGTAGTAATATACACAACTTGTAGTAGTATTGCATACAGAATAATAAACATTAATCAGTATAATAATAATACGCAAAATATCAAACTAAAGCTCAGTTTATGCAACCACTAAAAATAGAAAGCTATTTTAATGTCTCGGAGACGCTTTTTATTATTAAAATAATAAACTGTAACAAACTGAAAATAACTTCAATGTGTAACAAATCATTCTTTTTAAATGAAAGGTATGCATTACTTACCACTCTCGGCTTTAGCCTTTTCAAAACGGGTATCTGTAAGTGTGTACAGATTTTGTGAGAGGGGAGGGGTGTGTTGAATCTTGATTTACTGAGGCATGAAAACACAATTAAATATTTTACCCCTCCAAGACAGATTTTTAATTGAGTCCAAATAACAAAATTCCTATAATATTTTGCGTTTTTGGTTTTTAAATCTTATTTAGAA
>CM063506.1:44108224-44118224 GCA_032207245.1 Pardosa pseudoannulata
ATATCGTCTGCATGATTTTCATACGTTCTATCACGGAACTGAGCTATGACGTAAATTATTTTCTCTTATATTAGTCTTAAATAAAAAATTAGGTACATATGTGATAATTTCAAATTTAATCATCGATCATTTTTTGTTGCAATATTCTCAGCCGAAAAATAAACCAATTTTTACCTTCATCATAGGGTAAATTAATTTTATTGATGCTAGTTTGCAATATTACCTCATTAACGTCTAACTTCCCTTTTTAATGACAGATTTAAAAATATAGAGTTTTAGGTAGATGGCAGTTCTTTAACCCTTTAAATGTCACCAAAATAAATTCATGGGAATTTAATTTGTTTATAAATGTTATCTATAAGCCTTGTATATGTAAAATATATAATTTTTTTTACATTCCTTAGAAGGGTTTGCCTTAGAGGATACCAAATTAAGGTTTGAGAAGTGGTTTAACTGACTAACCCCTACCCTTGTACAGCTTGAATATTATGCCTTTTTAAAAGTTTAACTATACTGGAAGAACAATAAATGATAATCCTTAAACTGGTATAATAAATAAATAGCTTAACAACTTAAAAGTGTTGTTTATACAGATACTTTTATTTGAGGTCATAAGTAAGATAAATTGAATCTGACTTCTCAAGTACAGAAAGTTTAAATACATATATTTCAATAGAAAAAGAAATAAATAAGTTAAACGTAGAACTATCACCTGTTATATATTTAAAATATCAAAAATTTAATATGTATATATATATATATATATATATATATATATATATATATATATATATATGGTTTGGTCTGGAGTGCTACGGTCTACTTTTTGCAACACGAGGGCTAATGAGACCGGGACCTACAGCTTAAAGCCGATTCCGAACGGCTACGAACATCCATGCCACTGTGGGATTCGAACCCACGAACTCCGGTTCCGAAGGCGAGCACCCTAACCATTCGGCCATCGGCATATATATATATATATATATATATATATATATATATATATATATATATATATATATATATATATATATATATATATATATATATATATATATATATATTATATATAATATATATATATATATATATATATATATATATATATATATATATATATATATATATATATATATATATATATATATATATATATATATATATATATATATATATATACATACATATATAATATATATACATACATATACATCCATCCATATATATAATCGAAAACTCATCCATGTCTCCAAACAGTTTTTTTTTTAATTGCAAAAGTTCTTGATTCTACATCATTAGCTTCCATATATCACAGATGTATGAGATTGGAGCCGTAAATAATTATAAAAAGATAAAGTGAAGTAATCCAAAAAGTAAAGTTTAAAAAAAAGATGTTTAATAGGTGGTTTTGCTACGAAACCACTGTCCGTTAAAGGGTTAAACAATCTACGAAATTTTCGATTGCCTGCTATTGTTTATAATTTTGTTACTAGGATCGATATTTTCGAAGATTTTTGAGATTCGCACATAAGTCTGCATATTCGTCTGTGAAACCACGGCCAAAAACTTTACTATGTTTGCTGGTGATACTAAACAAATATTTTATCACAAAGGTCCCACTTCCCCTTTTTTTATGGCATCCAACGATGCTTAACACATTGTGTGCGGGTACATTTCGTAGCGGAATTGTACCGGGAGCGGGCGTTTTGAGCGTAAATTTAGTTATTCAGTAAAATCTCAATAGATCAAAAATTATTTAATTTTTAACCAACTTTTCGTATTTTATATTGAAATATACAAACAAAAATAGAAATAGAAATATATAAATAACAACCGTAAGATTTTTGTAAACAAAAAATATATTTTTTAGTGGATAAATTTATAATATTATCCTAAATATGAAAAATAAAATAAAAATAGTATTATATAGTTTTAATTTTTTCGAATTATGATATATATATAAACATTTTTACATGATAAAATAATTAAAGGCAAGATCATTCGGCTTTGTTTTCCTGTATATACAGTGATTTTTGTTCCCACAAACAAACCATGTTGTTACACTAACCCGTTCTAGTACTTGATCCGCGCTCAAGTATCAATCGTTAGAAAGCGTACTAGTATGTGTCCCGCACACAATGTGTTAACACATTGTGTGCGGGTCCATTTCGCAGCGGAATTGTACCGGGAGCGGGCGTTTTGCGCGTAAATTTAGCTATTCATTTAAATCTCAGTAGATCGAAAATTATTTAATTTCTCAACCAACTTTTCGTATTTTTTATTGAAATATATAAGCAAATATATAAATAGAAATATATAAATAACAACCATAAGATTTTTGCAAAAAAAAAAAAAAAATATTTTTTAGTGGATAAATTTATAATAGTATCGTAAATAGGAAAAATCAAATAAAAATAGTAGTATGTAGTTTTAATTTTTTCGAATTATGTTATATATAAATATTTTTACATGATAAAAAAATGAAAATAACAATCATGAAACTAATCATGTAAAAACTAGTTTTTATTTGTCTAAAATTTTCCAAAATCTATGTAGTAGACAGGAACATTCGGCTTCGTTTTTCTGTATATACCGTTATTTTTGTACCCACAAACAGACCATGTTGCTGCACTAACCCGTACTAGTTCGTGTCCCGCGATCAAGTATCAATCGTCAGAAAACGTACTAGTATGTGTTCCGCATACAATGAATGTGCTAAGTATGTAGTTGAAAAATATACAGTAGAACCTCGATTATACTAGCTAACTGGAACCGCTAGTACCTCGGATATCGGAAATCTCGGTTTATAGAAACCATGCATAAAAAACTTCCAAGCTTGCGAATTTAACTAACTTTTAAAGTAAAAAACAATAGAACATTCTTTAAATGATAAAAATTAACGTATATGAACTTAAGTTTCACAGATTTTTTAAAAAGATTTTAAAAAGATGTTATAGTTCTTGGAAGTTGAGTGCTTTTGTGGGGTAGAAGTGCCTGTAATAGGGACAACGAACTAAAAGGTGTATAATTTTTTCCAAGCTCATTTTAGAAAAGAGAAAAAAAATTACACTTCCTTATTGACTCGGTAAACAGAAACCGCGGTTAATCGAGATTCTATTGTACTTGAAAATGTACAAAATGTACTTGAATGTTTTCAGTGATACAATGCAATACAGTAATTTTCAGAATTAAGGGGGGAGATAGGCGTTGATAAAGGGGATATCAATATCTTCAACCTACGTCACTGACATATGCTGTGATTTTATATGATGAAGCATATAATAGGAAAAATATTGTTTTATTTCTAAATAAATCGATTTTAAAATTATAATAATTGAAAATAAGATCTTCTTTTGTAGCATTTAATAAGTGACAGTCCCTTTAATCGTTAGAAAGAGAAAAGATTTCTTAACAAGGCACGAAATGACACGATATATTATCAAAACACAGATATAGAAGAAAATATGGTGAAAGAAACCTTTTGCGTGAAACATAAAACGCTTGTCCTTATTACACGAATATTCTGATAGTGCCTCATTGTCACGTTACCTAGAACTTAAATCTCTCTGGTAAATAGTCATTTGCCAACATTTCGATTTGTGTAGATGGTCAGATCTGGACTGAAATGGGTTTAAAATTTTGTGCTCATATTTAGTTATTCAGTTAAATCTCAATAGATCGAAAACTATTTAAATTTTTAACCAACTTTTCGTATTTTATATCGAAATATATAAGCAAATATATAAATAGAAATATATAAATAACAACCGTAAGGTTTTTGTAAACAAAAATATATTTTTTAGTGGATAAATGTATAATAGTATCGTAAATAGGAAAAATCAAATAGAAATAGTAGTATATAGCTTTATTTTTTCGAATTATTTTATATATAAACATTTTTCCATGATAAAAAAAGGACAGACAAGAACATTCGGCTTTGTTTTTCTGTATATACCGTTATTTTTGTTCCCAGAAACAAACCATATTGTTACACTAACCCGTGCTAGTATGTGACCCGCTCTCGAGTATCAGTCGCCAGAAAACGTACTAGTACGTGACCCGCGCTCAAGTATCAATCGTGAGAAAACGTACTAGTACGTATCCCACACACAATGTGTTAAGTATGCAGTTGAAGAAAATTATACTTGAAAATGTACTTTTATTTCAGTGATACAATGCAATACAGTAATTTTCAGAATTAAGGGGGGAGATAGGTGTTGATAAAGAGGATATCAATATCTTCCTCCTAAGGCCCTGATATATGGTGTGTGATTTTATATGATGAAGCATATATTACAAAAATATAGTTTTATTTCTAAATAAATCGATTTTATAATTATAATAGATTGAAAATGAGATCCTCTTTAGTAGCATTTAATAAGTGACAGTCCTCTTAATTGTTAAAAAGAGAAAATATGGCTTAACAAGGCACGAAATAACACGATATATTATCAAAACATAGATATAGAAAAAAAATGTCGAAAGAAACCTTTTGCGTGAAACATAAAACGCTTGTCCTTATTACACGAATATTCTGATAGTGCCTCATTTTCACGTTATATAGAGCTTAAATCTCTCTGGTAAATAGTACATTTGCCAACATTTCGATTAGTGTAGATGGTCAGATCTGGACTGAAATGGGTTTAAAATTTTGTGCTTAAATTTAGTTATTCAGTTAAATCTCAATAGATCGAAAACTATTTAAATTTTTAACCAACTTTTCGTATTTTATATTGAAATATATAAACAAATATACAAATAGAAATATATAAATAACAACCGTAAGGTTTGTAAACAAAAATATATTTTATAGTGGATAAATGTATAATAGTATCGTAAATATGAAAAATCAAATAGAAATAGTAGTATATAGATTTAATTTTACGAATTATTTTATATATAAACATTTTTACATGATAAAAAAAGGGACAGACAAGAACATTCGGCTTCGTTTTCCTGTATATACCGTGATTTTTATTCCCAGAAACAAACCATATTGTTACACTAACCCGTGCTAGTATGTGACCTGCGCTCAAGAATCAATCGTCAGAAAACTTACTAGTTCGTAACCCATGCTCAAGTATCAATCGTGAGAAAACGTACTAGTTCGTAACCCATGCTCAAGTATCAATCGTGAGAAAACGTACTAGTACGTGTCCCGCATACAATGTGTTAAGTATGCAGTTGAAAAAAATTATACTTGAAAATGTACTTTTATTTCAGTGATACAATGCAATACAGTAATTTTCAGAATTAAGGGGGGAGATAGGCGTTTATAAAGGGATATCAATATTTTCCTCCTACGGCCCTGATATATAGTGTGTGATTTTGTATGATGAAGCATATATTGGAAAAAAATATTGTTTTATTTCTAAATAAAGTTATTTTAAATTTATAATAGACTGAAAAGGAGATCTCCTTTAGTAGCATTTGATAAGTAACAGTTCCCTTAATCTTTAGAAAGAGAAAATATGGCTTAACAAGGCACGAAATAACACGACATATTATCAAAACACAGATATAGAAAAAAAAATGTTGAAAGAAACCTTTTGCGTGAAACATAAAACGCTTGTCCTTATTACACGAATATTCTGATAGTGCCTCATTGTCACGTTATCTAGAACTGTAATCTCTCTGGTAAATAGTACATTTGCCAACATTTCGATTTGTGTAGATGGTCAGATCTGGACTGAAATGGGTTTAAAATAAATAAAACAGGTTTTTGCCCCGGAGCTACGCGAAGTTAAACTGTTCCTCAAAGGCGTGATTGTAAGATAAACACACACCGCGGACAATAGGCAGTGTTTTAATGATTATCCGGCTTCAAGGTGAATTTTCCTTCAAGATCACTCGTATTAAGTATAAAACTCACTTCTTTTGGAAAATACCTTACTTACTTATATGAAAAACGTACCCCGTATGTTACAAGCAAAAAATGGCTGAAAAGTGAAAACTCTTATATAACTAGCATATAGCCCGTCATATGACAGGATTAGTAAATTTTTTAATTTTCCAGAATTGTAAAGAACCCTATGAGGGAGGTAAAAAAATGGTTTGTTTTTTTGGCTGAGAATTACCTTTCAACGAAAATAATCGATTAAAATTATCACATATGTACTTAATCTATTATTTAAGTCAAATAAAAAAGAAAACTATTTATGTAATATCTAAGTTTAGTGATAAAACGTATGAAAATAATGCAGAAAATATTTAAATAATTTAAAATAAAAAATGATTAAATAAGATGGTTAAAGGAATGAAGTGATAATGTTCGAAAAAAATTGTTATTTTTACCTATTTCTTATGTGATAAATTGATAAATTTAATCGCTTGCTTTTAAAATAGGGCTTGATATAATGGCATTAAACACTCGAAAAGGGGGCGGGGTGGATTTCGAACGTTTTAAAGATAACAGTATTTTTTGCTGTTATACGAAGCTTATTCCTACTAATTTACTTCAGAATCGGATCTATAGTTTAGGAAAAGATAAACTATACTCGCTTTGAATTTTGCAAACCCTAACTCATCAAAAATCCAATATGGATGCTCTATCCATTCCAGGTCCAACAGCTTCATAACTTCGAGGACAGACGGGCCGATAACTTAGGCTATTATTACATTACGAGAAGAAAGTTTAAGGATACACAACATGAAATGTTTATGTGGCCAGAGACATCTGTAAAGCAATACGTGAATTTAATAAAATAAAAATAATAAAAATTATAAAAAGTTGAAAAAATAGTAAAAATTTATTTTAAAAATAATAAAACAACTTTCGGAATAAGAATTTATAAGGAAAAGCAGAAAATATTAAATTTATCAGACATTAAAAAAAATTGGCTGCATCGGGGATAGAACCGTCAAACCTAGACGTACGACGATCAAGTGGGCAGACAGTCTACCAAACGTACAACGCCTGCACGTTGTAGGCGAACTAATTAGAGTATATGAAGATTCAAGTTGAAACAGTCCAGAAATTTAAATATTACTCTCCACCTTTGCTATACTATCAAGAATAAATTTCGTATGGAAAAAGAGGAAGGATAAGGCTTGGAATAATAGCATTAAACGCTCGAAAAGAGGGGATGAGGTGGATTTCGAACTCGATTTCAATTTTGTTAACCCTAACTCATGAAAAATCCAATATGGATGCCTGTATCCATTCCAGGTACAACCGCTTCCGAAATTCGCGGGCAGACAACTTAGGCTATTATTATATAGGGGATGCAAATGAAGCGCCTTACTTTCAGGTAATTTTAAACAAAATATTTTTTCTTATTTTTAGCTTTGATATATCTTGCATAATTATTATCGTAAATACATGGAATTTTCAACATTTGTTTTCTATTTTTATTTAATTAGTTTTGTGAAATTTATGTTCTTTTCTAAAAAAAAGGAATATTTTAATACACTGATAAGTCAGAGATGGTTAGAAAAATTTAAAAATTTTCCGACAAACTGTACTCAAACTAACAACAAATAAGTGAGTTTTATTAACAATTTTTCTTATTAGTAAACAATTATTATTAAGCATAGTTCTCTACCCATTTAAATTTTTAAAAAGTGTCAGAAATCCAGGGGATTGGATTTTCAAAAAAAGGTACAATACTGTTTAAATATTCCATTTCAAATACTACAAATACTAAATTAAATAAACAACAACGAAAAAAGTAAGTCCAATTTTTTTATTGTAGGTCTAAAATATATTTACTAAGAAAATTTGTAGTTCTCAAATGATGAAACAAACACAATTTTGAGCAAAATGGATCTAAATTTAAATATTTCCGATATAAATTTGTATATGTATGTATGTATGTATATGTATGTATGTATATGTATGTATGTATGTATATATATATATGTATGTATATATGTATGTATAAATGTATATATATATATATGTATATATGTATGTATATGTATATATGTATGCATGTGTATATATGTATGAATGTGTATATATGTATGTATATGTATATATGTATGCATGTGTATATATGTATGAATGTGTATATATGTATGTATATGTATATATGTATGCATGTGTATATATGTATGAATGTGTATATATGTATGTATGTATGTGTATATGTATGTATGCATATATATATATATATATATATATATATATATATATATATGTATATATATATGTATGTATATATATATATGTATGTATATATATATGTATGTATATATATATGTATATATATGTATGTATATGTATATATATATGTATGTATATATATATGTATATATATATATGTATATATATGTATGTATATATATATATATATATATATACATATATATATACACACACACACACATATATATATATATATATATATATATATATATATATATATATATATATATATATATATATATATATATATATATATATATATATATATATATATATATATACATATATATATATATATATATATAATTGGTGAGGACTGGCATTCTAATGAATAATATTACTTAAATATACAATTATTATGGACATGACTATAAAATTTTGATTCAGAAAAAGAAGTTGGTATAAAAAATACATGCTTTTTAATGTTTTATTTAAATAGTAATGTTGGTAAAGTTGGTAATTATTAGTAAAATAGGTCAGAAACAAATAAATAAAATGCAAAAAAAAATTGTCTGAATTTGAGAGATTAAGGTAATAAAATTTCAAAGTAATTAATACAAACTGATAATTGGTTTTAAAAATATAATCCATGCAATTTTGAAGTTAATTCAAAGAAAGAGAAAAATTGAACAGACGATTTTACTTCAACAATATCTGTTTATTTTTCTATCAATGATTAAATAAGATTTTTCGCAATGCATTAGGAAATTCATTTAGATATTATGAAAAGCATTTCTTTAGTTTTCACTCCATATCACCTTCTACTTCCGTTAAATATCATACTGCTCCACGGGGGAAAAAATTATTATTTTCTTGAAGATTCTGAGCTGTTTTTTCTAATATTACATTCTTCGGCGATGAAATTTTTTTTCAGATACAGAAAGTAAGACAGAGATGAGAGTACGTTACACTACTGCTAGGAAGAAATTAAACGTTAAATGTTTAAGTGAATATTTTGTCATGCAAGATGAATTTTTATCCTGGAAGATGGAATTTAATTATTTTCAATGCCTTTGCGGATGTTCTTTCTCTCTTTTTTTTAGTTGGATTTTATGTAGCTATGTTTTATGTTAGGTTTTATGTGGTTGGATGTTCTGTTTTGTTTGCATAAAAAATACAAATATGCTTCGAATAGTACGTAAAATTATATGTATATATATATGCATATAGTTTTACGGAGGCACAATTCGATTCATTTCGGTTTTCTTTTTTTTCTTGTATACTATGAATTAGTAATAAAGAAAAAGTTTATATACACAGGGCCGAAAGTTTCGCTTGCCAGTTTACAGTTGGCGACCAAACATTAAGATTGGCGACTAATTTTCGACTTTAAAAATGTAGTTTTTCAAATAAACCTAGCGTATCAGAAATTCTATCCATGGATCTACCTTGACAGAGTTTGTCTCTATAGCTGTGATCGACAAGATGTATTGTTAACTCAAAAAAAAAATGCTACTCAAAAAATTATATGTATATATATGCATACAGTTTTACTCAGGCACTATTCAATTAATTTCGGTTATCTTTTTATCTATACTATGAATTAATAATAAAGAATAAATTTATATATTCAGGGTCCTAATGTTTCGCTTGTCAGCTTACCGTTGGCGATCAAATATTTAGTTTGGCGACTAATTTTCGACTTTAAAAATGTTGTGTTCCAAATGAAGCTAGTTTATCAGAAATTCTATTAATAGATCTACCTCGACAAAGTTTGTTTCTATAGCTGTGATCGAAAAGATGTATTATTAACTCAGAAAGAAAATGCTACACACACAGAAAGTTTTAAAAATACGAAAACTTTTTTTTGCATGAATTTTTTGTTTAATGTTACAATTTCTGGAACTATTA
>CM063506.1:44125724-44128224 GCA_032207245.1 Pardosa pseudoannulata
ATTAAAGAAACGCTAAAAATTTAAAGCCGTCTCTAACAAAAATTTCCTTCGTAATTTAAAATATTCAACATTTAATTACTTTACTTAAAATATATTGAAAAATCGATGACACCCATGTTTAAATATACAGTGTAATCTGGAGAACACTAAGTAAAAAATTAAAAAAAAAACATGGGCCACTTCTGCAACATCTTATTAAAAATGTATCGCTCTTTTTACTTCGTTACTTACGATCTCAAATTAATCAACACCTCTCTCTCCCTTTTCTCCCTCAATCCCACATCGCTCGCGGCGCCGGTTTATTATTCCCTAATCGTAGGGAAAACGTTCCCCCCAGTGTGATGTTACAATGTCAATAAAAATGATACCATCTTATTTCCCTTCTGCGCCATCACTGTCAGAGCGAAGAAGGGAGCCGATTAAATCCGGGGCTCTCGTGACGTACTGTGACGTCATCATTTGTAGTCCTGGAATTTCGGAGGGCAGTTAGTTAATTTTTTTCCCCTCCTCTCTCGCCGTTGATTAAGAGATGCGGTTTAATTAAATATTTGAGCATTTGATCGAATAAAAGTTTTCAGTCAATTATTTCACGGTTGTTTGGAAGGAAAATAGGTTTTGTCGGAGGGAAAATAGCGGAATGACTCCGTTTCGAATAATATTAAATCGGGGTTATTGACTTCATTCTGAACCCTTTTCTCCTAAGTGATTGAAAATGCTTTGGCACTGGTTTGCCTTTGTACGCTCAATAATTTTTATAAGGATTCATCGAAGTAAGAAAAAAATATAATCTGAGAAATGTCGCTAGCTACATAATTTAAAAATTAATCAAACTGTTTATAATTTTGAAAAATTTTTAAGTTTTGGTGAAATGAGGCTAAAATTTGAATTATCCACCTCATTGAATTATGAATTATAAGTTAGAATGAGGAGTAAAATGAATTTCTTTTATTATCCATTAATTTATATTAAATCGGGGCTATTGATTTCATTCTAAGCTCTTTTGTCCTAAGTGATTGAAAAGTGCTTTGGCACTGGTTTGCCTTTGTACGCTCAATAATTTTTATAGGGATCCATCGAAGTAAGAAAAAATTATAATTTGAGGTCTGTCGGTAGTTACATAATTTAAAAAATTAATCAAACTATTTATATTTTGGAAAAATGTTCTAAGTCTTGGTGAAATGGGGCTAAAATTTGAATTATCCACCTCATTGAATTATGAATTATAAGTTAGAATGAGGAGTAAAATGAATTTCTTATATTATCCATTAATTTATATTAAATCGGGGCTATTGATTTCATTCTAAACCCTTTTCTCCTAAGTGATTGAAAATGCTTTGGCACTGGTTTGCCTTTGTACGCTCAATAATTTTTATAGGGATCCATCGAAATAAGAAAAAATATAATATGAGATCTGTCAGTATCTACATAATTTAAAAATTAATCAAACTGTATATAATTTTGAAAATTTTTAAGTCTTGGTGAAATGAGGATAAAATTTGAATTATCTACCTCATTGAATTATGAATTATAAGTTAGAATGAGGAGTAAAATGAATTTCTTTTATTATCCATTAATTTATATTAAATCGGGGCTATTGATTTCATTCTAAACCATTTTCTCCTAAGTGATTGAAAAGTGCTTTGGCACTGGTTTGCCTTTGTACGCTCAATAATTTTTATAGGGATCCATCGAAGTAAGAAAAAATTATAATTTGAGATCTGTCGGTAGTTACATAATTTAAAAAATTAATCAAACTGTTTATAAGCTGGAAAAATGTTCTATGTCTTGGTGAAATGGGGCTAAAATTTGAATTATCCACCTCATTGAATTATGAATTATAAGTTAGAATAAGGAGTAAAATGAATTTCTTATATTATCCATTAATTCATATTAAATCGGGGCTATTGATATCATTCTAAGCTCTTTTGTCCTAAGTGATTGAAAATGCTTTGGCACTGGTTTGCCTTTGTGCGCTCAATAATTTTTATAGGGATCCATCGAAATAAGAAAAAATATAATTGAGATCTTCAGTATCTACATAATTTAAAAAATTAATCAAACTGTTATAATTTTGAAAATTTTTTAATCTTGGTGAAATCTTAAAATTTGAATTATCCACCTCATTGAATTATGAATTATAAGTTAGAATGAGGAGTAAAATGAATTTCTTTTAATATCCATTAATGTATATTAAATTATTGATTTCATTCTAAATTTTCTCCTAATATAAAAAGTGCTTTGGCACTTGTTTGCCTTTGTACGCTCAATAATTTTATAGGGATCCATCGAATAAGAAAAAATTATAATTTGAGATCTGTCGGTATTTTACATAATTTAAAAAATTAATCAAACTATTTATAATTTTAAAAATGTTCTAATCTTGGTGAAATTAAAAATTTGAATTAAATCATTGAATTATGAATTATAAGTTAGAATAAGGAGTAAAATGAATTTCTTATATTATCCATTAATTCATATTAAATTAATTGATATCATTAAA
>CM063506.1:44143224-44173224 GCA_032207245.1 Pardosa pseudoannulata
TCTGATTCCAGTCCCAGATTAGAATCCCGTCTCCGTACTTGACATTAAATAAGAATGTACCTTTGTGGAGTATTTATGAGTCCCTAAGGGACAGGGCCCAATTAGAGGGGATATGGTTGTTCACGTTGGTGGTCTCAGGGCAGGGTTTGCTGAGACCAATGACTTTCTGGCAACTATCCCGATTGGAAGACAAGAAGAAGGAGGGGACTAAGTTTGAGACAATAAAATATGAAAAATCTAAAAAAGGAGGAGATGGATTAGAAGGTCCCAGAGAGTTTGGTTCGAAGGTCCCAGAAGAAAAGTTCGGTTCGGAGGTCCCAGAAGAGATTGGTTCGGAGGTCTCAAAAAGGAATTTGCTCGATACTCCAGCCAAGTCCGCCAGAAAGCTTCCTGCACAAAGTAGTACGGCCGCACCCCAGAGACTCAGGAGAAAGCCCCTGACGATGTCTGTAACAGATCAACGGATGATGTAAAGATTCCCTCTCATACCCTTCAACCAGAAGTGTTCCGGGCCCAGCACTTTAGACCCACAAAGGTACCCATCATTTTGCATTACATTTTGAAATCGAGATTAGGTCCTCTCTCTACTTACAAAATTTTCCTAAGGGTATATAAAAATTTGTCAGAAGTAATTTGAATAGATTGACTAAGCTTACTTATTTACTTATTACTTATTACTGTTTTGTTGTAAATAGATGTATATATATTTTATAATAAATTTACTTTTTTTATATTAAGCTTGTGTCAGTTGCTATCATTTTAGCGGTTAATTTATGTCTGTAGTTGCTCAGAACCTGTGGTTAAATTTTAGTAAAACAAATATTTAACACAACGCAATTTAAAATAAATCCCTTTATACATTTGATCACAGGTTGATACTTAAATAAATAACGAGGACTACACGACACAGTCCAGTAATTATTGCTTCTAAAATAGATATGTAAGACTATCCCTTTTCCACCTTTTCAGTTTTTAATATCTCATTTCTGAGCCATTTAATGTCAGCTAAAAGACTGTTCTCCAACTTTTATTCGTCCCTCAAAACCAACTCTAGAATAAATGTTAATTCAGTCCCCTGACCACATTTTTCAGCTGTTCCATTAAGATGGTTTCACTTCTCGGATATCTAAATTGTATAGCTGTGTGTTTTTCTAGCTGCACGTTTTTACTTACAGCTGCACCCGATACCATTATTATCGATTATTGCTTGGCAGCGTTTGGCATACTTTCGACAAGTTTTTCGGCTAATTACAAAGGTAGAGACCTCCAAATTAGCTGCTTTATATTGTATACACATTTTCTCCTGAGCTTCATTTCCATGTTCGAGCCAAATAAATCCATATGTTGTTTTTGCCAAACTCCCATGTAGTGCAGAACTAGATGGCTAGGCCCAGGCAGTTCTGTGCCAATACCATCCCGTGGTCCTATGCTTCATCTTCATGGGAGACCACATGTTTTCAGTTGAATTGACTTCAGGCGACTCTGAGTGAGCCAATTCATTGTGGTCATGTCTTTTTCACTCTTCCACTCGGTACACGCCCGACTTAGTTTGTTTATTTAAATACAGCAAAACAAATAGAATAATGAAATGCAGTTTGCTAATATGTTATAAACCATTAATAAATCAGAATGAATTCTTCAGATGGAATGTTGTCGTAGCTATTTGCTTGTTTAGTTAATTCAATACAACCACACAAAACCATTAAATTACTGGTATAAGAGTCTATATATATATATATATATATATAATTTTTTAAATCTAAAACACAGAACGATGATGGCGAGTACACAAGAATGTCAACAGATTGAAGTGGTGAAGCACATGGTCATGACGGTGAAATACGTCAGCCCCGAGGTGTGACGTCAGCAGCCGGGAAAGGATTTTGTGTCTGGCTGGGGTCTTAAGACGGCTTTGGCTACACGCTTTTATAGAACAGACAGTAGATATATAAAGAAATCTTAATTTATCTATTTCTTATTATATACGCACGAAAACACACTCATACACATTCAAAATATCTAAAAGGAAAAAAATGCTTTAAAGTTTGAACAATCTTTATAAAATTTTGGCGGAATCTTAACTGACTTAAAGCCATTAATCTGATTCCGATGAACCAGCAGCTGAAAAGATGTATAACAAAAATCTTAATTCATATTCCTCTTACTATAGACTCCGTCAGGCATACATACAGACACACACACGATGTTAAAGGGTCTAAGAAAGTGTATTAAAAATTTTCACAAGCTTTATAGAATTTTGGCGAAATCTTAAATCATTTATAAAGAAAATAAACTTACATTCAGATAAGACAGCAAGAACATATATATATATATATATATATATATATATATATATATATATATATATATATATATATATATATATATATATATATATATATATATATATATATATATATATATATATATATATATATATATATATATATATATATATATATATATATATATATATATAATATATATATATATATACATATATATATATATATATATATATATATATATATATATATATAATTAGAAGACAGTATTTCAACGCAAGTATTTATTTCAATCAACTTACAATTAAAAGTAAAAAGAACAAGTAAAAAACATTTATGAATATAACAACGTAAGTGATGCCACTATAAAAAAGTGAAATGCTAGTTATTTATTACTAGCACGTTTTTCATTCGCCGCAACATCCTCCCCACCCTGGTCAACCTCCAGGGGGATGACCAGCTGCACAGGTCGAGTAATAGTGAGTCTATTAGTGTGTAGTACACAAGTACACACTTTCTTGTCGCGTCCAAGGATTAACTCCTCAACTCCTTTTTCCAGGTGTGGTGAGGTCGAACATCTTTTTGTAGTAAGACAATATCCCCTTTCCGGATCTTATTTGTTTCAAATGGATTCCGCACTTGACGAAATGTACGCAAGTCCATCAGATATTCCTTTTGCCATCTTTTCCAAAAGGAGTCCATCAAATGCTGGCGATTTTTCCACATAAAATTTAAAGATGTTTCATAATTTGTAGGGCTGGAAGGAATAGTAGTTAATTTCTTTCCTACGAGGAAGTGCGAGTATGTTAAAGCTTCTTGAGTGTCAACTTTGATTCCATATTCATGAACAATCGGTCTACTGTTAAGGGCGGCTTCAATATCGCATAGTACAGTGATCAAACCAGTGTCATCCAAAAGAGCCTTACCTAAAGTTTTCCGAAGACATTGCTTAATTGAGCCTATCATTCTTTCCCACCATCCTTCCCACCAAGCCGCTCGTGGGGCGATAAATTTCCATTTGATATTGTGGTGGGCATAGAATTGTTGTACCGTGCCGAGGATATAGTATCCCATAATAATGTCAGCTCTTTGTTCGCGGCACAGAATGTTGTGGCATTATCAGTGTACACAGTATGAGGAAGTGAACGTCTAGAGACAAATCGTTGTAATGCCAGTAAGAAGACGTCAGTACGTATATGAGAAACTAATTCTAAGTAGATGGCTCGAGTTGTAGAACATGTAAAGATGACAATGTAAGCTTTTGTAACGGAGTTATAATTTTTAACGTAGAGTGGGCCAGCAAAATCAATTCCGGTAGTTTCGAATGGAGATGACTTTTGAATCCGCTCAGCTGGTAATGAGGCTTCTATCTGTTCACTTCTCTTCTGTTTCAGTACTTTACGTGAAAGGCAAGTCATTATGACCTTTTTAATGGCTTGTCTTGCTCTTAATATCCAATATTCTGAACTAAACTGAGAAAGCACAATACTAACACCGAGATGATGCATTCGCAAATGTGTTTGGCGTATTAGTAGTCTTGTAAAATAGTGAGAACCTTCCAATAATATGGGATGTTTTTCCGCATGAGATAAATCAGAAAATTGTAATCGACCACCTAAATGTATCACATTGTTCTGGAAAAAAGGATTAAATTTGATTATCTTTGAGTTCTTAGGAAGTGGCTTTCCTGTCAACAGAGCTGCATATTCCAAAGGAAATGATTCTTTCTGAACCGTCTGTATCCAATAAGTACGAGCTTCATTTAGTTCTGTAGCATGCAATTCACCCACTAACTTTTCCTGCTTTCTACAGTTGTGAATGAAGCGAAGAATCCAAGATGTTACCCTCAACAATTTAAAGTAAGAACTATAGTTTCCAGCATTTATGATTGGCTGAGTAGATGCGATGTGAAGGGTTTGAACCTTTTCTTTCTTTGCTTCTAAGCTAAGACTGTAATTTTTAGAAATAGTATTAGAATCAGGCCAATATTCTTGAGATTTGACTAACCATGCAGGGCCGTTCCACCAAATTTCCAGATTTTTTAGTGCTGATGGTGAAACACCTCTAGAAAGTTTGTCAGCTGGATTGTATTTGCCAGGGCAATATCTCCATTGTGAAGGATTAGTATGGGAAACAATTTCTGTTACTCTGTTGCAAACGAAATTCTTCCACTTGTTCGGATCACTGCGTATGCAACCTAAAACAACTTGAGAAACACTCCATAATATTGCATTTGACGAACAGATATTGGTTTCGGAACAGAAATATTGCAGTAATCGTGCTCCCATCAGGGCCGCTAAGAGCTCCAAACGAGGTAAAGTAACTTTCTTTATATGAGCTAGTTTGTTGCGACTACACACTAAATTCACTTTCGATTGGTCACCTTCATAGGTAACAACGTATAAAACTGAACCATAGGCACGTTCAGATGCATCACAAAATACATGAACAGCAAAAGAAACATATGATGAAATACCTATACATCGAGGAATTTGAATAGAACAAAAATCATCCAGTTCTTTTACAGCTGTATACCACAAAGTTGATAAATTAGAAGGCAGTAATTCATCCCACTTGATTCCAAGAATCCATGTATCTTGGAATAACATTTTCCCAAGAATAGTAAACGGTGAAAAAAGTCCTAAGGAATCGTAGAAACTTGCAATGCAGCGGAGTAACCATCCCTTCGTAAGTGGTTTGTCTGCTGAAACACAGAGCGATGTCTTGAACGCATTCTTTAAAGTATCAGAATCTGCATTCCAGCTAATACCTAAGACAGTTGTTTCTGTTTTGTAAGGTTCTTCATGTGTTTGTAGTACGTCCTTGAGTTTTAAAGAGTTTGTAGCCCATTTCTGCATAGGCAATTTCATTATTGCTATTAAATTTTTTATTTCATGATATAGCCTTGTAATACGGGACTCAGTTTCCATACTAGCAAGAAAGTCATCCATGTAGAGATGTTTATCTATCATTGGTGCAGCAATAGGAAATTCTGTGAGATGTTTTGCAGCCAATTCTCGTGTTGCAGCACAGAGTAAAAACGGACTGCAAGTAAGGCCAAATGGTAAACGAGTAAATCTGTAAACAGTTATTTCATCTGTAAAAGTAGCAGCTTGAGATGAATCAGATTCTAATTTGTACCACAGAAATCGTGCAACGTCTCTATCTTCTTTATGTAGTGACAACTGTAAGAAAGCTTGCTTACCATCACATGTAACAGCGAATTCATGCAATCGAAATCTTAGTATACAGCCAATAGTTTCAGGAAGAAGATTCGGGCCAGCTTCCAAAGTATCGTTTAGTGAAGGTATTCCTGGAACATGCGAGGAAGCGTCAAACACAATTCTCCACTTGGTTTCCGATTGTGTTTTCTTTTTTACAGCATGTTGAGGAAAGTAATATACTGGCTTCTCACTGGATTCCTCTATGGAAAAAATTTCAACATGTTTTTGGTTAATGTAATTCAGCATGCATTTATCATATTGTGTCTTTAACACATCACTAGTTGCAAGTCTTTTTTGAAGAGATTTAAATCTGTTTTCAGCTATAATTTTGTTTGTAGACAAAGGTGGGATCAATGGCTTCCAAGGCAGAGACACAATACTTCGATTGTCGTCAGTGTTGTAAATTTTGTGAAATTCTGATAAAATTTCTTCATCACGAGTAGTCATTCTTATTTTCGGCGTATCTTGTATCCCTATGGAGTCCAATTCCCAGAAGCAACGTACCTGATCATTTAAATAATCAGCTGAAACTTGCACAGAAACTAGATTAACAGAAGTATTCTCAGTGATTGTAGTATGTGTTCTTGTTCTACTAAGAACCCATCCAAACATGGACGGCATCATAACAAAGGATTCTGATCTTAATTGGAGCTTCAGCGGTAACAACTCTCCAATAATGATCACCACCATTGTGGAATAAAACGAACAAAATAAAACATAATATATGGCCAATATACAGTAGCAAATGCAACAGATTATAACTGACAATAATATTCTAAAATTTTGTGTTTCATTATTTAGCAGAAAGAATAAGTAATCTGATTAAGTGTGGGGAAACTTTTACGCAAACTTTTGAATTTTAAATATAAGCGTTGTGTAAAAATTTCAATAATGATATTAAGAAAAAAGAAACCCAGAGAAAAGCAGCCAAAAGCATGTTTATAAACTTCAGAACCAACTCTAGTTGGCAGTTGCACACACCTTTAAATTTTAATAAACATCGTTTTAAAGAAAAACGTGAAAACTCTCGTATTCAAAGTATGATAACTCGATAAGAATTAAAAGATTTAAAAAAACGAAAATTATTATATATGTGTGTTTGTGAGATTAACGCGAAAGGTGAACTTGAAGTGACTAGTATATGCATAAACAAGCATACAATTTCATGCACATATGATTTTCAAATTGCATTGAATTTTTAAACGAGTAGTGCAACATCGTGGAATAAACCAAGCAAAATAAAAGAAAATGCTTGACCAATGAATAGTAGCAAATGCAACAGATGATAACTGACAATAAGATTCTAAAATGTGTTTCATTATTTATCGGAAAGAATAAGTAATCTGATTAAGTGTGGGGAAACTTTTACTCGAAATTCTGAATTTTAAATAGAAGTTTTGTGTAAAAATTTCAATAATCATATTAAGAAAAAAGAAACCCACAGAAAAGCAGCCAAACGCATGTTTATAAACTTCAGAACCAACTCTCTAGTTGACAGTTGCGCACACCTTTAAATATCAACAAACAGCTATATGAAAAACAACGCGAAAACTCTCGTATTGAAATTATGACAACACGATAAAAATTAAATGATTTGAAAAAAAAATGGATATTATTATATGTGTATGTTTGTGACACTAACGCGAAAGGTGAGTTTGAAGTAGTTAGTATATGCATAAACAAGCATACAATTTTATGCATATATGATTTTCAAATTGCATGAATTTTCAAACTAGTAGTGCAGCGTTGTGGAATAGAACAAGTAAAATAAAATATATTATATCGCCGATGTAGAGCAGCGAATGTAACAGATTATAACTCCCAATAAGATTCTAAAATGTATTTTGTGTTTTATTATTTATAGGAAAGAATAAGTAATCTGATTAACTAAGAAAAACTTTTACAAGAAATTCTGAATTTTAAATAGAAGCTTTGTGTAAAATTTCAATAATTATATTAAGAAAAAAGAAACCCACAGAAAAACAGTCAAAAGAATGTTTATAAACTTCAGAATTACCTCTAGTTGGCAGTTACGCACATCTTTAAATATTAACAAACATTATTTTAAAGAACAACGCTAAAACTCTCCTATTCAAACAGTGACAACACGATAAAAATTGATTTGAAAAAAAAAAACGGATATTATTATATGTGTTTGTTTGTGACACTAATGCAAAAGGTGAGCTTGAAGTGGCTAGTATATACATAAATGAAAAGAACAAGCATACAAATTCACGGACATATGATTTTCAAATTGTATGAAATTTTTAAAAGAGTTGTGCAACATTGTGGAACTAAACAAACAAAATAAAACATAATATATGGCTATTGTACAGCAGGAAATGCAACAGATTATAACTGATAATGAGATTCTAAATTGTATTTTGTGTTTCATTATTAGCGGAAAGAAAAGGTAATCTGATTAAGGATGGGGAAACTTTTACTCGAAATTCTGAATTTTAAATAGAAGTTTTGTGTAAAAATTTCAATAATCATATTAAGAAAAAAGAAACCCAGAGAAAAGCAGCCAAACGCATGTTTATAAACTTCAGAACCAACTCTCTAGTTGACAGTTGAGCACGCCTTAAAATATTAACAAGCAGCGATAAAAAGAACAACGCGAAAACTCTCGTATGGAACTATGGCAAAACGATAAAAATTAATTAATTTGAAAAAATAACGGATATTATTATATGTTTGTTTGTGACACTAACGCAAAAGGTGAGCCTGAAGTGGTTAGTATATGCATAAACAAGCATATAAATTTACGCACATGTGATTTTCAAATTGCATGGAATTTTTAAATGAGTAGTAAAATATTGTGGAATAAAACAAACAATATAAAACCTAATATATGGCCGATGTAGAGTAGCAAATGCGACAGATTATAACTTACAATAAAATTCTAAAATGTATTTTGTGTTTCATTATTTATCGGAAAGAATAAGTAATCTTATTAAGTAGGGGGAAACTTTTACGCAAACTTTTGAATTTTAAATATAAGCGTTGTGTAAAAATTTCAATAATGATATTAAGAAAAAAGAAACCCAGAGAAAAGCAGCCAAAAGCATGTTTATAAACTTCAGAACCAACTCTAGTTGGCAGTTGCACACACCTTTAAATTTTAATAAACATCGTTTTAAAGAAAAACGTGAAAACTCTCGTATTCAAACTATGATAACATGATAAAAATTAAATGATTTGAAAAAATAAAAAAAAAAACGGAAATTATTATATATGTGTGTTTGCGAGACTAACGCGAAAGGTGAACTTGAAGTGGCTAGTATATTCATAAACAAGCATACAATTTCATGCACATATGATTTTCAAATTGCATTGAATTTTTAAACGAGTAGTGCAATAAACCAAGCAAAATAAAACAAAATACATGACCAATGTATAGTAGGAAATGCAACAGATGATAACTGACAATAAGATTCTAAAATGTGTTTCCTTATTTAGTGGAAAGAATAAGTAATCTGATTAAGTATGGGAAACTTTTACTTGAAAATGTGAATTTTAAATAGAAGTTTTGTGTAAAAATTTTAGTAATCATATTAAGAAAAAAGAAACCCAGAGAAAAGCAGCCAAACGCATGTTTATAAACTTCAGAACCAACTCTCTAGTTGACAGTTGCGCACACCTTTAAATATTAACAAACAGCGATATAAAGAACAAAGCGAAAACTCTCGTATTCAAATTATGACAATACTATAAAAATCAATTGATTAAAAAAAACGGATATTATATGTGTGTGTTTATGACACTAACGCGAAAGGTGAGCTTGAAGTGGCTAGTATATAAATAAATGAAAATAACAAGCATACAAATTCAAGCACATATGATTTTCAAATTGCATGGAATTTTCGAACTAGTCGTGAAACATTGAGGAATAAAACAAACAAAATAAAACATAATATATGGCCAATGTGCTGTAGCAAATGCAACAGATTATAATTGATAATAAGATTCTGAAATGTATTTTGTGTTTTATTATTAGCGGAAAGAATCTGATTAAATAGGGGGAAACTTTTGCTCGAAATTCTGAATTTTAAATAGAAGTTCTGTGTAAATATTTCAGTAATCATATTAAGAAAAAAGAAACTCACAGAAAAGCAGCCAAAAGCATGTTTATAAACTTCAGAACCAACTCTCTAGTTGACAGTTGCGCACACCCTTTAAATATTAACAAACATCGATATAATAGAACGCGAAAACTCTCGTATTCAAACTATGACAACACGATAAAAATTAATTTATTTGGAAAAAAAAGGATATTATTATATGTGTGTGTTTGTGAAACTAACTCGAAAGGTGAGTTTGAAGTGGCTATTAAATGCATAAACAAGCATACAAATTCAAGCACATATGATTTTCAAATTTCATGGAATTTTTAAACGAGTAGTGCAACATTGTGGAATAAAACAAGCAAAATAAAATATGATATATGGCCAATATACAGTAGCAAATGCAACAGATTATAACTGATAAAAAGATTCTAAAATGTATTTTGTGTTTCATTATTAGCGGAAAGAATAGATAATCTGATTAAGTAGGGAGAAACTTTTACACGAAATTCTGAATTTTAAATAGAAGCTTTGTGTTAAATTTTCAATAATTATATTAACAAAAAAGAAACCCACAGAAAGGCAGCCAAACGCCTGTTTACAAACTTCAGAACCAACTCTCTAGTTGACAGTTGCGCACACCTTTAAACAATAACAAACAGTGATATAAAGAACAGCGCAAAAGCTCACGTATTCAAACTGTAACAACCCGATAAAAATTGATTTAAACAAAAACAAAAAAACAAAACAAAAAAAAAAAATTATATGTGTTTGTTTGTGACACTAATGCAAAAGGTGAGCTTGAAGTGGCTAGTATACGCATAAACAAGCATACAAATTCACGCACATATGATTTTCAAATTGCATGGAATTTTAAACGAGTAGTGCAACATTGTGGAATAAAAGAAACGAAATGAAACATAATATATGGCCAATGTACAGTAACAAATGCAACAGATGATAACTGACAATAAGGCCCTTACTCTGGGAGTTGCGGTTCGTACCGCAAGTGCGGTATGACGTAGTCGCGGAAACTTGGCCTAACGATACCTAGTTGCCGCAACTAAGCCCAAACCGTAATCTGGGAGCACAGAAACGAAGGTGCGGGAACTAGTTTACTATCGAGTTTGAGAAATAAATCCCGCCTTTGGGCTGGGCTTATTTTAGAGGCGGAGTTTAATGGGATCTTCTACTTTGCACTATTTAAACCAATCAGAAATTTAGAATTATAATTCTGATTTTCAGTTTCGGCAACAGCAATGTTTGTAAATATAAACAAATAAATAATTCGCATTTTTCTTTGCATGCATACGGTATTGATAAAAGTGGCATCCAAATCTCAAGAGTTTAAATCGAAGAGATTGTCTCACGGAAACTTTTACCCATGATTAGTTTTATGGAGCATTATTATATACAGTATGGAATTTTATTAAGCATATAGAGGCGCTTTCCATAGGTTTGGTTTGGAGTGCTACGGTCTACTTTTTGCAACACGAGTGCTAATGAGACCGGGACCTGCAGCTGAATTGACCTGCAGTTGAATTTTCTGGGTTTCTGCAAGTTACATTCTCTTACAGATATATTTTATACATTACAATTATGATGGAATGCATAAAAATGATGTAACTGATGAATATTATGATGTAAATATTACTGCATTGAGATCATTGATAAAAAACTTGATAAAAAGTTATATTTGTACTGAAAAAACTGTAAAATGATAGTTATTCCATCAAAATTTATCATATTACTACTATATATCAATTCCTAAAATCTAAACATCAATGTTTTGTTTTGAACACAGTTATTAAAATATATAAAATGCAAGAAATTAAAACTTGAAAATCACAATATGAAAATTATGGTTATGATGGAAATAAAAGATATAAATATGATGAAAATTAAAGATAAATAATATTTAAATCATACTTTGATAGTATTTTAAAAACAGTTTTATTATATGTAAACACAAATTTTGGGTTCAGACTAACATCACAGGTATCCATGAAGATTGTAAATTTTGTGCTTAAAATATGTAAAATAAAAGCCGAAAGTTATAAAGGCTTCGATCTTTTTATTACTTAGCATTGTTAACAAGATTTCTACTAGTATGAAAAACATAAAATATAAGATTAAAACTGAAGATACACAATATTTACATCATACTTTTATACTGCTCTAAATTCAGCATTAATATATTTAAAATCAACTTTTTAGTTCATACTTTTAATATCAGTGGTATCCGTGGAGATGGCATGGAATTTTCTACATTTTGGCACTATACAAAACAGGTATATTTTTTTTAAACTGAGCTATATATTCGTAAGTCAAATAAGCCGCCATGTTTTCTTACTATCGAGAAGTTCTCTCTACCAAATTTGCTGCCGGAAAGTTTCCGCAACCTGTAGCTATTCCTAACTTTCCGCATGTAACCCCAGAGTACCGAAGTATCGTTTGCTCTCAAAATTTCCGCGAGCTGACGTCAACGTGACGTCATACCGCACTTGCGGTACGAACCGCAACTCCCAGAGTAAGGCCCTAAGATTCTAACATGTGTTTCATTATTTATCGGAAAGAATAAGTAATCTGATTAAGTGTGGGGAAACTTTTACTCGAAATTCTGAATTTCAAATAGAAGTTCTGTGTAAAAGTTTCAATAATCATATTAATAAAAAAAAAAGCCCACAGAAAAGCAGACAAATCATGTTTATAAACTTCAGAACCAACTCTCTATTTGACTGTTTCACACACCTTTAAATAATAACAAACTCTCGTATTCAAACTATGACAACACGATAAAAATTAATTGATTGGACACAAACGGATATTATTATATGTGTGTTTGTAATACTAACGTGAAAGGTGAGTTTCAAGTAGCTAGTATATGCATAAACAAGCATACAAATTCATGCACATATGATTTTCAAATTGCATGGAATTTTCAAACGAGTAGTGAAACATTGTGGAATAAAACGAACAAAATAAAACATAATATATGGCCAATGTACAGTAGCAAATGCAACAGATGATAACTGACAATAAGATTCTAAAATGTGTTTCATTATTTAGCAGAAAGAATAAGTAATCTGATTAAGTGTGGGGAAACTTTTACTCGAAAATCTGAATTTTAAATAGAAGTTTTGTGTAAAAATTTCAATAATCATATTAAGAAAAAAGAAACCCAGAGAAAAGCAGCCAAACGCATGTTTATAAACTTCAGAACCAACTCTCTAGTTGACAGTTGCGCACACCTTTAAATATTAACAAACAGCGATATAAAGAACAACGCGAAAACTCTCGTATTCAAATTATGACAACACGATAAAAATTAATTGATTGGAAACAAACGGATATTATTTATTTTCTTTCTCCTTCTGCAGGGAACAATTTCCAAATGTCTTCCACCACCCTTTTTTCTGCACGCAGATGTTCTTTATTCCAAGGATGCAGCTTGATCCTTCTGCTTTAAAAGAGAGAACGAAAAGGACGAGGAGGGGGGAAGGGTAGGTTAGAGAAGAACAAACAGATTTTCCATTTTAATTTCCTTTGTTTCCTTTTCCCGTTTCTCTTTTTATTCCTTTCGTGCAAAATGCGTCACGTGATTATAATCTCGCCCTCTGGTGCAGAAAATTATTTCGATGGCATTCCTCCTCCACCCCCCTCCTTCCAACTCATCCACCTTTTTCTATTTCAAGAAAAATATTATCGTCTCGTTGGTAAAGCATTTACAAAGAATATCCTGATTATATTTTCAAAACTTATCTTTAAATAAGATGAAATTGTAACATTTGATTGCGATAAAAATATATTTTCTTCTGCTTTTATATGTTGATTTTATTCATTCTTCTTGACCTTTTTTTTTTATTCCACTCATTCTTTAAATCGCCTGCAGTGTTGAGATGGGAATTTATTTTATTTTTTTTAAAGCAAGCGTTTATTTATTTATTTTTTTTTCTAGTTTCATTTGAACGATGCTAGAAGTTAATGAATTTGGAAGGTGCTTCCATTTAAAGGCCAGGAAAAGAATTGTTTGTCTTTTAACGTGTGCAAAAGGTGAATTGAACAGAAAAGGTCAAGTTATCATAAGTCTGTGAGAGATAAAAAAAATAACCTAGCTCCTTTTCTAGTAATAATATTAAAAAGAAAGACTTTTGGTTTGTTTTTTATATTATGTTGATGAATTATCTATCATCACATACGCATTAATTTTTTTTGGTATGACTAATTCCACGTGCTTTTGCGTGTATTCTAATTCAGAACAGAGTTTTTTAAACAGGTACATTAAAACTTTTTTTTTGTGCCCTGACATCTAGTATAATTTATTATAAACATATTACAACTACTTAAGTAATTCAATGTTTTTTCTAAGAAATCTTAGAACCCGTTCTTTTTAAAATAAAGTATTTTCATTTTTTCGTCTCAAAATATCGTTTACTCTCAATGTCATGTTTTTTAATGCTAATTTACTGTGAAAAAAATAAAAACAATTTTACTGAAACACATTTAAAGCATCCATTCTATTTAAAATAACTTAGAGCCACTGTAGCTCAGTAGATAGAAGGAGCAGTCTCTTAACCGCAAGGTTCCGGATTATGGACTCAAGGCGGCCAAAGATACTCGGTGCTCATTAATGGCGGCTAAGTCACGTGAAATAGGTTCGCAGTCGCAATGTCCCCAAGTGATCAAAGGATACCTCTGGAATGGCAGAACAAGCCTGGGGGCGGGTTCTGATTGGTTTCTGCTGCTAAATTACGAGGATTCAATTTGTTTCTTTATGTTACCTTATGAAGCCTTCACACTATGGCCAATTGTTCGCCATTTCCTGATGGTGACCTTGAAAGATGGTTCAAGGGTTGCTTCCACATGCTGGGCCACTAAATGAGCCCTACGAAGCCTCCCACACTATGGCCAATTGTTCGCCATTTCCTGATGGTGACCTTGAAAGATGGTTCAAGGGTTGCTTCCACATGCTGGGCCACTAAATGAGCCGTGTACGTGGATTCATCCATAGGGTCTACTGCGCAATTTAGTTGCGCATCTGGCTGCCTTTGATCGTTGGAGAAAACAGCCTCTGAAGCCATCGTCTGCCAAAGCTATTTTATAGTCTGCCCCCATCGACTACGATAAGCCATACCCCCTCCAGAGGGTGGTAATGGCTTTTAGTGGACCATAGTGTGAAGGTGCCTTTAGGGAATAATCCTGGCAGCCTATATGGTGCTCCTACAATAAAAATGTTAACAAAATAATAAACATTTGCTGTGTTGTATGGGCTAATGCTTAACATGCAAATGCTTCCCATTATTAAAAATATTAAGGAAAATTAATACCTTTCCAGTTTAAATCTTCATTATAGCAAAATTTTTTCAATTCATCTAGACATGAAAATTTCTGATTCTTTGAGATTGAATTTTTCACAAATTCTTTAATAACGCTCTCACAAATTATTTGTTTTTTTAATAACGTAATTGGATAACATATCTGGTATTTTTTTAAATAATATAAAAATTATACACTAACAGAAAAAAAAGAGAAGAGAGATTGACATATACTCAAAACAACTTTTAAAATGTGTATATTAAAAACATATTTTTTGTAAAAAATGGAAAATAAATATTTTTTTATATTATAAACTAAAAACTATAAACATATTTTCCATTTAGTATTTAAAAAATTAAAGCTGTTAGAAATTGGAAAAAAATTTAAAATATTGTCTTTATTCTGCTACTAAGCAGTATGTGTTATATGGTGTTCATTTGTGTTCATTTGTGTTAAACTCGAGGTTAACGGAAAAAAAAGATAAATCTCTCCTATTTAATACAAAAAATGAGTTTTTAATCAATATATATAAAGTTATTTTACGGGTAAGTGGAATTTTCTCTTTTCTCACTTTGTGTGCCTATTTTAGTTTTATCAGAAATATATTGCTTCATATAACAAAACTGAAAATTTCATCTGAATTTAGACTCTTATTAACACATTGTATGCGGGACACGTACTAGTACGTTTTCTGACAATTGATACTTGAGCTCGGGTTACTTACTAGTACTGGTTAGTGTAACAAGATGGTTTGTTTGTCGGTACAAAAATGACGGTGTATACAGGAAAACAAAGCCGAATGTTTCTGTCTACTACATAGATTCTAGAAAAATTTAGACAAATAAAAACTAGTTTTTACGTCAGTCGATGCTGAACCACAGAACTGGAAAGTTGATTAAAAAAATCAATTTAGATTTAAAATTAACTTTTTATTTATCCTAGCGAAAATTATATTATATATATGTGTATTTACATATTATATACATATTTGTATATATATATATATATTATATATATATATATATATATATATTATATGTATATATATATGTATATATATATATTTGTATATATATATATATATATATATTATATATATATATATATATATATATATATTTGTATATATATATATATATATATATATATATATATATATATATATATATATATATATATATATATATATATATATATATATATATTATATATATATATATATATATATATATATATATATATATATATATTTGTATATATATATATATATATATATATATATATATATATACAAATATATATATATATATATATATATATATATATATATATATATATATATATATATATATATATATATATATATACAAATATATATATATATATATATATATATATATATATATATATATATATACATATATATATATATATATATATATATATATATATATATACATATATATATATATATATATGTATATATATATATATATATATATATATATGTATATATACAAATATATATATATATATGTGTGTGTGCGTGTTTATTTGTCTATTTATATATTTGTTTATATATTTCAATATAAAATACGAAAAGTTGGTTAAAAAAATTAAATAATTTTCGATCTATTGAGATTTAACTGAATAACTAAATTTGCGCGCAAATCGCCCGCTCCCGGTACAATTCCGTAGCGAAATGTACCTGCACACAATGTGTTAATGGTCAAAGAAAATTTTTATTTTAAATAAAGAATATTTTATTTCACACCAAATCAAAAATAGGCTGCTATAATGAAGACTTTTCAAGCTCGAAAAGTACTATGTCTGGTTAGATCTGTTTCTTTTTTTTTTTTAAATGTAAATTTCCATTTGGAAGGTGAAGAACAATCGTTATCATGATACCAAAAAAGAAAGATGACATAATTTAATTCATCAACTTAAATCTGGATTTCAACGGTTCTCCTATCGAAAAACGGAATCCATGTTGATAGCTTAAATAAGACTATTTTCCTGTATAATAATAATGTTGGTAATGGTAGCTTGTCAAAGTTCTCTAAACCAGAATTGGCCGATAAGAAGCTAACCTCTTGATATAAAAAAGAAAAATTGTATGTGTCCGAAAAATACTATTAAATTTGACTCAACAGTAAAGTTATGTGGAAGCTGAAATAAAAAACATTTTCACAATATGATATTCTTATAAAAAGATAAATAGTTCTTGTAAAAAGATAGAAGCTAAATAAGACTATTTCCTTTTATAATAACACATTGTGTGCGGGTACATTTCACAGCGGAATTGTACCGGGAGCGGGCGTTTTGCGCGTAATTTTAATTATTCAGTTAAATCTCAATAGATCGAAAATTATTTTATTTTTCTAACTAACTTTTCGTATATTATATTGAAATATATAAACAAATATATAGATAGAAATATATAAAAAACATCCCTAAGATTTTTGTAAACAAAAAATGTATTTCTTACTGGATAAAATTATAACTGTACCGTAAATATGAAAAAGTATATAGTTTTAATTTTTTCGAATTATATTATTTAGAAACATTTTTACATTATAAAAAATGAAAAGAGTAATCATAAAACTAATAATGTAAAAACTAGTTTTTATTTGTCTAAATTTTACCAGAATATGTGTAATTAGACAAGAACATTCGGCTTCGTTTTCCTGTATATACCGTTATTTTTGGAGGCACAAACAAACCATGTTGTTACACTAACCCGTACTAGTACGTGACCCTCGCTCAACTATCAATAGACAAAAAAGTACTAGTACGTGTCCCGCATACAGTGTGATAACAGTGGTGGTAATGGTAACTTGTCAAAGCTCTGTAAACCAGGGTTGGCCAAGTTAACAGTCGATCTCCAAGTTGACCTCTTGATTAAAAAAATTGATATTTTATGTGTGAAAAATACTATTAAATTTGTCTCAACAGTAAAGTTATGCGGAAGCTGAAATAAAAAAAAAAAACGTTTTCACAATATGATTTTCTTATAATAGAATCACTCTGAAATTTTTGAGAAACAACTAGGTTTTTAAAGTTATACTTACAATATTTTAGGAGTGTTCAAAATAGTCTCCTCCAGTATCAATGCACTTTGTAGACGAATTTTCTATAGATTAAATGTCTCAAGCCATTCATTTGTTGGAATAGATGAAAATATGCATTTATAGCCACATCAATCTCTTCTTCTGAATGAAAACGACGCCCACGTATGTTCTTTTCTAGATTAAACAATAACCAGAAGTCACACATAGCTATATCAGGTGAATACGGTGGGTGTTCTATCCCTTTAATTTGTTTTTGTTTAACAAACTCAACTGTTAATTTGACTGTATGTGAAGATGCATTGTCATGGTGAAGCATTATTCCCCTAATATTCACTTCTTCTAGAATGTGTGAAAGACATTTAGTGGTATATTAGTTTGCTGTTACTATCTTCTCTCCTTCTAACTTGATGACTTTGACCAATCCCGTACTAACGACAAAAACGCCCCGTAAAACAGCATACATCATTTTTTTCAGCGCGTGTTGTGTTTTCATCATTGTCGGCGTGGGATCATCTTCAAAAACTCATACTTTGCTTTCTTGACTTGTTGGAACGTCAAAAAACAGTATGTAAGTTTCATCACCCGTTACAATTTTAGAAATGATGCGGTGGCCACCATCATTTAGCAATTTAAGAATTTCTTTACTGATTCTGACACGCTCCCCTTTTTGGTGCTCAGTTAGATTACGCGGAACCCAAAGGTAAACTACTTTTTTTCATGCGTAATTCGTTATTAATAATTTTGTGTATAACTGTGGATCCAATGTTAAATTCCTTCTGTATAATTTGATAGATACAGTGATTATCATCCATTAACATTTTTCGTATATAGACACATTATCCGGGATGGCTGCCAACGGCGGCCTTCCTGTGTGTTCTTCATCCTGAAAAAAATTGTGACCTCTGCTAAATTCTTTAAACCACCTGAATACAGTAGCACGAGCTGGAGATTTATCAGCAAATGCCAATTGCAACCGTTGAAAGCATTCTGCTTTAAAATCGTAGAAAATCATAGCGCAAAAATGTTGTCACGTCAACTCCATTTTCTCTTCTGTTTAAAATTTACTGTACGGTAAACAAGTTGAAGTAAGTCAGTAAAAAATTGTCTGCTGTGTTAAAATACTTTGTATTTTAAAATTAAACCGTTATTTTTATTTTGTAATTTCTAGTCTATGCGTATCTCAAAAATTCAGAGTAACCCTCGTAAAAAGTGACTAAAATGTTAAAAGATGAATACCTGCCAATGTCATCCTAAATCTAGCAAATAAACCCTCCCTGTGTTTAACAATCAAACACAACTCATCATTAAGTTATAACAATTATTTGACGGAAATGTGCCGTGTTTCAGATTCCCCGATACGTTTCACAGAATTGTATTAGACCTCCGAAGATTTGAATACCTATTATTGCGCTCTATATACCATCGAATGTATTCTCAATGCCGGGAATTCGCTTATGAATATTAAAGCGGTGTATGCAACCTGTATATGTTTCATTCTGTTTCGTTCAAGGTATGCTTTACCGTAACGTGGCAGTCCAATATATTATGCGTTAATAAAAATACGTTTAGCTGTGTCTTGTACGACATAAATGGGGTAATTTTAAAACTGGTTAAAGGAGACAATTACAATTACTTTTCTGTTTCGTTAAAATGTTTATCTTAATATATTTTGCAGAATGATTTGTTATTAGGAGAAGGTTTCCCTAGTCGTTCTACTTTAGGAAAATTACTAATTAATCAGATACCCACAAAGAATAAAAAAGAAAAAAAATTTAAAGTCTATTTACATCTCTTCAAAATATTTCTTTGATTAATTTGACTTGATTTTTTATAACAATAATATATTCTTATAGATTGATTAACTGCTAGTCTAATATGATAACGCTCGTCATATCCTTTAAGAAAAATCATGAATTAATTATAAATATGGAAAGAACATGAAAGAAATAGATTTTCCAGTATATCTATTCACAATATGATTTTCTTTATTAATTTGATTTGATTTTTCTTATAATAATAATATATTTTTCAGAGTGACTGTCTATTGGTGGAGGATTGCTTCAGTCACACTCATTAAGAAAAATCACAAATTATTCAGAAATCTACAAAGATAAAAAATAGATTTCAAAATATATTTATTTACAGTAGGATTTTTCTTTGATTAATATAATTTGATTTTTCTTATAATAATAATAATATATTTTACCGAGTGATTGCCTATCGGATAATATTGCTTTAGTCATACACTTTAAGAAAAATTCTGAATTAATTAGAATCTACAAAGAACAAAAAAGAAATAGATTTTAAAATACACCTGTTTGTTGGCAAACTATTTCTTTGATTAATTTGACTTAGTTTTTTATAACAATAACAAATTTTCAGATTGATTATCTGTTTGATTGATTGATTGATTATCGGAGAAAAACCATACCCTTTAAGAAAAATCTCGAATTGATTATAAATATTCAAAGAACAAAAAAGAAATAGATTTTCAAGTATATCTATTCACAATAGGATTTTCTTTATTAATTTGATTAGATTTTCTTATAATAATAATATATTTTCCAGAGTGATTTCTTAGTAGGGTAATATTGCTTTAGTCATACCCTTTAAGAAAAACCCTGAATTAATTAGAATCAACAAAGAACAAAAAAGAAATAGATTTTCTTTGGTTAATTTAATTTGATTTTTCTTATAATAATAACATATTTTACAGAGTGATTTCTTAGTAGGGTAATATTGCTTTAGTCATACCCTTTAAGAAAAACCCTGAATTAATTAGAATCAACAAAGAACAAAAAAGAAATAGATTTAAAGATACACCTGTTTGTTGGCAAACTATTTCTTTGATTAACTTGACTAAATTTTTTACAACAATAACAAATTTTCAGATTGATTATCTGTTTGATTGATTGATTGATTATCAGAGAAAAACCATACCCTTTAAGAAAAATTACCAATTGATTATAAATATTCAAAGAACAAAAAAGAAATAGATTTTCAAGTATATCTATTCACAATAGGATTTTCTTTATTAATTTGATTAGATTTTTCTTATAATAATAATATATTTTCCAGACGGATTTTTAAATGAGGGAAGATTGTTTTACTCCTACCCATTAAGAAAAATCCCATATTAATCAGAAACCTCAAAGACAAAAAAAAATTGATTTCAAAATAGATCTATTTACAATAGGATTTTGATTGATTAATTTGATTTGATTTTTCTTATAATAACAATTAATTTTATAGAATGATTGCTTAGTAGGGTAATATTGTTTTAGTCATACACCTTAAGAAAAATCATGAATTAATCAGAAATCTACAAAGAACAAAACAGAAATGGATTTAAAAATATATCTATTCAAAATATTTCTTTGAATAATTTGACTTGAATTTTTTATAATAATAATAATATATTTCAAGAATTGATTACATGTTAGGGGAAGATAACTCTAGTCATACCCCTTAAGAAAAATAAAGAAGTGATTATAAATATACAAAGAACAAAAAAGAAATAGATTTTCAAGTATATATATTCACAATATGATTATTCTTTCTTTTAATTAGATTTTTCTTATAATAATAATATATTTTCCAGAGGGATTGTCTAAAAGGGGAAGATTGTTCTAGTCGCACTTTTTAAGAAAAATCACAAATTAATCAGAAATCTACCAAAAAAAAAAGATTCCAAAATATATATATTTACAATATGATTTTTCTTTGATTAATTTGATTAGATTTTTCTTATAATAATAATATATTTTCCAGGGTGATTGTCAATTAAAGGAAGATTGCTCTAGTTGAACCCCTTAAGAAAAATCACAAATTAATCAGAAATCTACAAAGACAAAATTGTAGACTTCAAAATATGTCTATTTACAGTAGAAATTTTCTTTGATTAATTTGATTTTTTTAATAATAACAATATATTTTACCGAGTGATTGCTTATCGGATAATATTGCTTTAGTTATACACTTTAAGAAAAATCCTGAATTGATTAGAATCTACAAAGAAAAAAGAAAACGATTTAAAAATACACCTGTATGTTGACAAACTATTTCTTTGATTTATTTGACTTGATTTTTTATAACAATAACATATTTTCAGATTGATTATCTGTTAGGAGAAGATAACTTAACCATACCCTTTAAGAAAACTCACAACATGATTATGAATATGCAAAGAACAAAAAAGAAAATAGATTTTCAAGTATATCTATTCCCAATATGATAATCTTTATAAATTTGATTAGATTTTTGTTAAAATAATAATATATTTTCCAGAGTGATTGTCAATTAGGAGAAGATTGCTCTAGTCGTACTCCTAAAGAAAAATCACAAATTAATCAAAAATCTACAAAGATTAAATATAGTTTTTAAAATATATTTATTTACAGTAGGATTTTTCTTTGATTAATGTGATTTGATTTTTCTTATAACAATAATATATTTTACAGAGTGATTTGCTAGTAAGGTAATATTGCTTTAGTCATACCCCTTAAGAAAAATCTTGAATTAATTAGAATCTACAAAGAACAAAAATGAAAAAAATTTAAAAATACACCTGTATGCTGACAAAATATTTCTTTGATTAATTTGACTTGATTTTTTTTATAAGAATAGCATATTTTCAGATTGATTATATGTTAGCGGAAGATATCTCTAGCCATACCTTTTAAGAAAAATCACAAAATGATTATAAATATGCAAAGAACAAAAATGAAATAGATTTTCAAGTATATCTATTCACAATATGATTTTCTTTATTAATTTGCTTAGATTTTTCTTATAATAATAATATATTTTCCAGAGTGATTGTCAATTAGGGGAAGATAGCTCTAGTCGTACACCTTAAGGAAAATCACAAATTAATCAGAAACCTACAAAGACAAAGAAAATAGATTTCAAAAAATATCTATTTACAATAGGATTTTTCTTTGATTAATTTGATTTGATTTTTCTTATAATAACAGTATATTTTACCGAGTGATTGTCTAGTCATACCCCTTAAGAAAAATCATGAATTAATCAGAAACCTACAAAGACAAAGAAAATAGATTTCAAAAAATATCTATTTACAATAGGATTTTTCTTTGATTAATTTGATTTGATTTTTCATATAATAACAGTATATTTTACCGAGTGATTGTCTAGTCATACCCCTTAAGAAAAATCATGAATTAATCAGAAATATACCAAGAATAAAAAATAAATGGATTTAAAAATACATGTGTTAAAAATATTTCTTTGAATAATTTGACTTGATTTATTTTATAACAATAATATATTTTACAGATTGATTACCAGTTAAGGGAAGATAACTCTAGTCATACCCCTTAGGAAAAATCACTAATTGATTATAAATATACAAAGAAGAAAAAAGAAATAGAGTTTGAATTATATATATTCACAATATCCCAATATCAATCACAGTATCCAATATTAATTTTTCAAACTTAAAGTATTTTGGAGTCTTGGGGGTTTTTGGTAATTCGAAGGTGTCATGGAAAATCAAAGATCCCGAACATAACTTTGGAAACAAAAACTACTACTTTTTTCCGCAGATCAAAATTTCAAAAAAGTTTTCTGAAGAGAGAAGAGTATTCCACACGGGTGTGAATTCGAACTATGTGCAAGTCCACTTTTGGTGAGTCTATCAGAAGGGTCCTTATGAACCTAAATGATATCAGATCGGGTGTCAGGATTTCAAAAAAGCAAGGCGTACTCAACGTACACTCACATCTTAGAATAATCTGGCAAAATTAAGAAATCTCCTCAGAAAACACAACACTCACACCCCCAATCAAGGTGTCTCTCCCTCTTTCTTTCTCCCTTTGTCTCTTCATGGTGGGGTCAATCCGTCGATGAAGTTGCGCCCACACTTAGCTAGGATTTGATACTAGCCGGTGGAGCAAAGTCTGGTTAGACCACTGTCTATCACTTTCAATCAATAAGGGAGCCCTGTCAGGGGCGATATCGGAACAAATTGATTTGTACAGTAGTATCATCCTTCCAGACTTGATGACAGTCACTTATCCTACCAAGTCGAGTGTCTACGCTGTTTTACGCTGAAAGTACTAGTTGAAAGTAACTAATGACCTCAACATCACAGTATTTTGTTATGTGTATAGTATAGAATAAATTTTGCATTTTTTATTTCCAAATTTTGATATTTTTTAAGGACCTCACTACTGTATGTAACAATAAGTTACATTCGGTTCAGCTCCCCTTGGGTCTTCGTCGGGGACATGCCGGGACACGACCGGTTTGAATGCAGAGAAACTTCGGACTTCTCCCAGCCAATAGAGGTGTCCGTTCGTTTGGGGAATTTTGACCCCCCCCCCGCCGTTCTCGAGTAGACTCCTGTTTTTTCTCTGCTATCAATCGAAACTTTTTGAGCGGACAAGGTTGTTACAAGAAGAAAAAAAGGTGAACGGCTGGCGTCCAAGGTTTGTGGGAGAACCCTTTGCAGAAAAAAGCTTCGCCATTTTTTTTAGGGCCGACGCCAACTATGAAGCTGTCTTCGATCTACAAATGATAAGTTGATTCCAGATGTATTCCTTAGGCATTTATTATTTACACTCATGTCCATAAATTAAGGATAATTCAGAATCACTAAGAAATTGAGCTCTAAAATAAAAATTTCACCTGCAGAATTATCGCACACATCTTGAAGAAGAATATGCAATTTGCAGGAAACCACCAGATGGCGCGGATAGTACGTCACAATGCCGAGAGTGTATGAAAGGGGTATATAAGGAATGGTAGCAAAGAAGTAAAATTGTTCACAAGCGCTTTAAAAGCCTTTCAGTGCAATAACCGCATAGTTATGGCACAAAGGAAGCATTTGGATGATTTTTTTACGTGGTAGAATTATCGGACGACTGGAATGTGGACGTACCCAGCTGGAAGTATCCGAGGAACTTGGAATCGCCCAGAGTGTCATCTCCAGGCTTTGGCAACGATTCAAACATGATGGTAATGTGAGTAGATGTTACAGCACAGATCGCCCCCGAGTTACTACGCCGAATGATGACCGGTATTTGGCAGTTACTGCCAAAAGAAACAGACGGAGCACAGCATCAGACCTGTCTCGTCAGCTCTCTTCAGCTACCGGTACGACAGTTTCAAGGCAGACCGTGTGCAGACGCTTAGGGAACATTGGTCTATATGCTCGTAGGCCTGTCAGATGTGTTCCCCTTACCGCAACTCACTGTCGCCTGCGATTATGCTGGGCTAGAGAGCATGCATTGTGGACACCGCAACAGTGGTCTTGTGTGATGTTTTCCGACGAGTCCAGGTTCAGTTTACATTTTGATTCTCGCCGGACTTTCATATGGAGAGCGCCAGGTACCCGTTACCACCAAGAGAACACCATTGAACGACACCGTTACGGTGGTGCAGGATGGCTCGTTTGGGGAGGAATTATTCTTGGTTCCAGAACTGACCTGCATGTTTAGAGTGTAACGATGACAGGCCACATCTATCGGGATGTCATTCTGGAACAACATGTACGTTTGTTTCGGGGCGCCATGGGTCCTGAATTTCTGTATAGGGATGACAACGCCCGACCTCACCGTGCAAACATTGTAGACGAATGCCTTCAATCGGAGGATATCACCCGTATGGATTGGCCAGCATACTCACCGGACTTGAATCCAATAGAGCATGTGTGGGACATGCTTGGCCGACGAATTGCAGCCCGTCAACCCCCTCCCAACTGTCTATCGGAACTTCGGAGGGCATTGCTTGATGAGTGGTGTAATTTTCCCCAAGATCAGATTGATAATCTGATACTTAGCATGCGTAGGCGTTGTAACGCTTGTATTGCATCGTCCGGGAGACATACTCCGTATTAACCATCATACTAACCATGTTATACTGTTTTCTGTAAATAGGTTCTTTTTTGAAATTTGCTCCAGGGAGTAAAAATCGCAATTTTTATTAATTATGTCAAACATATAGCATCTTTTTTTGCTCTTTACCTTTTGTTTAATAAATAGACTTTACAAATAAGTCAAATTTGTTTTGCTTTTGTCTCTTTCATTGCCTGAACTTCATTATCCTTAATTTATGGATATGAGGGTAATTGTATAAAATCATTTAATCAAGACCTATTTTTCATGTGTTTCTTAATGAGTTTTAATTTCTTTCTCAAACACTAGGTCAACGTAACATTATTATTTTTACACTGTACTAGCTAGCATAGATACTATCCTAACTTTTTTCTGCGTTAAAAACACCCATTAAATTTATATGTATATATATATGTGTAATCCAGGAATTATACAACAGCTGGACACATTTGAAATTATAGCCCCTATTCTTTTTACTTGGTCTTGGCTACTGGACAAGGAGAAGCCAAATCAGTTAGCAGTAATAAAGTAACATGCAGTCTGGCCACAATGAAGAGAACAACACAAGTCCAAGTCTACTTGAAATTTTATTTAAGAGCTGCTAGAAAAGGACATCTTCACTAGTCAGCGGCAGACAAGACAATGACACAAAAACCACTTTGCTCGAACAGAGGTGTACCCAAGAGCGAAGACAAATAGGATTTTCTCAAGGGATAAGAACCTTAGTGAATTTAACTGTTAGATCAGTGTAAGTCTAATCAGTTTCGCAAACCTTATGTTTTGCATGTTGTACATAAGGTTTGCGAAACTGATTTGCTCGCCGCACTCACACGTTGTGGGTTGCATGGCCAAGTATTTTTTCACGACTCCAGGATGTGTGTGGTGTGGCCAGTGAAAACGACTGCACTTCTTAAATTTCACCAAATTTTGGAGAGTTGTGATTGGTCTCCAGGAGACGATTCAGGACTATACTTGGAGTCCTGGTCAATCTGGAGAGAGCCGAGAAAGGACGCAGTGTGAAAAGGACAATGGAACAACGGGCGCATCAGCACAGGATAATGGAAAAAGTACAGGGTTGATGGAGTAGTTGAGAAGGAAGGAAAAGAATGCAGCGTGCTCTAGGATTTTGGCAATTTTTCTTTCAGGTGTAGTACGAGGAGTGCTTCTTTTACTTTTTATTATTTTCATATTTTTTAAGCATATTTCCTTTTCTTTTGATCTATATTTGAATATTGTAATACAGATCGGTGGCATTTTACTATAATTAATATTAAGGACGATATAAAGTAAAACTTGAGTAATTAATGGATTTGAAGTAACAGCATGAATGTGCTACACCACAACAATCAGGAGAAAATCCGAGTCATTTGCCAGCGACAGCTAGAAAACGTGTTGATTGGATAGAAAATTGATATCTATTGGACAGAAAGCTTTGGGAAATGTATTGGAAGAATTTTAAGTCAAGGACACTCCTTTGATTCAGACATTTTGAGGCTGGGAAAATAGATTTTAAGAAATTACAATGGAAGAGAGAAGTTTTTGAAGGAAATATTAAACTTAAATAATTTTGATATATTACATATATGTATATAAATATATATACATATATGTAAGAGAGAAAAAGCTTTTATAAATGCGAAAAGTAAATTTATCATGCTGATTCCAAACATTTTATATAATTCATGTTTAACTTATAGAAATGTATAAGTTAACACCAATTGAAACCCTTCATTGATCTTAATTGAAAAATTAATATCAACCATAATTAAAGGGAATAAATTTGAATAAACGATCTTGTCCCAAAACAAATAAATAATTTTATATCATTTCAAATAAATCTTTTTTAAATTTATATTTTTATAAAACATCTTTAATACTTTTGATTTATTTTCACAATTAAATAAAATTATAATCAATATTTCATTCCGTTTGTCACAGCAATAAATACTATTTTTCACTTTTTTTTCGCTTAAAAATATTAATTTGGCGGAAATTAAATCCACTATTTTTAAAACCAATCCTTGTAAACTCACATTCACTGTTTTAAAACACATTGATTGCAATTCCAAACTAAAGATGCTATTATAGAACAATTTACAACGTAAACGAAATTTTACTTTGACGAAATTCTAATTTCAATGTTCTATTTGTTAGACTGCGAATGAAGTATTTCTGGGAAAACTATCTGCAATCATTAGAATGTTCTATTTGAGAAACTTTTCGTACAGTTAATGAAATGCTTTGTTCCAAAAGATTCATTTTATCCTCCAACTAACGATTCCATTTACAAACATTCTATGTTATTAAAATACTCCATCTAAATGACTTCGTTCATAGTTTTGAATTAAATATCCAATTTCTTCAAATGTATAAACATCGTGTTTGTTTCAGGAATATTTGGGGGGAATCTCTCAGAAGTTTTGTTCTTACACAGGGAAGGATAACAAATCGTTTTAATTTAAATGTTAATTTTGATCTTCATTGATATCTTAATGCATTGTTTAAAAAACCGTCTGCTCCTCGCAAACGACGATTCAGGTATTTGAGATTCCAATGAATAAATTATAATTTTAATGGATTACATGAGAACAATTTGTCTTTCACAAAGTAATAATAAAGTAGCTTAATTACTCATGAAATCGATTTAAAAAAAAAAAAAAGGAAATAGAAAAGAAAGATGGAGAAGCAGTGTCTTAAACATATAAATTTATTTGCATTTGTTTGGATGTTTAGATGCTCGTTCAATAAAGAGAATGCATTACATTTTAAACAAAATATCCGGCGGTTTATGACTTCTCAATCAGGAATTTTTAATTTTTACAGCGGTTTTGATCATAAAATTCATTAGTTTTTGCGTCATTTTAAAAATTAAGGCATTTTAAAAAGGATAATCCCAATGGAATCAAATTATGTTGTTGGTATTTCGATTAAAAGCAATTTTCCTCTTCAAAATCTGGACTAATCAAGTTGTTTGCAACCTCATTTATTTTCTTTGTTTTCTCCTTGTTCTAATTTAACCAGTTTCGAAAAGTTTAGCGGCAGGATTAATTAAATTTTAATCATTATAATCTATTTATTTTTATATTCGTTGATAGAGTTTATTAATGTAAATATTTAAAAATGAAAAAAATGTTAGAACGAATTAAAGTTTATCAAAATTTTCATCGTGTTGGTTGTTTTTTTATAACATAGCTATTTCACAAGTGGTTACTATTGAAGTTTCTCATTAAATGCATTGTTATGTATCCCTATTATATTTTTAACTTGCCTTTGCCGAACGATGAACAAATAGGTAATGCGTTACTACCAGGCATGAAAGTTTTCCGCTTTTAAGCGGAAATACGCTTTTTTGACAGCCTTTAGGACTATTTCTGAGATCGATGCAAATCCATCGAGAAATCATGATTGGAAAATTGGGGGGGGGTTGCAATCCCGGTCGAAATCAGTATCTTCTACCGCGTGTTTTCGCTGAGATGTACGCTGGTAGAGATATGACTACGCATACTGATTCACTTCCATTCCGATTGGCTCAACGTACTATAGCAATTACGTACTATATATTGCATGTACCAAACCAACAAACCTTATCAGCAATTATTGAATATTTGGCTGCTCCAAATGTTACCAACCAATCATTCTAAATTATTAGACAGACTCCTCAAACACTACGGTTTATCGTTTAAATTGTTAGTTTAACTGCTACAAAAACACTATCCTGCTCCAAATCTGCATTTTGGCTGCTACGAAAATTCGTTTTCCTTCTACAAATTTTGTTTTGCTGCTCCGAAAATTGCTCCAAAATGCTTGAAGGAGCGCAACATTCCTGTATATAGTACTGAATCATACTGTGAAAAAGAGTTGTGTAAGAGAAAATGTAATAATCACCCGGGGAAGTTCAGATTTTTTTGTCATTGTCTACTTACTTTCATGCCTGGTTACTACTCGGTACTGGAATTCGTGGGTACAAAACTTACTACTCGCATGGATGTTCGTAGATTTCCGGAATCGGTTTTAAGCACTGGGACCCAGTCTCATTAGCTCTTGTGTATGAAAATAGTAGACTATAGAATTTCAAACCAAGAATTCATCGCAGTGATTATTGCTTGACTTAAAAATGCAATTTTTAATAAATTAAATGAAAAATACTCTGTAATTATTCCCCTTTTAAGATTTAATAA
>CM063506.1:44180724-44235724 GCA_032207245.1 Pardosa pseudoannulata
ATAAAAATAAAGTTGTTTTCAAAATACTATCTTTATACTTACCTCGTTATAGTTCCATGTTTTAGATTTATCTAGATTTAAATATTGGAGAAATAGCGTGGAAATTCCGATGTTTTACATACACACATACATATGTAATATTAAAATCCCTTATTTACATATTTAATTATTAATTTAATAACTTCTGTTTATAAATTACGTTATGGATTGAGCTGCAATTCTGATTTTTTCCTCCAGACACGCTATAGACTTAATCCATCCTCTGTCTGTACTTTTGTAGCCAATAGTAAACGCGTTCTCTTTAAACACGGGTATTTTTTATCACATGATCAAATTCACTTAGGGATTATTCGTATTCTTTTTACCTCAGAAATCCCTACTTAAAAAGTGTGTGTGCACGATGTTCAAAAACTTCTGGCCGGTTGTACTGATTTGATGTATCGTCACCAGAAATAAAATGTGTTGTGCTTTTGGATGAATCTAGTCCATATTTCATATATATGAACATTCAAATATGTATATAACATATACAGACTTAGATACTTTAGTAGCAGATGATAATAAGAAATGTAGACAAAAGGTAACTCCTGTTGTGTTTTACCAGCTGTAACCACAGTTATTAAACAAAAGTATTGTTTCTGGAAGATCTTCATTAAACACACCTTAGTACAGTACAATCCTTTTGTGAAAAAGAAACTTAAATGAATCCTTATATGAAAAAAAGTAGAAACATCTAATGCTAGAATGCTAAGTAAAGATGAGATAACAATTAGTGAAGCTAACGATCTTAGTACATTACAATTCTTTAATGTAAAAGAAACTTATATGAATCCTTATATGAAAAAACTAGCCACATCTAATGCCAGAATGCTAAGTAAAGATGATATAACAATTAGTGAAGCTAACGATCTTAGTACATTATAATCCTTTAATGTAAAAGAAACTTATATGAATCCTTATATGAAAAAACTAGCCACATCTAATGCCAGAATGCTAAGTAAAGATGATATAACAATTAGTGAAGCTAACGATCTTAGTACAGCACAATCCCTTTATGAAAAAGAAACTTATATGAATCCTTATATAAAAAAACTAGCAGCATCTAATACTAGAAAGCTACGTAAAGATGAGATAACAACTAGTGAAGCTAACGATCTTAGTACGATACAATACTTTTATGAAAAAGAAACTTGTATGAATCCTTGTATGAAAAAACTAGCAACATCTAATGCTAGAATGCTAAGTAAAGATGGGATGACAATTAGTGAAGCTAACGATCTTAGTACAATCCTTTCATGAAAAAGAAACTTATCCTTATATGAAAAAACTATCAACATCTAATGCTAGAATGCTAAATAAAGATGAGATAGCAATTATTGAAGCTAACGATCTTAGTTCAGTACATTCCTTTTATGAAAAAGAAACTGATATGAATCCTTATATGAAAGAAAACTAGCAACATCTAAGGCTAGAATACTAATTAAAGATGAGATAACAATTAGCGAAGCTTACGTTAGTACTGTCAGTTCTGTCAGACTGGAAAAATAAAAACCATGGAGTTAAATTACGAAGATCAACACAAATTTGACCTAATACTAATACCTAAGCATAATACTATGACACTAAACCATTCTCCTAAAATCCAAGCATAAAATAAGTTACATAATTACATTATATAAATTGATTATGATATTATTATTCATTATCATATAATAGTAATAATCATATTTTAGATGTTTAAAGTTTATGTTCTTATGCATACGCTCACATATATACCCACACATGTAATTATGTTTGGAATTCCGGGTATAATTATTCCAAGAACTTCGATAGTATGACTATTGTGTTTATTCAAAATAAACTAGTATTGCAATTAAACTAATAGTAAAACTAATTAAACAAGTTAAATAGTTTAAATTCTTCTTAATATTACATAGATAATAATGTTAGTGATAAGTTGTGTGAGAAAATTTTTAACGTTCTTTACATCTTCACATTTTTATTTTCAAATACAAAGCGAATTAACTGTATTTTTTTTGGTTTATTACAATTATTGAGAAATTAATATAAGATTCTAATTAGAATACATTTTTGGATGAATATTTAATTAGTAAAATTTTTTAATTGATTACCGAAAGTAGATACATTAAGTTAGCTTTTTATCTCAATATTAACAAAATAATGCTAACTAAATGTATTTAGTTTATTTATATATTAATCATAAATTAGCTTTAAACTAGATTAATATATTTACGGCAAAGATTAATTTGGCGAAATGAAATGAAAAATGAAAGTTCGTATTTATTAGGCTTGCGTAATAAAAGATAAACAGATGTGAAATAACCGTAAAAAAATATGAATATTTAATTTTTATCTTAATAAATATTTTTAAAACTAACGCAGTGTTTATGTTAAAAAAACATATGACCACTAAGTCTAAATGGATTCACAATTTCCTTACTACACTTTTTAGCATAATTGTAGCTATAAAGTATATGTTTTTATCGCCTGCAGTATACAAATTATTATAAATACACAGCTTTTTAAATATTTATCACACTCAGCTTTTTTTATAAGTAGCTTAATTTTAATTTATTTCGTTCATTTGATTTTTACATGTGAAATATTTTTCAAGTAACTTTTTATACTAATATTTCAAGTAAAATCTTTGGATTTTTTTATGTCCGTTAAACTTTAGTTAGAACATAAATAAGTATTCTTTTTAGAACCAAAAAATTACTTTTACAAGAAACATTTAAGTACTAGCTTTCTACATATTTCATTTTAAAATATATTTATTATTCATGGTATCAATAAAGTTATATATATTTTTTGAAGCGCGATATTAAAATACCATATTTTATTAGAAGAATTCATATGATTTGTGCTCTTCTACTTATTTATTTTATATATTTTTTTTCTTGTGGAATTTGTCAAAGGAAATGCATTGAATGTGACAGAATATTAATTTCTGTTTACAAATTAGAAACGCACAAATATATATATGTGTGTGTATTTTAATGGAAAAAAAAAGTTTTTATCAAAGATTCATATTCAAAAGAATCTGCAACAGTTGTTAATTAAATTCTCCCACATGAAAATTTCAATTTTCTTAAGAAAATTATATACGCCTGTAAAAATAACTTTCCCGTTGAAATTGAGTAAACATGTTTTTATCACAAATTTTGATTAATATTTCTATCTTTATAAATTTAGATCTTTTACAAAAATTTTTTTTTCGTGCGCAAATTGAATTTTGCTCGGTACCATTTCAAAGGAAACCAGTGAAATCACTGGTTGAAAAGAAAATATTTTTCGAGAAGTAATAAATGCTCATAAAAATCAATTTACGACTGCTGAAAAGAACAAAAAAAGAAAGAAAAGGGGAGTGTACATTATGAAACTATTCTGATTCCCAGAATTGTCTTGATGTTATCGGTTTCGCATGGTAGAGGGAAACCGAAGATAAAATTACATTTGGAAACTAATTATTTTTCAGGATTAATTTTCTCCCCGAAATTCAATTTTCCACGATTGACTACAGTGCATTATCATGAACGTATAGAATGTCACGTTTGAAAATTTGAAATAAAAGCTCAAAGAAATTAAGCTGATTTCTATAGCAAGCGTTATGGAAACGAGAAAGAAAAAACCAGTTATTTCTTTACAACTGCTTTTTAAAAGGATTTCTGCAGATGTGATTATTTTTTTGTGTATGACTCACCCATGATATCTCGCCGCATAGTTCCCTAAGATAAAACTGTATTATTGTGTTTTTAACACCTGCTAGGAGAATTCTATGGCTTCTATGACAACTATGACATTTACCAGTGATTTTGCAGAAATATTTCTTATCTCTAACTTTTCAGTTTCCCGAGAATTCATACCCAACCAGTCAAGCCACCAGAGTTTCTATCGTATTAGTTACCTCACACATTCTATTAGGTTTATATCTAAAAGTGAATATAAAAAGTAATTATTGTTTGGACAGTAACGATCAGAAAGTTTCCACTGATGTTAAGCACAGTAGCAAGGCTTAACTGAAGACTGAGTTTCTTTAAAGAAGTTACACAAGAATATAAAAACATCAAAGTTTATTTTTTTCGCAACGTAAATAATAAACAGTTAAACAGAACACCCAAAACAGTTGCAAATTAAACATTGTGGCAAGTGACTAAATTATGTAACTTACCGATGAAAAAAAACTATATCGACGAAGCAAAAACGCGAAGAGCATCTGGCAACAACAGGCAAAAGCTGAACGTAAAGTGTCCCGTTACTCCTTGATTTCCTTTGTACTACTCTGTTGCAGGTTACAACATACCCCAAAACTGATATAATTTACTCAGCGACTAAAAGAAGGTTTGTGTTGAATTTTGCTCTCCTGCACTACTGCCATTAACACACTTGTAGAATCCCTATCAAAATACGGTACTCAGTTTAACTGCGTATCAACATTTTATTTATCGTTTAACCAGATGCACATGATTATTGCTGAAATAAAACTGTAGATTTATTAAACTAAATAAAACATTGGAGACAACAGAGGTAGATATCACACAAAAAATTTCAAATTCATTATGTATTTTTTTTTGCATAGTTAATCATAATATTTATTTATTTTATTATTTAATATTTATTACAGTATCTTTTTTACCCCTAATTCCTTATTAGTTGTTTCAGCTATTAGTTATTAGTTTTATGTTATTAGTTTTAGTTATTAGTTTATTTCACAATTAGTGCCACAATTAATTGCCCTCAGTTTAACTGCGTATCAACATTTTATTTACCGTTTGATCAGATGCACATAATTATTGCTGAAATAAAACTGTAGATTTATTCAACTAAATAAAATATTGGATACACCAAAGGTAGGTTTCGCACAAAAAATTTCAAATTCATTGTGTAATTTTTTTTGTACAGTTATCTAACATATTTATTTATTTTATTATTTAATATTGTTTAAGTATCTTTTTACCCCTAATTCCACAATTAGTTGTTTTAGTTATTAGTTATTAGTTTTAGTTATTAGTTCATTTCACAATTAGTCCCACAATTAATTGTCCTCAGTTTAATTGCGTATCAACATTTTATTTATCGTTTGACCAGATGCACATGATTATTGCTAAAGTAAAACTGTAGAATTATTAAACTAAATAAAATATTGGAGACACCAAAGGTAGGTTTCACACAAAAAATTTCAAATTCATTGTGTAATTTTTTTTTTTGTAAAGTTATCTAACATATTTATTTATTTTATTATTTAATATTGTTTAAGTATCTTTTTACCCCTAATTCCACAATTAGTTGTTTTAGTTATTAGTTATTAGTTTTAGTTATTAGTTCATTTCACAATTAGTCCCACAATTAATTGTCCTCAGTTTAACTTCATATTAAAATTTTATTTATCGTTTGACCAGATGCACATGATTATTGCTGAAATAAAACTGTAGAATTATTAAACTAAATAAAATATTGGAGACACCAAAGGTAGGTTTCACACAAAAAATTTCAAATTCATTGTGTAATTTTTTTTTTTGTAAAGTTATCTAACATATTTATTTATTTTATTATTTAATATTGTTTAAGTATCCTGTTACCCCTAATTCCATAATTAGTTGTTTTAGTTATTAGTTATTAGTTTATTTCACAATTAGTCCCACAATTAAATGTTCTCAATTTAACTGCGTATCAACATTTTATTTATCGTTTGAACAGAGGCACATGATTATTGCTGAAATAAAACTGTAGATTTATTAAACTAAATAAAATATTGGAGACAACAAAGGTAAATTTCCCACAAAAAATATCAAATTCATTGTGTAATATTTTTTTTGAAAAATTATCTATAATATTTATTTTATTATTTAATAGTGTTTGCAGCATTTTTTTACCCCAAATTGCACAATTAGTTGGCCGTTGTTGTGACATATAAAGGCACAAAAAGGGTGAAAGAAAAAGGTGAAAGGTAGCTAACACCTATAACTAAAGCTGATAGATTATTTTACCATTTTTTGTATGTGTACGTGCATGTGTAGAGTGTGGGAGGGTTATTAAATTGTCTAGCAAATTTAAGGAGAATTTAGTTTATAGAACCTTTAGTTTTTAACATTTCAATTTTATCTATTTATTTATTTGCAAGTAACTTAATGAACAGAGCACACCCGCTTATATTTTAAAGACTGCCGTGTATGTTACAGGTTAAATCTCTAGTACCAGTGACTTAGCTTTAAGAGCACTTTCCTTGGACTCCTCCTTCCCCATTCTTTGATTTAGACTTTTATTTCAAATTCGAAATCGAAATTTTTAAGACACTAGTTTCCCCACTTTTTTTTTAAATTCTCTCAACATCTTTTATACAGTATGAAGAATCTTTCTTCCTTCCTGACCGACCTCACCTCAGTAACACCCTTCCCTTCTTCCTCCTCTTGCAAAAAAAATTCCGTCTTTTTGCCCGAGACGTCTCGGAAACCACCGATTTGCTCTCTCACCGTGTTGCCTGCAACAATCCGGTTCGGCGTAAGGCTCAAACACACAGTGAGAGAATAATGATAACGATGATGGCAATGCTACGCACACACAACAGATGGTTGAAAAGATCGTCTCCCTCAGGTTATTAGCTTCCCCTCCCTTTTCCCCTCGAGACAAATGGACCGGACCCCCGTTGCCCCCAACCTCCCTCCCTGCCACCACCACGGAACATACGCGGCGGCGGCGCGCCACCACATTTCGCGGGGACTGCAGCAGAGAGCGCGTTTTAAAACACAGGGGGGGGGGAAGAAAGGGGTGGTGGGAGTGGGAGGGTCGAGAGAAACACACGCACGCACGCACTCCGAATTAGTAGCTGTAATGCCGAAGGAGAGACATTAATTATTTTGTAGCGAAATCGATTGATGTGTGCGTGCGTATGTGTGTGTGGGAACGAGAGAAGGGGGAGGTAGGTGGAAGGTGTAGGTAGGGAGAGGTTCATCATTTAATGAGATTTTCATCGATATGGAAATAGAATTGTAAGGTGCTGATTTGGAGTAGTGGAAAGTGGGGGAAACGTATTTTGCGCGTGTTATAAACCTCGCGTGGCAGCAGAAGCTTCTACTAAAATCCTGCCTCTCTCTATCGTCTGCGGATGGAATGCGATACGAATTGGTTTTAAGATGGATTGCCATTAATGGGCCTCGCAAAACCAGTCAATGAACATCGAAGAAGTGATTTATAGGCACTTAATGCTCCATTCTGCCGCGTAAATATAAAGCCTCCTCGCTCCATGTCTCTCGGGCGATGAGCCCGGTATAAGCGGGAGGAATGGTCCGCTATCGAAATAAAGAAACAGCGATTTTAGAAGTAACGTTTAAGATTGAAAGGTACATAGATCTTTAAAAGCTTGTTAAAAATATTATTGTACCGTGGATTCAGTGGACTGATATCCTGCTGTTGGCGTGCACGTTCTTAGCCATATGGACCAAAACAGAACAAGCACTCCGGCAGTCAATGATACGGAAATGGAGTAAAAGAAATCGAGGGCGTAAAAATGGGCAAAACAATCGCAGTGGAATTTCGGAATTAATTTGAAAATTAACCAAAAAATATTATAAAATGCATCATAGCAGTCATGTATGCATCATAGCAGCATTTATGTATTGAATAGCGGAAAACTTTTAACACATTGTGTGCGGGTACATTTCGCAGCGGAATTGTACCAGGAGTGAGTGTTTTGTGCGTAAATTTAGTTATTCAGTTAAATCGCAATAGATCGAAATTTTTTTTTATTTTTTAACCAACTTTTCGTATTTTATATTGAAATATATTAACAAATATATAAATAGAAAAATAAATAAATAACAACCATAAGATTTTTGAAAAAGAAACCAAATATATATATATATATATATATATATATATATATATATATATATTTATATATTATATATATATATATATATAAATATATATATATATAAATATATAATATATAAATATAAATATATATATATATATATATATATATATATATATATCCTTTTTTCAAGGATAAATAAAAAGTTAATTTTAAATTTAATTAATTTTTTTTAATCAACCTCCCCTTTCTATGGATCCGCATCGACTGATATAAAACTAGTTTTTATTTGTCTATATTTTTACAGAATCTATATAGTAGACAAGAACAACGGTCGTATATACCGTTATTTTTGTACCCACAAACAAATCATGCTGTTACACTAACCCGTACTAGTATGTGACCTGCCCTCAAGTATCAATTGTTAGAAAACGTACTAGCACGTGTCTCGCGCTCAAGTATCAACCGTCAGAAAATGTACTAGTACGTGTCCCTCATACAATGTGCTAAGATACAATGTCAATAATAAATAAACTCATCTCCCAACTAAGTGCTAAACTTTATAATGGTTAAATACAAAATGTTGAAAGATTCAAATATCTAGCGAGAAATTTTGCACTTTGATGTTCCTCTTCAACACATGTTTCAACACTAATAAAGCAACCTTTACATATAAATTAATAAAGTAATCCTTCTACGGAGATGGGGTGGTTATAACCCTCACATCCCCTTCGGTACGCAACTGATAGCGGGTAAAAATTTCGAACGATACCTCTGGGGATGGCAGACCAAATTTGGAGGGTCTTCTGCTTGGTTCCCAGGGCCGTAACTAGGTCCTTTAGAGCCCTTGGCAAAAACTGATCTGCACCCCCTACCACCCAATATAGTGAGAAAACATATACATGTTTTTTTTCTATTTCATATGTTTAGAATGAACTCAAATTATTTTGTTAATTCTTAAAATGTTCCTAGCATATTAATTTTTAATTTTTTCTTCTACATTTATTTAACTAATACTTAAAAATATTTTCGAACACTCTATAAGAATTATTCTGCTGATAAACTGGATAGTTTATTTAAATGGAATATTTTTTTTACTTGAACATTAAATTTTCATTAAAAAAATGATGATTTTCTAAATTTAAATTTAGATTTAAATAACTTGAATAAATTCAAAATTTAAAACGAATACCCAAATTTATATAAAAGCACATTAAAAGTGTTTGGTAAACATTTTGTAAGAATCTATATCAAGTTTCGTCTTTAGAACATTTTTAAAAAATAAGAAAATTCATGAAACCGTTATTTTTAAATACATTATTGGATTTAAAAAATAAAATCTGATTCTATAATAAAAAAAGCATTTTTCAACTTTTCCTTATTTCCACTTGAGGTGATTCGTCTTATATCAGACTCTATTTTCCTCACAGTGCGCACCCTATGACTGATGCGTCCTTGACAAATGCCACCTTTGCCAAGCCCTAGTTACGACCATGTTGGTTCCTGCTTCTAAATTAAGAGGACCCAGCGAGGGAATATTAACTCGCGTCCGTCGCATTTCTTAAACTACACGTGCATTGTATTGGTATAAATGTATATGTGTCTGTATTGCCAACTCCATTGGATAAACAAACAAAACAAAATTTATTGCTAATAGAAAGTAAATTGCCTTAATTTATTGTTAACATTCTTTTAAATATACAAGACTTTTCTTGAGTTAGCTTTGAATAAAGTACCTATCGTTGGAGCGGACAAAAACATATATCACTGTAGACGAAGAAAAACAATTTTCATTTAAAATTCCTTTAATCATTATAATGCTAGCTGTAGCGTGCTGCCATCAATCTTATGTAGACTCTATAGTATGGCCAATTGTTCACCACTTCCTGATGGTGACCTTGGACGATGGTTTACCGGTTGCATCCACACACTGGGCCACTAAATGAGCCGAGCGCGTGGATTTGTCCATAGGGTCTACTGCGCAGTTTAGTTGCGCATCTGGCTGCCTTTGATCTTTGGAGAAAAACTGCTTCCGAAGCCATCCTCCGCCAAGGTCATTTATCGTCTCCCATCGTCGACCTCGATAAGCCATACCTCCTCCAGACGGTGGTAATGACTTGCAGTGGACCAACATGCGGAGGGGCCTTAACTAGACTAAAAAAAGAACTACTACTTCTACTACTCTCGTAGAATGTGTTCGATTTGATGAGTGGTGTGTTCAAAAGTTACAGTTTTCGTCTACTACAAAAACGTTGCCACATAAATGCAACTAAATAAGCATGCTTGCAGAACAAAATGGTACAGAGAGAATAAAATATAAAACATTGAGTTTGCTGATAAATAACAATAATAATAAATAAAAAGTAAAACACAAATATATGATCTAAACACCTACAACATATTGATTTACTTGAAATATTTTTTTAACATATATATTTTTCTAAAACTGGAATTGGAGTTCTCCAAACACCACTTAGTTACAGTTCTCGTCTACTACAAAAACGTTGCCACATAAATGCAACTAAATAAGCATGCCTGTAGAACAAAATAGTACATAGAGAATAAAAGATAAAAGGAGTTTGCTGATAAAAAACAATAATAATAAACAAAAAGTAAAACACAAGTGAATCATCTAAACACCGACAACATATTGAATTACTTGAAATATTTTTTTAACATATATATTTTTCTAAAACTGGAATTGAGGTTCTCCGAAAATCATTTTGTTACAATTCTCGTATACTACAAAAACGTTGCCATATGAATGCAACTAAATAAGTTTGCTTGCAGAACAAAATGGTACAGAGAGAATAAAATATAAAACATTGAGTTTGCTGATAAATAACAATAATAATAAATAAAAAGTAAAACACAAATATATGATCTAAACACCTACAACATATTGATTTACTTGAAATATTTATTATATATTTTTCTAAAACTGGAATTGGAGTTCTCCAAACACCACTTAGTTACAGTTCTCGTCTACTACAAAAACGTTGCCACATAAATGCATCTAAATAAGCATGCCTGTAGAACAAAATAGTACATAGAGAAAAAATATAAAAAGTAGTTTGCTGATAAATAACAATAATAATAAACCTAAAATAAAACGCAAATGAATGATCTAAACACCTACAACATATTGATTGACTTGAAATATTTATTATATATTTTTCTAAAACTGGAATCGGGGTTTTCCGAAAACCACTTACAGATTTAGTCGGCAAAGTGTGATAATCGCTGACATAACGTAACTCGTTAAAAATGAATCCTCATTCAATGAACCATTATTTCTATAGGGAAATAAACTATTCATTCCTATCTAATCTTGTCAAGACAAAAATATTTATATATTTATCTAAAATCAAGGAAAAGTATGTAAAAAAAGATGTAAAAAAATATTGGAGCAATTTAATTGTTTACCATTTACAAAATGATAAAAATAACGTTTTTTAGCTAGAAAATCAGCCAACGTTTTCTACTGTAATTATTTTTCTTTTACTTTTTTTCTTTCTTTTTTTTTTGGTGTGTCATGCAGTGCAACAAATTATTACTTTATTATTTACGCTTATGTCGCCCAGAATGTATAGTCGTTAGAGTATTGAGCTCTCACCCAGTGTACTTGGTATTGATTCCCGAGTAAGGATTGGATGCATTTGTGCTATCTCTTAGAGGGAGCGATGTTGACCTACCTTTATAGTGCTCCCATAATTAAAAAGGCAACTAAAATCGCCGGCTTTGTGTAATAAGTACTAGTAATAAAATCATGATCCCAAATTAGAAAAAAATATTGGCTAATATGGCAGATGGAAGCCCAGTTACGTTGGGGTAGCGTTTTCTCTCCCACGACACAGTTCTATGGTTCGATCACTGGTCTAGACAACGTTGACTCAATCTTTGACCTGTAGACCAAGCGTGCTTGAGAACTAAACACTGGAGGTTTCGCGTAAGATTGACCACCTAACCGGTACATATGCTTCTCACCCCAGGTCCCTTGGTCACGTCAACGGAGATTGGAGTAGGCCCTAGCCCCCTAGGAGCTGTTGCGCCTAGGAGTTTAGTATAATATGGCAGATGTAATGACTATTTTGCCAAAAGCATAGTAGATGAGTGCATAGTAGGATGCAGTTATGAAGTACCGGAGTTCGCGGGTTTGAATCCCACTGCTGCGTGAATGTTTCTAACCATTCGAATGTTTTTTAACCGTTCGAATGTTTATTATGCAGTAGGTCCAGGCCCATTAGCCTTAGTGTAGTGAATAGTAGACCACAGACCCCCAAATATAATTTACGCTTTATTTCAAAGTTATTTTTTCATTTGCATCAGTTTCTTTAATCACTCAGTCGGCAAAGGCAGCGTTCTCGTAACTGAAAGGTTGTGTGTTCGTGGCTCGAGCCGACCTAAGATCCGCCGTGTTCGCTAAAGGTGACTGGGGCAGGTAAAATATGATCGTGGTCACAAAGTCCAAGTTCTTAAACGATACATCTGGGGGTGGCAGGCCAAGCCTGGTTGTCTTCTGCTTAGTCCCTGCTTCTAAATTACGAGAACCCAGGGGTAATGTTACTCGTGTCCGTAGTATACCTTAAGCTACACGTGCTCCTTGGGGGGGGGGTGATTGCTAAATGAGTAACAGTTCGCAACCTTGTTAAGGAGTTAAAATAATATCTGTATCACCTGCTGCGTTGGAAAAAAGTTTTTATATTCATTCGCATGCTATTCAAATGAAATTACACGATTCTGTAAGAATTTTTTAAAAGCCGATTTCGAATAACTACGAACATCTACGAACACTAAAACGGTGTTTTCCATCTCTGGTAATAGTCTAAGGTGTTTCCGTGTATGTCCAATGATTACCAAGTAAGCTCTTGCACTAAAGCTACCTATTCAGTGAAATATATCTTTTTTTGACAATTAACGAGTATAAATTCTAAATTCCTACTGCTTAGGAGAATCTTTTAAACATTGTAGCCCGCTTTCATAGCATGAAATTTCAAGAATGAGGCATTCAACATTAAGTTTTCGAAACGCCATTAGATCGGAATATAAATTTCTCATAGCAGAAAGCAAAGAGGAATTTATTGTGACTAAGTGCCTTACTGCATTTAAATTCGAGAGCGTATTTATCCCATTATGTTGTCAAAAAATATCATTCTTTAAATGCCAAGGGTGCCTTAAGTGCACTTATCTGTTTGCGTTGCCGGAGAATCATAAATTGTTATTTCTCCGATGATGGTAAAGATTATTTATGAATTTCGTTCAGTTTTTTTTCCTGTTTGTCTCGTATAAACTTATATATTTCCATAATTTCGAGATATTTTTACGGGTGTTTTCTTCTTTTTTTAAAGCATTGTTTATGGCTCCGGAAATATCTTTCTGCTTTTAAGCTGTCTATAGATACATTTAATCCGTAAAATGCTGCTTGTAAACTGTTTTAGGGTTTTATTCAGAAGAAACATTTAGACAGAAGAGGGATTATGTCAAACATCAAAACGTGACTGAGAGAGATCATGTTGCTATAAAAACTGCACAATATAGATTTTTACAACAGAAGGCTTAATTACTCTCAACGTGATGCCCACTCTGACGGGTGTAAGACGTTCGTTATTTTACTTTGGAGATTCTCTGCAATTTTGATCATCTTCAGGGCAGAGGATTTGCTTCCCAGTGTAACGTCACGTGATCCTCGGGTATCGTGTGGGTATCGAAGTGGTTATGACACGACGTACAGCTTAGAACAATAACATCGTTTATTCTTGATCAAATAGAAGTTACGTACAAATTTTCCGAATGGAAATCACAGGGCTCAGGTGATTTGGTGCGCACCTAGAAGTCCCAGGTTAGAGGCGAACCTAAAAAACACAATCTGCGGTCAGGTGCCGACAGATACCGTTGTACAGGGGTACAAAGAAAAGCTCTAAAAAAAACCAACCGCCACAGATCGAAGCCTCCGCTCATTCTCGTCCTAGGGACTCACCTGCGAAAAACTCTGCCTGACATCACCTTTCGCTTCTTCCCATCGGCTTTCCCTTCCCGCGTAACTGTCCTGTTAGTCTCCGATTGGTTCTTTCGTTGGTGCCTCACAGTCTGACATTTCGGCGTCGATCTTCTAATCACCTCGGACATCTCAAGGCTTGTCGAAGCGAAAACCCTTTGTAGTATAGTGTCAAAATCCCAGACAGAAAATCGTCTTGTTATGGGCTTTAATAAAACCTCTTTGTGAAGCGAATGGGATGCAGTGACGTCACACCAGCTGGATTGAATAGTTAGTGAATTTCGAATTTGAATAATCACAAATCTTGAACTTTGGGTTAAGAACTATGTTAAGTTAATTAATAACTGTAAATGTTTAACAGTAATGAAGAATCAAATCAGGTAACTGCCTACCTTTTGTTTATTCTTGGGACTTGCATGAAGAATCTGTAGAAATTGAATTAGGGATGAAAACAGAAAACGACTGTTGAACACACTTTCCTTTTATTATTAACACGTTACGATAAATGGAGAATAAACGGAGCAATGAATAAAGAATTATAAATTATGTTAATCTTTAAACACATGTTTCATAGATGAATACAAATAGAATACAGGAAAATGAATAGAATTGTACACATTTAAAATCCAACGCCGAATCCATCCAGCTTAGTCTATCGCACATATAGTTTGGTTTTTATGCAATCGCTGAATAGCGCCATCTAGAATTCGGTGTTGAAATTAATCTAACACCAGCCTCCCATCGAAAGAAGATCCTGATAGTCTGATTTATCCCTCATAATTTCTTGGCATTGTAATGTGAAGAATAAATGCTACGATCCGGTCGATAAGTACGGTTGTGTATGGAATTGGATCCTCTGGTAGCCTGTGTCGAAATTGGAGTGACACGACGTACAGTTTAAAAAAAAAAACTTTTATTCTGGACTAAATGTAAACCTATTTATAAAGTTTCCGAATGGAAATCACAGGCGCTCAGGATGAGCTGGTACGGACTCAAAGTCCCAGGTTCAAAATGAAACTCTCTGCGGCCAGATGCCCTACAGATATACGGTTATACAGGGGTTCAACTTGGACTCCTTGAATCCCAGAAAAAACTATAGATCGGCTCTCAAAAAAAAAAAAAAAAAAAAAAAAAAAAAACAACCTAATCTGCCGTTTATTCCTTTTTCTCTCCCGTAGTCAATCTTCTTCCGGGAAAAACTCGCGCTGCGTGACGTCACCTTTTACCTCTTCCTATTGGCTTTTCATATCCGCATCGACGTCTTGCTAACCTCCTATTAGTCCTTTCGTTGGAGTCTGAGAGTCTGTCCTTTCCACGTCGCGTCCGACATTCTAATCACCTTGGACATCAAGACGTTTCGAACCGAAAATTCTTTGTAGTGTAGCGTTAATTTTCCTGACAGAATGTTGCTTTAGCCTGGGTTTTAACAAAACCTCTTTTTGAAGGTAATGGGATGCCGCGACGTCACAGTATCTATAAGAAAATGAAAGCTTTCTCTCCTAATACACAAACTATATTCTAATATAACTGTACAATATAGCTACACATAAAGATTTAATTACGTAAAATGCATTACATAAAAATGTAGAGTGCATGCTAGTCACATGCTGTCCGTTGTCGTGAATTAAAGGTTTTTCCTAGTTGAAGATGCATTACCCAGCAAAACAGTCCTCAGTTAAACATAAACCTCCACAAACAAAATTTTAGAACATTTTATGGAAACAGAAATTAATAAATTCACATCAGCCCATCATCGAGCGGAGCAACAACTTTTAAACACACCACTGAACAAATCAAACACATTATAAGACAGTAGTAGTAGTAGCAAGTCTCTTTTTAGTTTAGTTGAGTGAGCTTGAAGTGGACTACACTGTGGTCCACTGCAAGCCATTACCACTATTTAGAGGGGGTATGGGGATGTAAGGACGATGGCAGACAATAAAATGGTCTTTGCAGAAGATGGCTTCGAACGTGGGTTTTCTCCAAAGATCAAACACAACCAGCATGCTCTACCAAAGTGTGCAGTTGATTCTATGGATGCACACCGTTGCAAACCGTGTGGTTATGTACAAAAAACAAACACGCAAACGAACGAATTTCTTAATTTTCAAAGATATATAACTTAAATTCTAGATATTTATTAGTCAGTGAAATAGACTCCTAGACTTTTATGAAAATAATTTGTTGTTAATACCGGTGATAAAATTTTCATTGCAACAAAAAGTAATCGATGATTAAATTTAAAATTATCCCATATGTACCTAATCTGTTATTTAAGCCAAATATAAAAGAAAAAATATTTGCGTAATATCTAAGTTCAGTGATAAAACGTATGAAAATAATGCAGACGATATTTAAATATTTTAAAATAAGAAATGATTAAATTAGACGATTAAAGGAATGACGTCATAATGTTAGAAAAAACGTTATTTTCATCTACTTATAATGTAAGAAATTGATGAATTTAAGTGCCTCCTCTTAATCGGGGAAAATAGGGCATGAAATAATGGCATCAAGCACTCGAAAAGGGGGAAAGGGGGAATAAAATTTTTATTGCAAGAAAAAGTAATCGTTGACTAAATTTAAAATTTCCACATATGTACCTAATCTAGTATTTAAGCTAAATATAAAAGAAAATTATTCACGTAATATCGTGGGTTTAGTGATAAAACGTACGTAACGCAAATGATATTTAAATAATTTAAAATAAGAAATGATTAAACGAGATGTTTAAAAGAATGACTTCATACTGCTAGAAAAAAAAATGTTATTTTCATCTACTTATAGAGTGATAAATTGAATAATTTAATCACCTGCTCTTAACCGGGGAAAATAGGGCTTGAAATAATGGCATTAAATTATCGAAAAGGAGGGAAGGGTTGGATTTCGAACGTTTTCGAACTCGCTTTGAATTTTGCTAACTCTAACCCATCAGGAATCCAGTATGGATGCCTCCTTCTATCTCAGGTCCAACCGCATCACAAATTCGAGGTCAGACGGACAGATAACATAGGCTATTATTATATAGATGATTTGGGCTCATTTGTTATTGCCTGTTTTATATATAAAGCCTAATTGTCACCACCTCTGCTCTAGTATTCTTTTTTTAATTAGATGTTCACAAACAATTTTTTGCTCCGCTTTCGTTTGATTTCATACAAATGGTGTTGTAACTGATCCATCGGAACATGGGTCACATTTATTTAGAACGTGAGACATTCAAAGATTTCTTTCCGTCTGAGAACATTTAAGCTATAAATTTAAGTGTGAACAGTTCCCATAAATCTCTCATCACTCATCGTTTATCAAATGCTGGTCATAATTTAAATTTCTTTTTTCTCTCTTCCGTGAAACCCACTGTCGTCCTTTTTTCTTCCTCCCGTTTTTTGGAAGACATATTTTTTGTTTAATTTTTTTTACTCCACTCGGGATGGGTGAACCTATATTTAAACCCTACGGAATTCTTATGAATGAAAATATTTCATTTCCTCATATTTCCCACTATGTGGGAGTAGCATTTTTTTTGTCATTACTAGTTTATATGTTGCTCGTTTCCTGTGATGCAAAAGACAGATGTTCCTTGAGAAATGAAAATAGTGCTTTATGGCGATATGAAGTGCGTCGGCTTGTAGCTGATATGCATTTTCGCTAATGAAACAGGCTTCATAAATCAGTCCCGATTTTTTTTCTATTTGTATGTTTCCGTCTATTTCCCGTTTCAGGTTAAAAAAGGAAGAAGTATTCAGGGGTCGCGGTATTTTCATTTTTTCCTGCTTTTACCTCCCCTTCACAAAAGAAGGGTTGTTAGTCGATGAAAGACTATATGACTTCGCATGATAGCTTCAATACAGTTATACCGCGGGTTGATTTCAAATCGGGGTTTCAAGTTTATTCCGCATATCGTTAACAACTCTGCCTATGTGACTCTTTTTTGTTTGCATAAATATAAATGAGGGATTCAAACTGTGCGAGCTTTTTCGATATCGTACCTACAAATTTAAACTTGAATTTTGCAAAAAGCATACAGTTTTAATTCATCTTATAATCCAGTTATTCTCAAAATCTTTATGCCCCGCAACTTCATTCTTACCACGTGCTTAGCAACGGTTTTGTTTTGTTTTGTTTGGAGTGCAACGGTCTACTTATTGCAACACGAGGGCTAATGAGACTGGGACCTACAGCTTAAAGCCGATTCCGAACGGCTACGAACATCCATGCCACTGTGGGATTCGAACCCACGAACTCCGGTACCGAAGACCAGCACCCTAACCAATCGGCCATCGTTCGGAGCTTATCTACGGAACTCCGGAATAAATATTGCTTACGGAATAATTTTGGTTTTGGTATGGTTTGGAGTGCTACGGTCTACTTTTTTGCAACACGAGGGCTAATGAGACAAGGACCTACTGCTTAAAGCCGATTCCGAACGGCTACGAACATCCATGCCACAGTGGGATTCGAACCCACGAACTCTGGTACCGAAGGCCAGCACCCTAACCAATCGGCCATCGTTCGGCTCTTACGGAATAAACTAGGGCATATTATTTACCTCTGACTAAGAATAATAAAATTTAATCGATATAAAGCAATATAAAAATGAAAATTTTTGGGGGTCATAAGGAGGACATTTGGCTATAAATTTACTTCAGTACAATTGAACAATAAAAAAATTACTGGAACATCCTGACAGTATATTCCCTTAAAACATTGTGTGCGGGTACCTTTCATTGCGGAATCGTACCGGGAGCGAGCATTCTGCGCGTAAATTTAGTTATTCAGTTAAATCTCAATAGATCGAAAATTATTTATTTTTTTAACCAACTTTTAGTATTTTATATTGAAATATATAAACAAATATATAAATAGAAATATATAAATAACAAACATACGATTTTTGTAAACAAACAATATATTTCTTAGTGGATAAATTTATAAAAGTATCGTAAATATGAAAAATCAAATAGAAATAGTAGTATATAATTTCAATTTTTTCGAGTTATTTTATATATAAGCATTTTTAAACTATAAAAAAAATGAAAGACAAGAACATTCGGCTTCGTTTTCCTGTATATACCGTTATTTTTGTACCCATAAACAAACCATGTTGTTACACTAACCCGTACTAGTACGTGACCCGCGCTCAAGTATCAATCGTCAGAAAATGAACTAGTATGTGTCCCACATACAATGTGTTAAAAGGCCGTCTTTTGAGTTTTACACAAAATCTCTACATTTAGTTTTCTTATCCCTTATATATATGACATGTGTGTTCATAGAAATCCCATTAACAATAAAAACATCGATTGAACAATAAAAAATTACGGGAAGATCCTGACTTAATTAAAAGATCTTGATTAAAAGGCTTTCTTTGGGGTTTTTACACAAAAGTTTCTACATTTAGTTTTTTTATCCTTACTATATATATATATATATATATATATATATATATATATATATATATATATATATATATATATATGTGTGTGTGTGTGTGTGTGTGTGTGTGTGTGAGTGTGTGTGTGTGTGTAATATATCAAAATTATTTAACTTTAATGATTCCTTAAAAACACCCTCTCTCCTATTCTACTTCCTTAAAATCTCTTTCCCAGTCAGTAAATGTATTAATCAAAAGAGTGTCCTTGACTTAAAATTCTTTCAATACATTTTCCAAAGCTTTTTGTTCTATAGATGTAAATTGTCTGTCTATTCAACACGTTTTCTATCTGTCGCCGGCAAATGGGTCCGTTTTTTCCTGATGTTAGCAGTTTAATTTGCTAAGTTTCTAGTTCCTTAGGAAAATTCTTTATGTCTTCGCTCTACGGTGCACTTCTGTTCGAGCAGAGTGCTTTTGTGTCTTTCTCTTGTCTTTCATTGACTAGTAAAAATGTCAGTTTTAGATCTCAAATAAAGTTTTAATTAGATTTATGCCGGTCTTTTTCAGTGTCCCGACTGCATCCTTATTACTGTTAGCTGATTAGTCTTCTCCTTAAATAAAAACAATAGGCGCTACATAATTATTGTGACTAGAGGAATTAGTTATTACACACACACGACCACACACACACACACACACACACACACACACACACACACACACACATATATATATATATATATATATATATATATATATATATATATATATATATATATATATATATATATATATATATTATATATATATATCATATGTCTCGTCACAGAAAACATAACTCCAATACACTTACAAATTCTTTACTTCAGGATGTATGCAGAGAAAGACAATAGCTACGATATCAGTATAATTTTCTTTGTTCCATTAGCACAGACAAACAGCGTGGAGATGCCTCCAGCCCAGATCCACGAACCAAAGTGTCTAACCCTTGAGTGTGTAATCGGTTTTTTCTCATACATAACCTTCGCCTTTATTTTTTTCTCTGTACTCTTCCGCTGACACTCTCGCTTCTCCTCATTGACCTAATATTAATCAGTTGTATGTGTTTTTGATAATAATTCTGTTAATTTTTATTCCCCAATTTCCAAATCTGACACACACACACACACACACACACACACACACACACACACACACACATATATATATATATATATATATATATATATATAAATGTCTGTGTGCTTGTGTATATGCGTTTGTATAGTTATAGATGTACAAATGTATTTGTGTATTTGAGTGTATAAGGTTGTGATGATAATAATATTCATAGTGAAATTTTGGTATTTAATTCTTTTATTTTCATTTTTAATGTATTTGATTTTTAAGAAATGAGTGAGCCGTGGTAGGTCAGTCGGCAAAGGAAATGATCGCTTAACTGAGAGGTTACGGTTTCGGAACCCGAACTGGTCTAAGATCCGCCGTGTTCGCTAAAGGTGACTGGGACACGTAAAATATGTTAGTGATTACAATGTTCTCAATCCTTTTGTGGGTGGCAGGCTAAGCCTATGGATCTTCTGCTTTGTCCCTACTTCAAAATTACGAGGATGAAACTCAAGCATAAGTCGTACTTTCACCCTTGAGGTGTTCGTTGAAACGAAAGGAGCAACTCTTTGCCTTCAATCGAGTAGCCTCCTTCTCATATCGGGCTTGGTTTGACAACACAAGACAACAATAACAAGAAGATTTGGTTTTGAAGTGCTACGGTCTACATTTTGCAACACGAGGGCTAATGAGACCGGGATCTACTGCTAAAACCGATTAACGAACGGCTACCCAACAACAAGAAGAAATGAGTAAGTAAAAATGACTAAATAAATAAATACAAGTATATTGTATTGTTTAATAAAAAAATGAAGAACCTACAAAGTTGATAAATTTATATAAGAAATACTCTACAATGAATATCTTCCAAATGTTTTTTAAAAAAATGTAATTTATATTTTTGCTTATAAGGACACAACAGCGATGAATCCGTAAATTAAATACTTCGGTGTCGCCGGAAAATGGTAATTTCTGTTCATTCCACTCAACACAAACACGGGAATTCTCATGAGACACGTTTGACAGCCAAATCACGATATTTATTGATAATACAACAAGACAAATATCAGTTGTAAATTTCAATCGCGCTGCCTGTTTTCTGTATGCAGATTGTTGATTCGAAATTTGCAGTTCTAAAATTAAATTTTCAATAGCTCTTTCCTATAAATGTGTTACAACGTTCCTAAAATATCAATACAATGAGTTTGTAGTATTGACATATTATTTTTAATTTTAATTTAACGTGATAGCCTGTAATACGGAATACTGTGTTGGTATTTGTCTGAAACAAATGTAACAACTTCTAGTGAATAGATTGTATTAATGTTTCGTTGAAGGAGGAAATGTAATTCTAGCCTTTCATTTGCGTTTTCGCCAATAAAAGGAGCATATATATATACATAAATATATATATATATATATACATATATATATACATAAATATATATATATATATATATATATATATACATATATATATACATAAATATATATATATATACATATATATACATATATATATATATACATATATATATACATATACATATAAATATACATATACATATATATTATACATATACATGTATATATACATATACATATATACATATATACATATACATATATATATATATACATATATACATACATATATATATATATACATATATATACATATATATATATATATATATATATACATATACATATATATATATATATATATATATATAAATATATATATATATATATATATATATATATATATAATTGTGTGTGTGTATACATGTTAGGTCTAAAAAAGGGGTAGTTGGGAATTATGTGAGTTAAAAACTATTTTAAAAAGGGAATTCTTATATAATAATAAAATAAAGGAAAAAGACCCACCCTCGCGTAAGGTTTCAGGATAATACGGTCAGGCGAAAGCATTTTGGAAGAATTTGATGAGATTGCAAATAGATAAGATCAGTGAACGCGTGGACATGGATCGGTCAACACCTTTTCGTCTTACCCGTAGGTGCTTCACGAACAATGAAAATGGTGCAAGTTGCTTTCCTTAAGAAAGATGGGTTAAATAAAATTATTACTATCAAGGAGCCACTGTTTTCCATTCCTTTTAATTCTGGATCACAACTTTACACACACACACACACACACACACACACACACACACACACACACACACACATATATATATATATATATATATGGATATATATATATATATTATATATATATATATATATATATATATATATATATATATGTGTGTGTGTGTGTGTGTGTAATAAGACGGACTTCACGATGGGTGGTTATAGTCATAGCCCATAAAAATGACACCGTTTTAGTTAAAGACGTTTATTAATAGAACGTTGGAGTACGGGTTCCCACCTCATTATAGGGACAAAACAAACTGGAGGGTCCGCTAGCATGAAGGTATTAGTAACAGGCCCTTAACACCTGGGTCAACATATCAGTCAAAATCTGTGGAAAAATCTCTAAGAAAATCTGCTTCCGATAGCGTGTATCTCATTTTCGTTTGGAAATTTCCTAAATTGTTTTCCAGGTCAATGTAGAATTATAATTGTCTAGACCCCCTTCTCTGAGGGCGTAAACTGTAGCCCCAGTGGTCAATTTAGGTTAGGGGTTAAAAAAGGGGAAAGCAAAGGGAAGATGGAATTATTTGCCCTTGACTTGATTTGAAAATCCCTGATAATTTTCTCGGGCTATCTTAGTTTTATACCAAATACCTTAATTAGTTTCCCAACCCAGTTTAATTTTCTTTACATGTATATACTAGATGACCCGACAGACGTTATCCTGTTTTAACGCTGTAAATCTAAAAACTGCAAAATGTTTATAAATAAATTATATATTGGACCGTTTTGACAGAAAAGTAAGGAAAAAATTTATTTTAAAAATACTTTATGCTACCACGCTTACAGTCATCACAAACGTAATTAGATTAGATTAAAATTGTCACATCGCCTGTACGGGGATTCGATCCTCCGATTTCTAGTACTGAAACCCGTTGCATTAACCACTGAGCCACAGATACTTTAACATTGAAGGGTTCCAAGTGGCATTAAAATAATCTCAATAAGCGCTCAATTCTGGATTTTTAATTAAAAAAAAAACCATTTTCTGTCGGATAAAATTGTGAATCTAAACCATTCTCGAATCAATTTAATTATATACATAAAATTTTATCAAAAATAGACCGCCATTTAGGAGGAGTTCTATTATAAACACACTGACAGAAGAATTTTATATATAAAGATATATACACAAACATGTGTATGCATATCTAAAAGGTAATTTAATATAGAGTCTTTTCATATACATACATACGCAGCCGGTTTCGGGCTGTTAGCCTGCTGCGTGCAAACAGTATTTGACGCCCCTCCCTATCAGTGCGTTTACCTATTACATATTCTATAGGCCGCATATATGTACATGCACACACACACACACACACACACATATATATATATATATATATATTATTAAAATCCCTTATTTACGTATTTTAATAACTTTTGTTCATAAAGTGGGTTCGGGGTTTACGCGGTAATTCTGATTTTTCCCTCCAGACACGCTATAGACTTAATTCAGCCTCTGTCTGTACTACTTTAGCCAATAGTTAGCGCGTTCTCTTTAAACATGGGTATTTTTTATCACGTGATCAATTGTACTTAGGGATTATTCGTAGTCTTTTTACCTTAGGAATCCCTACTTGAAAAATGTATATGGGGATCACATTGTCTGTGGACACGAAGTTGTAAAGGTTTTTGCCTGTTGTACGGATTTCATGTTTCTTACCAGAAACAAATTTTGAATGAATCTCGCCCATATTACACACACACACACACACACACACACACACACATATATATATATATATATATATATATATATATATATATATATATATATATATATATATATATATATATATATATATATATATGTGTGTGTGTGTGTGTGTGTGTAATGAAACGGACTTCTCGATTGGTGGTTGCATTCATGGCCATAAAAATGATACCGTTTCAGCTATAGATCTTTATTAAGATAACGTTGACGGACGGGTTCCCACTTCATCATAGGGACAGGACAAACTGAAGGGTCAACTAGCATGAAGTTCTATGTACAAGACACGTAACACCTGGGTCAACATCTGTGGGAAAATATTTCTAAAAAAATCTGCTTCCGACAGCGTGTATCTCTTTTTTATTTGGAAATTTCCTAAATTGTCCGCTAGGGCCACGTAGGGTTATAATTGGTCAGGCCCCTTCTCTGAGGGCGTAACCTGTAGCCCCAGTGGTGAGTTTAGGTTAGGGGTTAAAAAGGGGAATGCAAAATGACGCGGGAATTTTTAGTCCTTGATTTAAGTTTTGAAAATTTTCCTTACACACACATATAAATAAATAAATAAATAAATAAATAAATAAATATATGTATATGTATATATATATATATATATATATATATATATATATATATATATATATATATATATATATACATATAAACATACACCTAGGTCCAGAGTTGGTGTGTGGTGCTTGCATACACGCAGACAGCCAAATTTCTAGAGTAGCTAATAGAATATCAACTAAGTACAAGCATAGATATAGGGGTGGCCAAATACTACCTTGTGCTCAAGCGACTAATAGCCCAGAATCATGTCTGTATATATATATATATGACATGGACGAGCGGTTAAGGCATGGAAGACACATTACATTTCATGTATAAAAACTTCTTTATTGTAATTCTTCTGTCCATAACTATGCCATTTAGAAATCCTTCATTCTCATACTTTGCCACGACAAGCGTGGAGGATGTAATGAACCCGAGTTCTCGCTTAGAGCTGTCTTTTTTGGCGTTGCTACCAAAGCAAAATTCCTATGTCTACTTCCGCGTCAGCTTTTTCGCTCTGTATAGTTCCGCTCGAGAGTGTGTCTTTTTCCTCTTACGTTATCGTTAATGACTTCTACCTATTTTTAATTATAACTCTCTTAATTCTTAAACCCCATTTTTAAACCTGACATATATATGTGTCACTTTGTCTGTAAATATACTTATTGGGAAGTATTTGTTCTTACAATATATTGATATTTGTATTAAATTATATTACTATGCTATTAAAATATTAATAATTATATATAAAATATTAGGAATATTTTTTAATTCCATTTAAATACATATATTTACACACACACACACACACACACACACACACATATATATATATATATATATATATAAATACATATTTATATATACATATATATAATTAACAAAGACGTATGGTTCGAGGTTTGCGATCTTTATTTTGCTCATGAAGACAAATGAGGTGGGGACCTACTGCTTGAAGTCGATTCAGAATGGTTACATTCATCATACACGCAAGCGGGACTGAACTCCGCATATTCCGGTATCGAGGACCAGCTGGTTCAGTCATGACACGTCTTTGGGAAATAGTGGTTTATAAATATATATACAAGTAAATTGTGTACATATATATACATTCACAAAAATATATTATTAAAAAAAAGACTAATATAAAAATTAAATCCTAAATATATTTATGAAAAATAATGCTTTACAATAAATATCATCTATCTAGTGTTTAAAAGAATTGAATTTTGAATTACATTTTGTATTTATCGACTTTAAACCATGGAGTTCGTAAATAGACGTTTTGGTTTGTAGCTCGAAAATGATAATTTCTACTTACTCCATATAACACAAAGTTATGAATCCTCCCGAGACATTTTGGACAACCAAATCCTGATATTTATTGATAACACAATAAGATAAATATCTGTCGCAAATTTATAAAATGCGCGTTGGTTCCTGGATGTAAATTGCTGAATCCACATGTTCATGTTCTATAATAATATTTTCAATAGCTATTGAAGTGTATTATAACATTTCTTAAAAGTCAATACAGAGAATATGAATTATATCATTTTTCATTTTGATTTAACGTGATAGTTTGTATTTTTATTTTATCTGACACAAATTTATAAACTGTTTTTGGTAGATTGGATTAATGTTTCACTGGGAAGTGAAAGGTAATTTCAGTGTTTCATTTGTGGCTTCAAGAGAAATTTGAATACACATGTACCTTATGTATTTTTCTTTTTATCTATTAATTTCAAATACCTATATATTGCCTCGTAGATGAAGTGAACGTAGTAAATTCAATAGAAACGAAAACGCTGAAGACCAATTCAAGATTTTATTTCCTTGCAACTGAAGAAATAGCTATTTATATACTGTTTTGGAACCTTTCAGACTTTGAATGCTCGCAGAAAATTAGGAACTATAATTTACATAAATCTGCATGATTAACTTAAATTAACATAAAGCAAATTCCAACTAAAATCGAATTTAAAGGGAATGTTCCTCGCCTTTCTTTGAACCCGGAGCCTTTCATTCGAGAGTCCGCTGCTTTACCGATTGAGCCACGACGTCCATGATATATAATAACTATTTTCGCTACAATATATACACTAAAGTCACAGAAGTGCCACAACACGAAGCGGCATGAACTAGACTAATGTCTGAAAAAGTTCTTGAGGTATTTGACTCCACGAATCCTGCAGGGCTGTCCATAAATCCGTAATAGTACGAGATGGTGGAGAACTGTTCTAAACAGCACGTTGCCAGGCATCCCAAATATGCTAAATATTGTTCTTATCTGTGGATTTTTGTAGTCAGCGGAAGTGTTTAAAGTCAAAATAGTATTCCTGGAGCCCATCTGAAGCAATTCTGGACGTGGGAAGTGTCCCATTGTCCTGCTGGAATTCCCCAAGACATCGGAATACATAATGGACATGAATGGGTGCAGATGACCAGACAGGGTACTTATGTACGTGTACCCTGTCAGATTCGTATCTAGACGTATCAGGAGTCCCATATCACTCCAACTGCACGTGCCCCATACCATCACAGCTCCATAACCGTACACGTCCACCCATTCGATAAAATTTGAAACGAAACTCGTCAGACCAGGCAACGCGTTTCCAGTCATCAACAATCCACTGTCAGTGTGGCCTAGTTGAGGCGTAAAGCTTTGTGTCATGCAGTCATCAAAGGTACACCGGTGAGCCCTTGGCTCCGAAAGCCCATATCGATGATGTTTCTTTGAATGGTTCGTTCGCTGACAGTTGTTAATGGCCCAGCACTGAAATCTGCAGCAATTTAAGGAAGGATTGAACTTCTAGCACGTTTAAAGATTTTCTCCAATCCTCGTTGGTCCCGTTCTTGCCCTATCTTTCCCGGCAGTGTCGGAGATTTCATGTTTTACCGGATTCGCGATATTCACAGTACACTCGTGAAATGGAATGAATGGGAAAATCCAAATTTCACAACTACCTGCGGATGCTATGTCCCATCTCTCATGTGCCGACTATAACACTCACTTAAATCTTGATAACTCAAATGATGCTCAAACTTGATGTTCACTTAAATCTTGATAACCTACCATTGCAGGAAGTGTAAGCTATCTCACAACTGTGCCAGACACTTGTTGACTTATATAGGCGTTGTCGACCGCAGCGCCATATTCTGATTGGTTCATTATCTCTCTTATATATATATATATATATATATATATATATATATATATATATATATATATATATATATATATATATATATATATATATATATATATATATATATATATATATATATATATGTGTGTGTGTGTGTGTGTGTGTGTGTGTGTGTGTGTGTGAAAAATAGCTTTGAACACGCTATGCCTCAGCCGTAGACTTCAGCAGTCAGGACCGATGTGATGTTGTTGTGGTCTAGAGAAAGACAAGATTTTCAAGACAAGAAAGGAAAATTAGCAGCAGCTTTATTTGGTCATCTCCAATAGTCGACTCTCAAGTAAATTAGCCATGCGGCCTCTTATAACTTTAGGGGCGCCACCAGCTTCAGACAGTAATTCTAGGTGCGGATTTAAGAATGTTGTTGTAAGAATTTTAGAAATCTTTTGAAGGAAATCTTTTGGAAAAAAGGAGATTTTATCTATTACAGAGAGTTTAACGCCAAGAGGCTACTAGAAAGACAGAGAAATCGCGGACTTGGTGGTGTTTAATATAGGAGTTAGTGATTTTAATTCTAAGATCAAACTATTTAATACTTTACATTACATGTATGTATGTATGTCAGGTATGAAAACGTAAAATGAATAATTTAGGGTTTTGAGAGCAGAAAACGCAGAACACTCTTTTAATGAAGGAATGAATCTTTAATAACTTAACGCACTTAACGGAAGGTCAAAAAGGAAGTTAGTGCTCTTTCGGTTCGGTCATGATCCGATTTTAAGAAACAGCTACTATTAGATAAATAAAAATGTAAACTATTTATACATACATACGTATAAAAGTATAACATTTAAAAAAAAATGATGACTATTTAAAATTAATGCAAAAAAAGTTTATTACTAATAATTTAAACATTTATTTTACAAATGCCGAACAATCAACACCTAAGCCATTAGTTCACGGGCTCTCTAATACTTTTTAACAATGCCCTCATACTGAGAAAGTAGAACACAATTATTTAGATGTTCAAAAGACATTGGATGTCTATAATTATTGTAATGAATTATTGTATTGTATTGTAATGGATGTAATAAATATTTTCGAAGTAATTTTTAAGAATTTAATTATATTCTGTATGTACGGACATTAAAGCGCTGAGTTCGTAAATAAACACTTTGGTGTGTCGCCGGGAAATGATAATTTCTGTTCCCTTCACTCAACACAAACACGTGAATTCTCACGAGACACGTTTGACAGCCAAATCACGATATTTATTGATAATAGAACAAGACAAATATCAGTTGCGAATTTCTAACGCGTTGCCTGTTACCTGGACGCAAATTCATTTCAAACACAAGTTCTAAAATAAAAATTTCAATAGCTCTTCTGTATAAATGTGTTATAACGTTTCTAAAATGTCAATACAACAAGTTCGAATCATATTATTTTTAATTTTAATTTAACTTGATAGATTGTAATACGAAATTTAAACGGTTTGTTTGTATTTGTGTTTGTCTGCAGGAATATATCAACTGTCAATGAATAGATTGCATTAATGGGAAAATACGTTTCGTTGTAGAATAAAAGGTATCACATATATTTTGATTTGTGTTTCACACAGTTAAAGGGAAAAAATTAAAACGACTTTCTCAGGATTAGTTTGTACGAAACGTTAAATCTTAAATATGTTTTTCTTTTTTCTAAAAAATATTTACACTTTGTAATTTGTATCCTGATTTATTATATATGCAATGAAAAATTCTACTGAAATTTTTTAGTAAATCCTGTAGATTTTATTAAAATTTGTTGTAACATTAGAACGTGAGAAAGTAATAAAGCGAATAATAAAGCTAAAAATATAAGAATTTAAATATAAACAAACAGGTAAAGAAACCGTTTAACACATTTACATTTTAGGTTTAAGCGAAAAACAAAAGAAACGTTGCTTCATCATTCCATAAAATATATAAATCTCATATATAATAATAGAATAATAGCCTAAGTTACGAGGCATGTTTTTTAAGTAAGTACCGTTTTGGAATTAAAAAAAGACGTGCAAAGATATCGCAATAATTTTATTTTTACATGAAAGCCTGTACCTTAATCTACTTTTCTACATAATTTCCGTGAATATTGAGGCACTTGTCATAACGTGGCACCAGTGTTTGAATACCCTCCTCATAAAATTCTGCCGCCTGACTTGTTAACCACTGTATCACAAATGTTTTGACTTCGTTATCGTCTTGAAGACGCTGACCACCCAGGTGTTTCTTCAAGAGCAGGAACAAATGGTAGTCGCTGGGTGCCAGATCAGGGCTGTATGGAGGATGATCTAGAGTTTCCCATTTAAAAGATTTGATGAGATCTTTGGTCCGATTAGCCACATGAAGGACGCCCACTCCGTTCTTCATCATGCACATTTGTGCTGCCATCTTTAAATGCTCTCGCCCATTTCCTAACCATTCCATCACTCATAATGTTTTGTCCGTAAACTTCACAGATCTCACGATGAATATCGATCGGTTTTACGCCTTTAGCACTAAGAAATCGTATAACAGCCCGTACTTCACAATCGGCGGGACTCATGATTGTCGGAGGCATCTTAAACACTCAGTAAACAACGTATACAATGAAGAATCAGACTTTAATGGCGTCAGTGCGTAGACAAGAGATGTAGGTAACCAGCCCGCATGCGCGGAACGACGACCGTAGCGCTGCGGTGGCGGAATCGCAAAACGGTACTTACTTAAAAAACATGCCTCGTATCTGTCTGTCTGTCCCAGAATTTATGAAGCAGTTGGACCTGGAATGGATAGAAGCATCCATATTGGATTCTTGACGAGTTAGGGTTAGTAAAATGAGTAAAGTTTATTTTCTCCTAAACTATCAATCCGATTTTAAAATAAATTGGCATAAATATGCTTCATATCACAGCAAAAAATACTGTGGTTTTTAAAACGTTCGAAATCCACCCCTTCCTCCCTTTTTAAGCGTTTAATGCCATTATATCAAGCTCCATTTTAAGAGGAGATGATTAAATTTATCAATTTATAACATAATAAATAGGTAAAAATAACATTGTTTTCTAGCATTATGACATCATTCCTTTAACCGTCTCATTTAATCCTTTCTTATTTTAAATTATTTAAATATCGTCTGCATTATTTTCATACGTTTTATCACTGAACTTAGATAATACGAACGTAATTTTCTTTTATATATGACTTAAATAATAGATTAGGTATATATGTGATAATTTGAAACTTAATCATCAATTATTTTTTGTTGCAAGATAATTATCAGACGAAATATAAATCATTTTTTTACCTACCTCATAGGGTACTTTACAATTCTGGAAAATTAAAAATTTTAATGATCCCGTCATATGACGGGATATATCCTAGTAATATAATAAATGAAAATCTCTCTTAATATAATACAATATAACAAACTTTTTTATCAATAATATCCTATAAAATTTATTTTAAAAATGACAGATGATGCATTTTTGCTATATGAAATAAGAATGTATGGTAATAATATAAAGAGATTTTTTAGTGGGAGAAGAATATAGAACAGGCGTGGTCAGACTTTTTTCAGCAAGAGCCAAAGTTACTTACCTGATAATCTTGGGAGTCACACCTTAAGTTCTTGGTAGAGCAAAATTCAAAAACGTAATGTACTAGCATATAGCCCGTTATATGACGGGATCAGTAAAACTTTTAATTTTCTGGATCGTAAAGTACCCTATGAGGCAGGTAAAATAGTGGTTTGTTTTTTTGGCTGAGTATTATCTGGTACACGTTCAATCAATTTGCTTATCTTCATACTCCTCTGAAGTCTCCCGATACTGTGAATGCTGTCCCGTCGAATTCATTTAGAAAGATAAATCAAAGTTTAGTTGGCTACGTCGAAATTATCCCCTATATAATAATAGCCTAAGTTGTCTGTCCACGAATTTCTGAAGCGGTTGTACCTGGAATGGATACAGGCATCCATATTGAATTTTTTATGAGTTAGGGTTAGCCAAATTCAAAGTGAATTCGAAATCCACCTCATACCCCCTTTTCGAGCATTTAATGCTATTATTTCAAGCCTTATTCTCCCTCTTATTCTGTACTAAATTCATTATTGATAGGATGGTGAGGGCGGAGTGCAATATTTAAATTTCTGGACTGTTTTTACTTGACCCTTTTATAATCATCTCCTTCACCACGTGTAAGCCGGCACATGGGGTAGAGTGTCTGCCCATTTGATCATCTTACTTCTTGGGTTGATGGTTCTACCCCCGACGTAGCCGAATTTTTCTAAATGTCTAATTAATTTAATAATTTCTGCTTTTTCTTTTAAATTCTTATTCCTAGTTGTTTTATTATTTTTAAAATAAATTTTTACCATTTTTCAAATTTTTATGAATTTTAATTTTATTAAATTCACCTATTACCATTATAATATCAAGCCCCATTTTAAGAGCAGGCGATTAAATGTATCAATTTATCACATAATAAATAAGTAAAAATAACAATTTTTTTTCTAGCAGTATGACGTCATTCCTTTAACCATCTCATTTAATCATTTATTTTAGATTATTTAAATATCTTCATTACATTTAAATATATTTCCATACGTTTTATCACTATTTTCTTAAGATAATATTTTGTTGCAAAATAATTCTCAGCCAAAAAACAAACCATTTTTTTTTACCTGCCTCGTAGGGTACTTTGCAATTCTGGAAAATTAAAAAATTTTACTGATCCCGTCATATGACGGGCTATATGCTAGTCGTTAAGTACTTCCCAATTTTTTGTGACAGTAATTAATGGAAGTAAAGGAACGAAACTGTCATTTCTATTGAACCTTGGAGGTAGATAGAATTTGTTGTCAATACCGGTGATAAAATTTTCATTGCAACCAAAAATAATTGATGATTAAATATAAAATTATCACATATGTACTTAATCTATTATTTAAGCCAAATAAAAAAGAAAATTATTTACATAATATGTATGTTCAGTGAATGTGATAAATTGATAAATTTAATCGCCTGCTCTTAATTGGGGAAAATAGGACTTGAAATAATGGCATTAAACTCTCGAAAAGGGGGAAATCCATTTATTAATAGACGAAATATGACAAAGTTGTAGTTAAATATGAATTAGTCTCCTAACATTCACTTCTTGTAGAATTTGTGGAAGACATTTAGTGGTATACCAGTTTGCTGTTACTGTCTTCTATCTTTCCAACTTGTTGGCTTCGACCAATTCTGAAGAAAATGGCATACATTACTTTTTTCAGTGCGCGTTGTCTTTTCCCCTTTGTCGGCGAGGATCAGCTTCAAAGACCCACACTTTGCTTTCTTGACATGTTGGAACGTCAAAAAACTCTATGTACGTTTCATCCCCCTTTACAATTTTTGGAATGATGCGCTGGCCACCATCGTTTAGCAATTTAAGAGTTTCTTTACTGATTCCGACACGCTCCCCTTTTTGGTGCTCAGTTAGATTATGGGTAACCCAACGGCAAACTACTTTTTTCACGTGTAATTCTTCATTAATAATTTTGCGTATGGCTGCGGATCCAATTTTAAGTTCATTCTTTACAATTTGATAGGTACAGCGATTATCATCCATTACCATTTTTCGTATGGCAGACACATTATCCGTGATTACTGCCGACGGCGGCCTTCCTGTGTGTTCTTCATCCTGAAGAAAATAGCGACCTCTGCTAAATTCTTTAAATCGTCTGAATACAGTAGCACGAGCTGGAGATTCATCACCAAATGCCAATTCCAACCGTTGATAGCATTCTTCTTGATTTAATCCTGCTTTAAAATCGTAGAAAATCATAGAGCGAAAATGTTCTTGCGTCAACTCCATTTTCTCTTCTGTTTATAATTTATTCTACGCTAAACAAGTTGAAGTAAGTCATTAAAAAAAGTCATTAAAAATTGTTTACTGTGTTAAAATACTTATGTATTTTAACACAGTAAAATATGTATTTTAAAATTAAACCGTTATTTTTTTTGTAAATACTCATCTATGCGTATCTCAAATACATCAGAGTAACCCTCGTATATTAAGAATGTTTGGTAAACATTTTGTAGGAATCTAGGAAAAATGGAATCGCTAGGAGCATTTTATAAAAAATTCTATAAAAGTGAATTATGCAGAAATAATCAAGGTGGAAACTAGGGACAAAGGAGGCATTTTCCACGGGTGTATCAGTCATAAGTGCGCCATACAGTGCACAAATATGCTGTGAAGACTCTGCTTTGTTCAGAGCATGCGCCAAATCAGCTGATCGAAAATCCCACTTGTTGATCAGTACAATAGCATGGCGTAGCAGAGTCTGGGATGTTAATAGTGGGATTGAATAGGCGTTACGCCTTGATCAATTAAGGTAGTGAGCCCAGAGGATTGCAGCTAGATTTCAGAATCGGAACAGCAAACGAATGTGAATTCAGCTAAAAAACTTTACCTTAGCTGTAGTTCTCAGGTAACTGGAATCGTAACTGACCAGAAAACGGTTGGAGAGACCGCAACTGACCCCCATGTATAAAAAGCCCAGAATTTTGCCACTCGAGGCTTTTCGACATTTTTTTGCATAGGTGCTTTGACCTCGTGGAGGCTTTCACGTCTTTTGACCAGAGCCAGCTTTTCAGTGATTGAGTTCGGGAGACTCGGTAAGTCCACTCATATAAGGATCGGCAAGGTCTCGGACACCGAACGGGGGATAGCTTGGGTTACATTGCACCCTGGAAGAGCTTCCCCATTTGTGAGATTATTTAGTCTTTTACTTTCTCGACTGTGATCGTCGTGGCAATTCAGTACCAGCCAAAAAATCGTCTGCATTTCGACTTGTTTTGGGAGATTAGAAACCCCTTGTATATAGCCGTATTTACTTAAGAAATAAAAGTGATTTCCAATTTTATCGTGACTGTGATACTTCTTCACGCTATCTCTTCACTCGAGAGCATTGAAGTCGTCACAAGGCGCTTCATAGGGGAAACGGAATCCAAACAAAGACTATTTACTACTTTATAGGGTCCCCAGAGGCACACCTCCTTTAGGTTTGTACGGGGTTCATGATTCCGGGGTACCTGTGTGATCTTTCTCTAGCGTTCTTCCTGGTAGTCTTGAGCTTACCTCTGTAGAGTTTTCTCCTTACCGGGTTGGACCACATTAAAATCGAACCATGACGGGCCTCTCGTAGGTCAGCGGTGGCTTGATAGCCATTTATGGGTCACTGTTGCGGCACGGTCATCATAGTTGCTGCTGTATGGCTTCGGCCGGGTCAGCGTAAAACACACTTACTACTTTATAGGAATAAGGAAAAATTGAAAAATAATTTCCGTAATTCTATTTCAAGGGTACAGTTTAAACACTGTTAATCAAAAGCGAATAAAATGAACAATATTATTAAAAAGTAGGTAAAGAAATTTACATTTATGCATATCTGAGTAGAATTCAATAATCCTGAAACTGAGAAAATCTTTAAAGAAGCTTTAGGAGGAATTCATCAGCTAGAACTAGAGGATATATATCCAAATTTAATAATTACACTGAAAACTTTCTATGTCTGATTATAGCGACAGTTTTGTGTAAACGTTTTTTAATGAAGCTGAAAATGCTAAAATCATATCTGCACTTCTCATTGGAACAGGAACGACTAAGGAATATGTAGAAACAGTGGATTGAAAAAGAAACTTTAGATAGCTTGAACTAAGGATGCAAAATATCGGAAAGTAATGTCGTAAATATACTTAGCTTTTATATAATCAGTGTAAATTTATTAGTTCCTAAATTTATGAGTGAGTTCTTTTTGAATATAATATATATTGTGTCATTATATTTTTATATATATCTCCAATTATATTTGGTAATAGAGACAAAAGCCAGGATTTTGTCACGAGCTCCAAAGGATCTCATTATGGTCCTGAAAATGATTATTGATTTTAAGAAAAAAACTGAAGGGTTAATACGACTGTTAAATCGACAGAAAATTAGATTTTTCAGAAAAAATATAGGTGAAAAGGAATTGAGTTCGGAACATTTTAAAATAATCCGCTTAAATTTCCCAAAATATATTTTTTTAATTATAAATATAATAAATATATAATAAATATAATATTAATATTCATTATGTTTAATAATAAACATATAATTATAAATAAATATATAATTTTTCTTTCAATGATAAATGTAATGCAAAGTTTTATTATTTTTTTCTGAAATTTTTACAGGCTGTATACAATAAATTTTCATCCGATTAAATCTACATTTTCTTTAAATTTCCCAAAATATGTTTTTTTGCAATCCTAAATATAATAAATATATAATAAATATAATATTAATATTTATTATGTTTTATAATAAATATATAATTATATAATTATATAATAAGTATATAATTTTTTTGCAATGATAAATGTAATGCAAAGTTTTTAATATTTTTCCTGAAATTTTTATAGGTTGTATACAATATAATTTTCATACAATTGAACCTATATTTCCTTGTAAATTTCCAAATGCTGATTAAAGTTGATTTATTATTACTATTTATTATTGATATATTTTACAAAATTAAAAAAAAAATTATCAACATTACCATTCAATATCTTCTCCAGATCTTGGTGTTGTGATAAAATAAAGATGTAATAACAATTTTCTAGATTTGAGCGAAATAGAGCTTTGATATTCTTTTTTATTCTGCTTTTGATCAAGAGGTTTCTACAAGAAAACGATATGCTCAAAGGATTCCCCAATGGTTAAAAGTTTGGATACCTCTGATCTATATATAAACAAATTTTATTAGCTAATGACCCATTATTTTATTTATAATTGTCATACATTTGGCATTGAAATAAAGATTAAAGTTGACTTATTTATTACTATTTATTATTCATAGAATATATTTTACAAAATTAAAAAAAAATTTGTCAACATTACCATTTAATATCTTCTCCTGATCTTGGTGTTGTGATAAAATAAAGATGTAATAACAATTTTCTAGATTTGAGAGAAATAGAGCTTTGATATTCTTTTTTATTCTGCTTTTGATCAAGAGGTTTCTACAAGAAAACGATATGCTTAAAGGATTCCCCAATGGTTAAAAGGTTGTATACCTCTGATCTAACTATTAACAAATTTTATTAGCCATCGACTCATTATTTTATGCTCATAATTGTCATACAGTTGGCGATTGAAATAATGATTAAAGTTGATTTATTTATTACTATTAATCATATATTATTTATTATTCATAGAATATATTTTAGAAAACTTAAAAAGCAACCCATTAGCTACATTACGATTAAATATCTTAATACGATATTTGCGTTGTGATAAAATATAGATGCAATAATAATTTTCTAGATTTGAGCGAGATAGAGCTTTGATATGCTTTTTTTTCTGCTTTTGATCAAGAGGTTCCTACAAGAAAAGAAATGTTCAAAGGATTCCCCAATGGGTAAAAGGTTGGATACCTCTGAACTAAATATTAACAAATTTTATTTGCCGACGACCCATCATTGTACATTGTACATTGTATAAGTGACATACATTTGGCAATTGAAACAATGATTAAAGTTGACTTATTGTTGACTTATTTATTACTATTTATTATTCATAGAATATATTTTAGACAACTGAAAAATCCTATTAGCTATACTATCATTCAATATATTATTCAGATGTTGGCGTTTTGATAAAATACAGGTGTAATAATAATTTTCTAGATTTGAGCGAAATAGAGCTTTGATATCCTATATTTTCTACTTTTGATCAAGTGGTTCCTACAAGAAACGAAATGCTCAAAGGATTCCACAATAGGTAAAAGGTTGGATACCTCTGATCTAAATATTAACAAATTTTATTTGCCGATGACCCATCATTGTACACTCATAATTGACATACATTTGGCAATTGAAATAATGATTAAAGTTGACTTATTGTTGACTTATTTATTACTATTTATTATTCATAGAATATATTTTAGACAACTAAAAAATCCTATTAGCTATACTATCATTCAATATATTATTAAGATGTTGGAGTTTTGATAAAATACAGGTTTAATAATAATTTTCTAGATTTGAGCGAAATAGAGCTTTGATATCCTATATTTTCTGCTTTTGATCAAGAGGTTTCTACAAGAAACGAAATATCCAATGGGTAAAATGTTGGATACCTCTGACCTAAATATTAAAATTTTTTATTTGAAGGCGACCCATCATTGTACGCTCATAGTTGTCATACATTTGGCGATTGAAATAATAATTAAAGTTGACTTATTTATTACTATTTATTATTCATAGAATATATTTTAGAAAACTAAAAAAGCAAACAAACGACAACCCATTAGCTACATTACCATTCAGTATGTTATTAGGATGTTGACGCTGTGATAAAATATATATGCAGTAATAATTTTCTAGATTTGAGAGAAATAGAGCTTTGATATCCTTTTTTTTCCTGATTTTGAACAAGATGTTTCTACAAGAAACGAAATGTTCAAAGGATTCCCCAATGGGCAAAAGTTTAAATACCTCTGATCTAAATATTAACAAATTTTATTTGCCAACGACCCATCATTGTCAACTCATAATTATCATACGTTTGGAGATTGAAACAATGATCAAAGTTGACTTATTTATTACAGTATTTTCTTTCCTTATATTTATCTAAATTTCATCATACATTGAAATGTAAATGCAAATAAATGACAATTTTTTTTCCTTACATGTAAAAAAAGTGTTTTTTTATTTTCACTATTTCCTTACTTGAGATTACTCTTTTACACAATTTATTTTTTTTCTATCGACAATGAAACAAAAATCTTCTCTGGTAGCATTAGTAAAAGAACATTCGAGACTAGAAAAAAATATATGTTAAATGTCCTAAACAGTGATTTCCACTCAATGCATAAATATTTAAAAATGTATATTCTTCATTCAGGGAAACCGAATGTTGCTACAAGTCACATTTTACTATTTCCACATATTACACGATGTTATTTACAACATGCTGACCTTTAAACACAAAAAAATTGCAAATAATAGTAAAAAGAAAGAAAAAAGAATAGAACGAACAATCGAAATAGAGAAGCTGCAAAAATAAGTATTTTGTATTCATAAACGGTACTTACATTCGTCGTTATGGCATTGTCATTTATGTTTTATGAAACAAATAAGTCTTGGGATGGAAGGAAATGCTTCAATGCGCATGTCATATAATAAAAAAATAAATTAGAATGACAAGATGCGAAAACAATGGAGTGATATATTTTCCTACATGTGTGATTGTCTATTTGTCCGTTGGCAGCCAAATGAAATCGTTTGACACTGGATTTAAAGTATATACGGGTCTCAGATTGTAATGACTGTTTCGAAATGTCATATTAGAAATTTCTTTAGGAATCTGCAACTGCAGGCGTTAAAGTATAAAATCTATACAGTATTGTATGCAGTGCTGAGATAATTGATCTATAATGGGAGCAGTGGCAGCTTATCTATTTGAGCACATGGGCATGTGAAATCCTTAAAAAAAAAACGAAAAAAATAGATACTACTCAGTGAAAATCCATTTATATAAAGCTCACTTATATAATAATCAGTTTTAAATCAGAAAACAAAATTGCTATAAAGCCTACGTAATAAATTATTCACTTATACGAATATTCAGTTATACGAAACATCCATGTATACAAATCAATATTCAATTAATTACGTTAATTTTGATCATAAATTTTATTTAGTTAAATACAAGAAATAAACAAATTTCACCGAAAAATCGAAAAGAAAAACGAAAAAAATAGATAATCAGTGGAAATCCACTTATACGAAGCTCACTTATATAATAATCAGTTATATGAAGTATTTCTCTTTACCTGAGAAAATTTCTATAAAGTCTACGTAATAATTTTTTTACTTATACGAATATTCAGTTTCACGTAATATTTACATATACGAATGAATATTTAATCCCTTACGATAATTCTGAGAGTAAATTTTATTTATTTAAATAAAAGAAGAAAAAAAATTCACCGAAGAATCCATTTTAATAACGAAATAAAAAATAGATACTCAATGGAAATCCATTATACGAAGCTCACTTATATAATAATCAGTTATATGAAGTATTTCTCTTTACCTGACAAAATTTCTACAAAGCCTACGTAATAAATTTTTTACTTATACGAATATTCCGTTTTAAGAAACATTCAGTTATACGAATGAATATTTAATTTCTTAAGCTAATTTTGAGAGTATATTTTATTTATTTAAATGAAAGAAGAAAAAAATCATAGAAAAATCTATAAGAAAAACGAAAAAATAGATATTCAATGAAAATACATTTATATGAAGCTCACTCACATAATAATCAGTTATGTGAAGTATTTCTCTTTACCTGACAAAATTTCTATGAAGCCTAAGTAATAAACTTTTTACTTATACGAATATTCAGTAACACGAAATATTCACTTATACGAACGAATATTTAAACCCTTATTCTAAATTTGAGATTAAATTATATTTATTTAAATGAAAGACGAAAAAAAATTTTTTTTTGAAAAATACATACGAAAAACGAAAATAAATAGATACTCAATGAAAATACATTTATACGAAGCTCTCAATAACCAGTTACATGAAGTATTTCTCTTTACCTGACAAAATTTCTATAAAACCTACGTAATAAATTTTTTACTTATACGAATATTCCGTTTTAAGAAACATTCACTTATACGAATGAATATTTAATCCCTTATGATAATTTTGAGAGTAAATTATATTTATTTAAATGAAAAGAGAAAAAAAATTCATCGAAAAATCCATAAGAAAAACGAAAAAAATAGATACTCAATGAAAAACCATTTATACGAAGCTCAATTATATAATAATCAGTTATATACAGTAGTTCTCTTTATATGACAAAATTTCTATAAAGCCTACGCAATAAATTATTCACTTATACGAATATTCATTTAGACGAAACATTCACTTATACGAATGAATATTCAATTCCTTACGTTAATTTCGATCTCAAATTTTATTTAGTTAAATGAAAGAAGAAAAAAAATCATCGAAAAATCTATAAGAAAAACGAAAAAAATAGATACTCTATGGAAATCCATTTATACGAAGCTTACTTATATAATAATCAGTTATATGAAGCATTTCTCTTTACCTGACAAAATTTCTATAAAGTCAACGTAATAAATTTTTTACTTATACAAATATTCAGTTTTACGAAACATTCACTTATACGAATGAATATTTAATTCCTTACACTAATTTTGAGCTTAAATTTTATTTAGTTAGATGAAAGAAGTAAAAAAAAATCATCGAAAAATCCATAACAACAACGAACAAAATAGATACTCAATGGAAATCCATTTATACGAAGCTCACTTATATAATAATCAGTTATATAAAGTATTTCTCTTTATATAACAAAATTAATATAAAGCCTAAGTAATAAATAATTCACTTATACGAATAATCAGTTACACGAAACATTCACTTATACGAATGAATATTCAATTCCTTACTTTAATTTTGAGTATTCTAATGATAACCTATGTTTACCAAGTTTTATGTTTCTCTCAAAATTTAATATAAGTTTCATTTAAAACTGTTATAAAAATAGTTTGCTGTACATATTTATGTATGCGTTTAATAAATGCTGAAAATTGTTATATTTAATGAAGACAATTAATTTTATTGTTATAGTTTATAGATATTAATATTAACATTACTCCTTTAAATTACGCTATTTGTTTTTTAAATGTTGAAAATCATCATAGATTTATTATGTTTTCATAAGAATTATTAGTCACATATACGAGATATTCCCTTATACAAGATATTCCCAACTTTTACAAGGTTAATGCAATCTTATTAAAAAATATTCTATCGCAACCTCATCTATTATTTGTAATATTAAGTATCAAAATATTGACACGAATTAATTCACATAAACAGAAAGGATCAGACTCTAAATGTTGGCAATATTTTTCTTGAGCGGAAATAGCCGGTGAAGATTTTATACTACAAAGTATTTACATCGTTACTCAATTATTAAGTAATTTATATATATGTAATAAGACGGACTTCACGATGGGTGGTTGTAGTCATGGCCCATAAAAATGACACCAAATTTCATTAAAATTTCAGCTAAAGACCTTTATTAACATAACGTTGGAGGATGAGTTCTCACTTCATCATAAAGACAGGACTGAGGTGTCAGCAAGCATGAAGTTACATGTAAAAGAACCTTAACACATCGGTCAACATCCCAGTCAGAATCTGTGGGAAAATCTCCAGGAAAATCTGCCTCCGACACCGTTCATCTCCGTGTTGTTTGGAAATTTCCTAAATTGTCCGCTAGTGCAATGTAGAGTTATAATTGGTTAGAACCCTTCTCCGAGGGCGTAAACTGTAACCCAAGTGGTCAATTTAGCGGGAATTTTCAAACGCGCGGGGAATTTTTAGCCCTTGACTTCAAATTTAAAAAAATTCTGAGAATTTTCTTGGGATGTTGTAGGGGTTTTATTCAAAATGCCTACGCTAGTTTTGACGATCAAGTTTACTTTTCCTTACATATATATACATACATACACATATATGTACACACACACACACACACATATATATATATATATACCAAAAATCTATATATCTACATATTTCTTAGATTAAAAGTGCTGTTGTAAACAACGGCTGCATATTTTCCATTTTCTCTATTATATAACATAAAGGATTAGAACAGAAAAATAAAAATGAAAAGCGCCTTCAACCTGAACTGGGAAAGATACAATGCAGAACTTTATATTAAAATATAAGAATACGAAACTGATCCAAACCCGCCAAACGATTTGTTAACTCGACTAACATACCCAGGAAAAAAAAATCTCTCTATAAAACAAATGGTGAAATGAGCGGTAGACAAAGGAAAAGACACCTCGAGGGCTTGTAGAGCACCTGTTGCTCTCACTTCTCTCCTCTCCTCGAAAAAGAAACAAATATCAACCTGGTTAGTTTCTTTTCCAGCTCCAAGGTCAGGTCTTCGGGGTGTCTGACCTCCAGACGCCGAATCTTCTGCCCGACGACCGCCTCCCACTTCACCATCCCCACTCCTCCTGTTTGCTCCACCCCGGAGAAAATCGTTCGCTGTCAACAGAGGTGTTCGTTTCCTGGACGGAAATGGCCGATTGTGGAAGGACTTTCACCAAACGGAGGGAAAAGAAGAAGAGTAGAGAGTTAAAAGAAGAAGGAAAAAAATGAAAGGATTGTGTCTATCGGCTGTGGGTTAGTAGGGTCTCGTTATTTTTCGAGCCGGTAGTCGGTCGGCGAGCGGTTTGGAAGCTATTCAGTAAAGGGGAGAATAGCTTCTGGGAGGGATGTGAGATCAATGTCGCGGGCAGATGAGGTAAAGGAATGCCGAAGTTATTCCTTTTCTTCTTTGTTGTTTAACTTTTCAGTGTCTGGAAGGAGCGGGATTTCTGTGGTTAGCCACGGGGGTAGAAATGTTTTCATTCTTTCTTTCGTACACAAATCGTACTCAACAAAGGTACTGTTATCGTTTAACTTGATTTCTTACTTAATACTTAACATCGAACTGATAGGGTCTGGATTTCTTGTGTTGCAATCCTGTTGCAGGCATCGTAATTGTTAGTAATCGGTCTTTAGCAATAGGTAATTGGCAATTACTGCTTATCTAGATAAAAAATTAACAAAAGCGCTGCAAAAGCGTTTGGTGTCGGCTTGCCCAGGGTGCAGAGGTAATTCGCATCGCTTGGCCCGCTAATCAATTAATGATTATTAATAATTAAAATATTTTTTACTACTGCAGTATTTTACTCTAAGAAGAAATTTGTCTTTTTCTTGCCTGAAAATAAAATTTTGGGACTCGTGATTATAATACTAGTTTACCAATAACTATACATATATCTATAGATTCTGGATTCAATTTATTAAATAGGTAACTAACATCTACGAAATAACAGTTGTAACTTATTATTACATCTTCTTGCCAAATTAGCAACAAATAAAATCAAATCCCTAAAGTTACCCTCGTCACACTATGAACACGATTATGTTTTATTTCCCGACTTATATCCATAGATTCTGGATTCAATTTATTAAATAGGTAACTGACATCTACGAAATAACAATTGCGTCTTATTATTAAATTTTGTTGCCAAATTGGCAATAAATAAAATCAAATTCCTAAAGTTACCCTCTTTAAACTGAACACGATTGTTTCATTTCCCGATTTATTTCCATAGATTCTGGATTCAATTTATTAAATAGGTAGCTGACATCTACGAAATAACAATTGTAACTTATTATTACATTTTGCTGCCAAATTGGCAACAAATAAAATCGAATCTCTAAAGTTACCCTAGTCACACTGAACACGATTATGTTTTATTTCCCAACTTATTTCCATAGATTCTGGATTCAATTTATTAAATAGATAACTGACATCTACTAAATAACAATTGTAACTTATTATTACATTTTGCTGCCAAATTGGCAACAAATAAAATCAAATCACTAAAGTTACCCTCGTCATACTATGAACACGATTATGTTTTATTTCCCGTCTTATTTCCATAGACTCTGGAATCTACTAAATAACAATTGTAACTTATTATTACATTTTGTTGCCAAATTGGCAACAAATAAAATCAAATCCCTAAAGTTATACTTGTCACATTATGAACACGATTATGTTTTATTTCCCGACATATTTCCATAGATTCTGGATTCAATTTATTAAATAGGTAACTGACATCTACGAAATAACAATTGTAACTTATTATTACATTTTGTTGCCAAATTGGCAACAAATAAAATCAAATCCCTAAAGTTACCCTCGTCACACTATGAACACGATTATGTTTTATTTCCCGACTTTATTTCCATAGATTCTGGATTCAATTTATATGTAACTTATTATTATATCAAATCTCTAAATTTACCATCGTCACACTGAACACTATTGCAGACATGCCAACATTCAGTCAACTCTGTCAGGAGCAACAGAGCGGTTTTAAAATTAAACATGATACCCACAAAGTAAACGCGTATAAAATTTACATACATAAAACAAATTTTAAAATAATGCAGACAAATTATATATAATCATATATTTTATTAATTTCTAAATTAAAACTGTGCAAATTAAATAATTAAAAATTAATATACTATTAAAGGTAAATTAAAATTTATGCATTTAACAATGTATGAGTAGATTTTTTAGATTTAAAAAGTTCTTTTTCAGAAAAATTCTTCTTATAATAACATTGACTCTGATTAAAATATTTACATTTAACTATCATCAGAAATTCTAGAGTTTGTCTTCCCAAATGTGACCTAAATTCAATTTGGTTTTTTGTACAGTGCTGAAAACTCTTTCACATGCAGCATTATTATGTGAAAAGAACAATATATTTAGCATTATATTTGGTAAAACTTTGTATTTGATTGCTGCATTTTGATCTCTTAAACAACTGATTTTATACCAAGCTGTATCTGAGCGTTCACAGTTTAGAATTTCCTCTCTAAATTTGTCCATTTGGTAAAGATTAAACTTTAATGTTTACCAAATCCTTTGAATCCTTTTTCAAGTTCATCTAATGCATTATCAGTAAAGATATTGAAACATTCAATGAAATAGTTTAAAGAACTAAACTTAGTCTGAGCTGTTATACTGATACCTGCAACTTCAGCATGCATCAACATTTCAACTCTCAGAGGAAATTTTTTAAGCATATACGCACATGCTTCTGAATATATACATTTCGCTGTAGGTTAGGCCTATTTAGCAATATTTATTTGCTGCAAATAGCGGAGAAAAGAATTATGAAAAGAAATTCTTCAAAATTCCTTCAGAAATTACGAGATTTGATAAAATTAACGAAATATTTCCCCCGAAACAAAATTTTTGTTATTTTCCGGAGCAATTTGAGGAGTGTGCGGAGTTACCAATTTTTATCATTTCTCCGGAGCAACTCCGCCTAAACCGGAGCAGTTGGTATGTCTGCTATTGTGCTTTATTTCCCTACTTATTTCCATTGATTCAGGATTCAATTTATTAAATAGGTAACTGACATCTAAAAAATAACAATTCTAACTTATTATTATATTTTGTTGCCAAATTGGGAACAAATCAAATCAATCAAATCCCTAAAGTTACCCTCGTTACACTGAACACGATTATGTTTTATTTCCCGGCTTATTTCCATAGATTCTAAATTTAATTTATTAAATAGGTAACTGACATCTACGAAAAAACAATTGTAACTTATTACTACATTTTGTTGCCAAATTGGCAACAAAATATAATAATAATTATATCAAATCTCTAAATTTACCCTCGTCACACGTCGTCGGGAAATAAAACACGATTATGTTTTATTTCCCGACTTATTTCTATAGATTCTGGATTTAATTTATTAAATAGGTAACTGACATCTACGAAATAACAATTGTAACTTATTATTCCCTTTTCCTGGCAAATTGGCAACAAATAAAATCAAATCCCTAAAGTTACCCTAGTCACACTATGAACACGATTCTGTTTTATTTCCCGATTTATTTCCATAGATTCTGGAGTCCATTTATTAAACAAGACGATTTCACGCATCAGGGAACATCTCAACTTATGACAATTCTGGCTTTAGTTTCAAACGGCAGGGCATATTATTGCTTGTATATTGGCTACTGTAAACATGAAAATGAATGTGAAGGGCATTATAGTAATTTGTGAAGTTGCGACAAAATTCTCTATAGATAACTGACATCTGGAAAATAACAATTGTAAGTTATTATTACATTTTGTTGCCAAATTGGCGACAAATGAAATCAAATCCCTAAAGTTACCTCGTCACACTATGAACACGATTATGTTTTATTTCCCGACTTATTTCCATAGATTCTGGATTCAATGTATGAAATAGGTAACTGATATCTACGAAATAACAATTGTAACTTATTATTACATTTTGTTGCAAAATTGGCAACAAATAAAATCAAATCTAACAAAATACATCAAGCGATAATACGTTACAATCGTGTAGACTTTATCTCTCTCCATACTAAGTACTACCTCCAATCTATAATACCTGAAAGCATAGAATAAATAAATACGTTATGTTCGAATGGACCTTTTCTGTTTATAAGCAAGATGGTACTTCCAATCTATATATAACAATCTATATATAACACTTAAAGGCGAAGAATAAATAAATATAAACTTAGGAACATAAGGGATTAGATGCAATGAGAGTAAATAAACATTTTAACTAAATATAAATACATTTGAATTTCAATAAGTAATTACCAATCATGAAACGACAGTGCAATTTAATTTTATTCACATTCTACCTCCAAGTTGATAAAAATGTAGAAATAAAAATTACCCTCGTCACACTATGAACACGATTATGTTTTATTTCCTGACTTATTTCCATAGATTCTGGATTCAATTTATTAAATAGGTAACTGACATCTACGAAATAACAATTGTAACTTATTATTATATTTTGTTGCCAAATTGGCAACAAATCAAATCAATCAAATCCCTAAAGTTACCCTCGTTACACTGAACACGATTATGTTTTATTTCCCGGCTTATTTCCATAGATTCTAAATTTAATTTATTAAATAGGTAACTGACATCTACGAAAAAAACAATTGTAACTTATTACTACATTTTGTTGCCAAATTGGCAACAAAATATAATAATAATTTTATCAAATTTCTAAATTTATCCTCGTCACACGTCGTTGGGAAATAAAACACGATTATGTTTTATTTCCCGACTTATGTCCATAGATTCTGGATTCAATTTATTAAATAGGTAACTGACATCTAAGAAATAATAATTGTAAATTATTATTATATTTTGTTGCCAAATTGGCAATAATTAATATCAAATCACTAAAGTTACCCTCGTTACACTATGAATACGATTGTTTTATTTCCCGACTTATTTCTATAGATTCTGGATTTAATTTATTAAATAGGTAACTGACATCTATGAAATAACAATTGTAACTTATTACATTTTGTTGCCAAATTGTCAACAAATGAAATCAAATCTAACAAAATACAGCAAGCAATAATACGTTACATTCCTATAGACTTTTTCTCTTTCCGTACTAAGTAGTACTTCCAATCTATAATACCTGAAAGCGCAGGATAAATAAATATACCCTGACAAACCTACCGGATTGTATGTAATGAGGGGAAATAAACAACCGCAGCGAGAATCGCAGTTAATGATCAGCAAATGTCCGTTGAGGTTGTGTGTTTGAAAACTGGTATTAGGCATCGCCTTGCATGTAATCTTTTTCCCATTATCCCGGAAAAACGATAACCCATATTCATTTGTAGGAGATAAATAATTTTTCTCCATTAGTAGTTACTGCGGCCCTAAATAATGAAAATTTCTCGCTTGAAACTTCCACACTTAAACTATGCGCATTATTAATACTTAACGACCAAGATAGGCGACCGGCGCAAAAATTTTTCCATTACACCGAGCGTGTTCTCACGTCGAACACTTCATTAAAAACTAGACGACCACGTGACCCGATTATTTTGAAAGGTCACGAGTAATTCAAGCTGATTCGAGATTGTTCCGAAATGACAACTTCCTGGTATAATTCAATTAAATATTTTGAATACATGTCGTAGATGTACTTCTATCGAGATGTAGAGAATTTTTATTAATTTAGCACTGTTATTGTAACTACTGTCTGCAGTGCTGCCACTAAAATCTTTTAAGTAAACGTCGATTCAGGAGACAGTGGAATTAAAAAAATAATTTATTTTGTTTTTGACCAATCACCTTAGTGATTTATTATGTTCTTAGCAATATATGTAAAGGAAAATGTATGCAATTTCAACATAAAATCTGAATAATTAATCTGAAGTTATTAATTATCAATTTCTTCAAAAAGAGCATTATTGAAAATATTCCTAATCGATTAAGAAAACAGTGTAATTTAAAAATTAATTGATATTAGTTTTTACCAATTGGCTTGGAAATTTAATATATTAGCAACATATGAAATTGAAAGTGTATATAATTCCAAGACTAAATCCAAATAATTAATCTGTAGTTATTAATTATCAATTGCTTCAAAAAGAGCATTATTGAAAATGTTCCTGGCCGATTAAGGAAACAGTGTAATTTAAAAATTAATTTATATTGGTTTTTACCAATTGCCGTAGAAATTTAATATGTTATTAGCAGCATATGTAATTGTAAGTGTATATAATTTCAAGACAAAATCTGAATGGTTTTAAAATTTATTAATTATCAATATCTTCAAAAAGAGCATCATTGAAAATGTTCCTGGTCGATTAAGGAAACAGTGTAATTTAAAAATTAATTTATATTGGTTTTTACCAATTGCCGTAGAAATTTAATATGTTATTAGCAGCATATGTAATTGTAAGTGTATATAATTTCAAGACAAAATCTACATGGTTTTAAAAATTATTAATTATTAATTGTTTCAAAAAGAGCATTATTGAAAATGTTACCGGTCCATTAAGGAAACGGTGTAATTTAAAAATTAATTTATATTGGTTTTTACCAATTGCCGTAGAAATTTAATATGTTATTAGCAGCATATGTAATTGTAAGTGTATATAATTTCAAGACAAAATCTACATGGTTTAAAAATTATTAATTATTAATTGTTTCAAAAAGAGCATTATTGAAAATGTTACTGGTCGATTAAGGAAACAGTGTAATTTAAAAATTAATTTATATTGGTTTTTACCAATTGCCGTAAAAATTTAATATGTTATTAGCAACATATGTAATTGAAAGTGTATATAATTTCAAGACAAAATCTGAATGGTTTTAAAATTTATTAATTATCAATTGCTTCAAAAAGAGCATTATTGAAAATGTTCCTGGTCGATTAAGGAAACAGTGTAATTTAAAAATTAATTTATATTGGTTTTTACCAATTGCCTTAGAAATTTAATATGTTATTAGCAACATATGTAATTGAAAGTGTATATAATTTCAAGACAAAATCTGAATGGTTTTAAAAGTTATTAATTATCAATTGCTTCAAACAGAGCATTATTAAAAATGTCCCTGGTCGATTAAGGAAACAGTGTAATTTAAACATTAATTTATATTCGTTTTTACCAATAGCCTTAGAAATTTAATATGTTATTAGCAACATATATAATTGAAAGTGTATATAATTTCAAGACAGAATCTACATGGTTTTAAAAATTATTAATTATTAATTGTTTCAAAAAGAGCATTATTGAAAATGTTACCGGTCCATTAAGGAAACGGTGTAATTTAAAAATTAATTTATATTGGTTTTTACCAATTGCCGTAGAAATTTAATATGTTATTAGCAATATATGTAATTGAAAGTGTTTACAATTTCAAGACAAAATCTGAATGGTTTTAAAAGTTATTAATTATCAATTGCTTCAGAAAGAGCATTATTGAAAATGTTTCTGGTCGATTAAGGAAACAGTATAATTTAAAAATTAATTTATATTAGTTTTTACCAATTGGCTTAGAAATTTAATATGCTATTAGCAACATATGTAATTGAAAGTGTTTACAATTTCAACACAAAATCTGAATAATTAATCTGAAGTAAATAATTATCAATTGCTTCAAAAAGAGAATTATTGAAAATGTTCCTGGTCGATTACGGAAACAGTGTAATTTAAAAATTAATTTATATTGATTTTTACCAATTGCTTTAGAAATTTAATAAGTTTTTAGCAACATATGTAATTGAAAATTTATATAATTTCAGGACAAAATCTGAATGGTTTTAAAACTTATTAATTATCAATTGCTTCAAAAAGAACATTATTAAAAATGGTTCATCCATCTTATATATAATAGCGTCGTTTTTATTTATAGAATAACTTTTAGGCCTTACAATAATAAAACTTAGTAGCTATTGTTAGAATTCTCAGAAAATATAGTTAGAAAAATATAAAAATAGTTAAAATAACGATTTATCCCGTACAAAATATGTCTAATAATTCGTTTGGTATATAAAAAAAGAATATATCTTTGCTGTTCAAAATATGAACCATTATTTTATACTGTACAAGGTAAATTTTAGATTAATTTCAAAGTTATGTACACCTGGATTGTTCCAAATTCGAAAATTTTATTAAAAAAAAAAGCATTTAAAGATTAGTAATCAATGAATAAATGTTTTCGAAACACATTTCCCCGAACTTGAATAACAATGATCGTTCTTTTACAGCAAATGTAGAATCATCATCAGCAGACGAATCTACGAACGTTCTTGTTTTTATTATTTCCCTTTAAAACTTTAATTTCGATGACGCTTTAACTCAGTCACAATCGTTAGTTTTCTTTAGACGTGTTTCAACTTGTCTTAAACTTCATTACCTGAAGCATTCCAAATATTACGTTGAGATAGACTTCTTTAGAAAAGAGGAATTAAATACTGTGATCTTCCAAAGACTCAAAGCCCGAGAAAAGTTTATTTGAAAATGCACAGAGGAAAATTTTACTCGAGTTCACTTATTATACTTTATCTGTAAATTTGTTAGGGTAAGTATAAACAAGGACAAAGTACATAAAGTACATAAATCTAGCTTTCAAAGGATTTTTTCACATGTAAGGTTATTTAAATTTAAGAAACTATGATACTTATTTTCAGATACCGAATATTTATTATAAATAGGATAATATATTATCAAATATATACAGTGAACTCCGCTTAATGTGATCTCGATTAATGTTATCAATCGCTTATTGTTATCTAAATCACTTGGTCCCGATTTTCTTTATTCATTTGTATGTTAAAATTATCGCTTAATGTGATCGCGATTAATGTTATCAATCACTTATTGTTATCTGAATCACTTGGTCCCGATTTTCTTTATTCATTTGTATGTTAAAATTATCGCTTTATATGGTCGTTACATCGGTTAATGTTATCAGTTTCCAAACCTCATTTTAACTGGCAAAGGAATATTCACAATATATTCAGAAGGAACCCATTCTTTTCTTTCCTTTCGCTGTTGTTTGAATTTCCGAGAATTCTCCTTCATTCACTTAGGGAAATGGGGACTGAACAAAGGAGTGGGGTATTACAAGTTCCTGTAATTTTTCAGAAATACTCACACCTTGCTGGTGGTCAGTGGTTGTGAGATAAGCAGAAGGCTAAACTTATTATTCTTATCGGAACTGAGAAGGAGAGTACTCACATTTTATACTTTAATTTTGCGAAAAAAATTACCAGAAATCTCAAGAAATGATAGAAAATCCTTTGGATATGACTTTTGAAGTGTTCGAGTCATCGGTAAAAGTAGATCAAATCATTCCAGTAGCTTTTACATTAATAGAACCTGAAGTCTGTCAGATTGTTACAGAAAAACAGATGAATGATGGAACTGATGAGTCAGATGAAAAATCTCTTGATACTGAACCACCCCCTATAAGTGCTGAAATGAGAAATGCATTGAAAGTGTTGAAACGTGAGTACAACACCTCTCCGATTACTTTATAAAACATTATGATTACGAACAACTTATCAATGAGCTTCCTAGAAAAATTGTAGACAGCCAACAATTGATCAATTTTTTTAGTTATGTATACAATTCTTATTTTTCAGAGGATAATATACAGTACATAAATAAGGTGAATTTTTTCATTTTATTTTGAAATTTAGTACGTGTGAATCAAATGGGAGGGGGTAAATTTGTGTAATTTTGCATATCGTTTATGGTTATCAATCGGTTATTCTTATCAAAATCCCGGTGGACCAAATTGATCACATTAAGCAAAGTCCACTGTAGTTATTGTAAGAATTCTCAGAAAGTATAGTTATAAAAATAGTTAAAACATCGATTTATCCCGTACAAAACAAGTCTAATAATTCGTTTGTTACATAAAAAAGAATAGATCGTTGCTGTTCAAAATATCGACTGTTATTTTATCTGTATGAGTTAAATTTTCGATTAATTTCAAAGTTATATACACCTGGGGTGTTTCAAATTCGAAAATTTTATTTAAAAAAAAACATTTAAAGATCAGTAATCAATGAATAAATGTTTTCGAAACAAATTATCCCGGACTTGAGTAACAATGATTGTTATTTTGCATCAAATGTAGAATCATTATCAGCAGACGAATCTACAAACGTTCTTGTTTTTATTATTTCCCTTTAAAACTTTAATTTCGATGACGCTTTAACTCAGTCACAATCGTTAGTTTTCTTTAGACGTGTTTCAACTTGTCTTAAACTTCATTACCTGAAGCATTCCAAATATTACGTTGAGATAGACTTCTTTAGAAAAGAGGAATTAAATACTGTGATCTTTCAAAGACTCAAAGCCCGAGAAAAGTTTATTTGAAAATGCACAGAGGAAAATTTTACTCGAGTTCACTTATTATACTTTATCTGTAAATTTGTTAGGGTAATAATAAACAAAGACAAAGTACATAAACTACTTAAATCTAGTTTTCAAGGGATTTTTTTCACATGTAAGTTAATTTAAATTTAAGAAACTATGATACTTAATTTCACATACCGAATAAACAGTTTAATATATTATCAAATATAGTGGACTCCGCTTAATGTGTTCAGTTTAGGACACTGTGATTTTGATAACAATAACCGATTAATAACAATAAACGATATGCAAAATTAGATAAATTTACCCCCCCCCCTTCTTTGATTCACACTTACTAAATTTCAAAACAAAATGAAAAAACACACCTTATATTTATGCACTGTATATTATCCTCTAAAACATAATTATATACATAATTAATAAAACTGATCAATTGCTGACTGTCTACAATTTCCTCTAAGAAGCTCATTGATAAATTATTCGTAATCGTAATCAACCTGTCATAACGATTTAAAATTTCGATCTTTTATTTTAACGTTAAATCATTTTGCTTTCTGGCTTCCATATCGACAAGCTGCATGTAAGCGAGCAAGGCATAAAATGTGAATACGCTCCTTCTCAGTTTCGATTAGAATGTGTTGCCTTCTGCTTATCTAACAACCATTGACCACCAGCAGGGTGTGCGAATATCTGAAAAACTCTAGGAACGTTTTATACCCCACTCCTTTGTTCATTCCCCATTTTCTTAGTTTGAAGAGAAGACTTCTGGGAAATTCAAACAACAGCGAATGGAAAGAAATGTTCCTTCTGAATATATTGTGAATAATCCTTTGCCAGTTAAATTGAGTTTCAAAAACTGATAACATTAACCGATGTAACGATCGCATAAAGAGATAATTTTAACATACAAATGAATAGAGGAAATCGGGGCCAATTGATTTTGATAACTATAAGAGATTGATAACATTAACCCTGATCACATCAAGCGGAGTCCAATGTATATATTAGCTATATGGTGCTAAAGCGAGTACCAGATTAACGAGTAATATGGAAGTACCCATCCACCGGCCACCCTCCCCACCTTTTTCCCTCTCAAAACAGTCCCCCTTTTCGTAAATTCTAGACGGAACTTACCGTACCATACTAGAGTTGCCGGTTTAAAAGTTGTCAGGCTACTTTTAAATTATTTTCCCTGCAAGGTGAAGGAGTTCCGTTACTCAAAATTAGTTTCTTTCATTTATTATCGCTTTGCAATATTTTTTTTCCTCAAAAGTGTGCGATACGAGTTATACGAGTGAGAACGAGAAGGGGTCGACAGGTCCGTTTTCGAACAGGAATTCGCTGTCGAACCCCCGTCGACGCGTCCGTTCAGTGGGTTAAAGGAAAACCACTAAATTCTTCCCATTTTAGGAACTTTTTCGAAAACAAGATTCGTGTTTTAGACCTCATTCTTTATTTGTTTACAGTAATGTTTCTGAACCTTTTTCATTTGACGACACAATAAAAATATTGGAAATTTTTTACAGCACACCAGAGTTTGGTTTCTTTTAGTTTTAGAAACGTTCCACTTTTTTTGCTACATAAAAGCTAATGAAACAGGGATCTACATATCAAAGCCTATTCCGAACGGATACGAAAACCCATGCCATCAGCGAGAATCAAACCCAGGAACTCTGGTACCGAAGGACATCGCCCTACTATTCGGTCATCGTTT
>CM063506.1:44240724-44243224 GCA_032207245.1 Pardosa pseudoannulata
GACGAATATGCCCCTGATGGATCTCGTTAATGTATGCTCGGGAATTCCGTGAAGAGAGAGCCAGCGAATGAGAATTCAGCTAAAAAGTATAACTGTAACTTTAGCTGGAGTTCTCATGTAACTAGGATCTAACTGAGAAAAAAACAGTGGCGGGACCGTAACTGACCCCCCAGGTATAAAATGCCAACAATTTTGCGACTCAGGGCTTTTCGTCATTTTTTTCGGAGGTGTGTTGACGTCGTGGAGGCTTTCGCCTTTTTTACTAGAGAGCCAGCTTGCTAGTTCGGGAGATTCGTAAAGTCCGCTCATATAGGGAGCGGCAGAATCTCGATATCGAACGGGGGATAAATTGGGTTTGATTGCATCTTGGAAAGCCTCCCCAATTGTAAGAGATTATTAATTCTCTTGTTTTTCTTTCTACCGTGATCGTCGTGAGGAAGTTTTATCGGCAACCATCCTTTGCAGTTCTAGATGATTTAGGAATTAACGTTCCTTTGTAAATAGCCGTATTTAATCCAGAATTGAAGTGAATTTCCAATGTTATTCTTTGACTGGGATCCATTATTCACATTCTCTCATTTGAGAATATTGAAAGCGTCACACCGTCAAAAACACGGGATATATTGTTGGACATGGATGACAGTTCCTCTAGAATAGTCAGCCACAAAATTAACAAAACAAAGTATTGCCCACATAATGTCAAGAGTTAAAAACTGAACATGTAATTTTTTCGACTCTTCCTTTTGTGTATGATCATTTTTGACTCAAGGAATTGATATATTTCTTTTATATAGAGAATAGAAACATTTTTCCTCAATACAAGTTCTTGAGAAAGGTATCAAATCTGATTTTTGTGCTTCGATTCCGCACATGTACCTGAATAATTTCCATTGTAAAAAAGAGTTACACCAGTAAATTCCCTCGCTGCTATCAATGGGTTACCGATGGAAAAGCTAAGTGATTCGAAAGTTTTATCTTGCTCCAAATCTGGCTGGAAAGGACGATTTCGCCACCCCTAGCTCTCTTTAAAGGCCACTATTAAAACTTTTTTCAGATTTAATAGAATTAGGTTATAAACGTTGTCTGTGAAGTTCATAAATATGAAAAGAATATTTGCATGAAAAGAAATTTTACATTCCCTTTGGAGGTGGGAATTTCTTTTTTTTTGGGGGGGGGATAATTGGGAAACCTGTCCCTTTTACAGAATGAAAATAAGAGTTTTTAAAAATTAACTATATTGGAAGAACCATGTATAATTATCATAAAATTGTTGTAACAAATTTATAATTATACAATTTCTCATTCTTCTTTCGGGTGGGTTTTTATTAGAAGTCATAAGGAAAAAAATCAAATTCGACATTTTTCATGTAAAGCAATTTGAAACTAATATATTTCAAAGGGAAAAATAAATTATGCAAAATTCTATTATCTATTACTACGTCAAACATGAAAAAGGAAGATGTCAATAATAACACGGAAAATCGAAAAAATCACTCGGATGTTTTTAAAAAGAAGAGAAAAATGTATTAATAAGTGGTTTCTCTGTGAAACCACTGCCCATTAAAGGGTTAAGGGTGTGGAATCGCCGGAGTGTTTGTCTCTGAAATCGTTGGATATGAAACAGGAAGATGTCAATAATAACAAGGAAAATCGAAAAAAATCGCTCGGATGTTTTTAAAAAGAAGAGAAAAATGTATTAATAAGTGGTTTCGCTGTGAAACCACTGCCCATTAAAGGGTTAAGGGTGTGGAATCGCCGGAGTGTTTGTCTCTGAAATCGCTGGATATGAAACAGGAAGATGTCAATAATAACAAGGAAAATCGAAAAAAATCGCTCGGATGTTTTTAAAAAGAAGAGAAAAATGTATTAATAAGTGGTTTCGCTGTGAAACCACTGCCCATTAAAGGGTTAAGGGTGTGGAATCGCCGGAGTGTTTGTCTCTGAAATCGCTGGATATGAAAAAGGAATCAGGTTAGCAAATAATGATTACACCAACTTTTTAGCTCTTGCTCGATGCCACCTTATTTTACTCCATGACACTTACGCTTGCAGTATATAACCAAGAACTAACATTACGTTTATTGACTAAATTTGCAAAATAAAATAAATAGATCTGTCATGATGTTCAGTTTTAACCTTGGCGACCCCCTCGATTTCGGCGTCAAATGTCATGCGACTAAGAGAAAAATTACATCTCTTAAAAGTCTAGTCATCGCTAGTGAAACGCTTCCTTATATTTAGTATATGTTTCCTGTATTCAAAAAGATAATAGTATTTACAAGGTACTTGTACAAGCGGTATGATGTGAAACTTTGTGCTGGACCATGTTTATGAATTTTCCACATACATAGTGAGATCTATTAAAACTTACACATAAGAAACAATCCAGTAAATTTTCCCTTTTCGTGATTAAGTTTCATTTCTTGATTAAAACAAAAAAAAAAAAATTAAATTATTTGAAAGTGATTTTTACGTCCCGTGATTAGAAAAGTTGTAAAGC
>CM063506.1:44248224-44253224 GCA_032207245.1 Pardosa pseudoannulata
AAGAAACCCTTCTGCTAGACAGCATAAAATACTACTTATAACAAAAGTATGAATTTGCCTATCCACTCTTTTTATACCGATGATTTTGTTCATTTATGGGTATGGCGATATCTGTGAAAAAATAAAATTTTATTAGTAAAATTTATAAATTGCTGTTAAGTTTGTGTTTTATTTTAAAACTCAAATATATTATATTAGTAGGAGTTAAAATGATGACTTGGTGACTTGTATGGCCTTGCAATCTCCTATATAATAATAGCTTTAGTCATGGGTCCGTCTGTACCTCGAAATAAAGCTGTGTACCTGGAATGGATAAACATATTGGATTCTTGATGAGTTAGGGTTAGTGAGTTCGAAATCCACCCCATCCCCCTTTTTCTATCATTTAATGTCATTATTTCATGCCATATTTTCCCCCGTTAAGAGCAGGCGATTAAATTTGTCAATTTGTCACATAATAAATAGGTAAAAATAACATTTTTTTCTAGCATTATAACGTCATTCCTTTAACTATCTCATTCATTCATTTCTAATTTTAAATTATTTAAATATGTCTGCATTATTTTCATACGTTTTATCACTTAACTTAGATATTACGTAAATAATATTTTTTAATATTTGGTTTAAATAATAGATTAGGTACATATGTGATAATTTAAAATTTAATCATCGATTATTTTTTGTTGCAATGAAAATTTTATCAACGGTATTAACTACAAACTCTATCTACCTCCAGAGTGTAGTGGAAATGATAGTTTCATTCCTTTTAGGTCCGTTAATTACTGTGGAAACAAAAATTGGGATAAACTTAACGATAATTTCCACTTAGCCAATTATCTTTCTAAATGAATTCAACGTGATTCTAAACTGCATTCACAGTATCGGGAGACTTTAGAGGAGAATGAAGATAAACAAATTATTGAGCATGTACCAGATAATTCTCAGCTAAAAATCAAACCATTTTTGTTACCAACCTCATAGTGTGCTTTATAAATCTGAAAAGTTAAAAATTTTACCGATCACATGATATGACGGGCTATATGCTAGTCGAAAAGATAGTAGCTTGATATCAGAAATCTTGCAAATAACATGAAACAAAATATTTTTAACAAATTATAAGACTAGCGTGTCTGTTATAATTATTCCTTCATAACTTATTTCTTTTTTGTGACTGTTTTACATAATATATATATTATATAATACAAATAAGAAATATACAGGTAGTACACATACAAATATGAAACATTAGAACTCGAAAAAAATTTGATTTCAATTGACTTTGATTTTGGCACTTGATAAAAACTTATTTGCTATCCCTGTTCTATATCTTGGTCTATACTGGGACGTACTGTAGTAAGGTAGGCGAGACAGTCAATGATACAGGCTGGACATCTGTTTACTCTGGATTAAATACTTTATTCAAGTGAATAATTATGTACAGATATGTACAGGGTTCAGTAGATTCCAATTCTTCTGAGATCTCGTGCTGAGATAAACGTTAACACAATTACAACACGTAGGTACAGTAAAGCTAGTCCTTCTCGAATATAGGAAGAGTTCGCTAAACAGTGCCGGTACGGGACGCTAACACTATAATCTCCGGGCTGACGATCAGTACAGTGGACCTCCACACTGAGGCTCTAAACACTCAGAATGCGTATCATGCTGGAGTTCGTTGAGGAAACGCAGGATGCAGTTCTATCCAAATTGAGAGTACGTGTCAATCTCAGCGACCTACTTCTAAGCACGAAGTAGAAAGAAATATTAAAGATGATGGGAATCCTAAAGTCGAAAGTCGACTTCTTAGCCAAAAGCAGAGACGCTGGCTGTCTCTAAAGCAAGTAAGCTCCGGCAGTTGGAGAGACAAGTAGACTCCTCGAGCTCTACAAAAACAAACTCCTCCAAAACAACTCTCAAAGAAAAAACTCTCTTCTTGGTTGCTCCAATCTTCTTTTATAGAGGTCCCGGTTGTTCCTAGCGTGATTCTTCCGGAACCTTCCAGAACCAGGGTGACGCAATCTTGTGGACAACCGACCCACCTGGATCAGCTGATCCTTTTCCAGATGACAAAAGGTCGTCTTTTAGTCAACCGACCAAAACAACTTAAATTCATTTGTAGCATAGGTAACTGAGCCCATATGTGCACTACGCCGTTATTCGATTAATAATTGTTATCCGAGTCTTTTGACGGCAGTAGACATCATAAAGGCGTAGACAAACTGGCTCCGGCGTACTGACAGTTCTTAACACTAGATTGCCCAAGACAGTCATTTTGACTGTTTTTTAATTTCAATTAGAAAAACAATTATGAAATATAATGACACAATTTCTTAGAATTTGGTGACTTTTTCTATAACATATAAATGGGTTTATGAATAATTGTAGTTACTTCCACCCTCCTTTATTATATAATATTAAAAATTAATTTTAAACAAATTTCTTTACATATTTATTATTTTTTTCACAATGCAGTTATTTTGACTGTTTTTGGGCAATATAGGTATACAAGAAATCTCGGGCAATCTAGTGTTAATCTACCGCCGTTTAAGCGACTGCCGCGGCTTTGTGCCGGAGACGTTAGTACACAACGGCTTTGTCTGAACCACGCTTGTCTACTTACCGCTAACTATAATGGTCCGCTGCGAAAGGTCATATAACGGATTGTTACAATATAGGTAATATTCTACTGGCAACTTTTCAAAACGGTTCTATTTTCATGTTTGGAAAATTAATTGCCGAAAAATAATTCATTAAATAATATCTTTCAATTTTTTTAATGATTAAAACTCTTTAGACGTCTTCAAATCAGATTAAAAATCATTTATTTCAAATCAGGATAAAAGAAATCCTTCAATCTTCAGCTGCATGTTGTATTCATTTTTTTTAGCGATTAATTGTCACAAAAATGCTGAATTGATTTCTTCTCAGAATCCCTTCCAACACGAAACAGGTTTGTCTCAAACTAGATTTCGGATACAAAATAACAATCAGTTCAGTTCATTAAAAATTATTAAACGAGAAACCAAAAGCCATTTTAAAGAAATAAAAAGAAACAACTAGATATAGAACTAAATATGTAATCAATTTTTTTCTATCTATGTAATCTATTTTTTTTATTTGATTAAGTATTGTTCAAAAAGTAAATAAAAAGCACAGCTTGAAATAAAATGAGATTTGAGGAAAATAAATCTGGGACTGGATTTTATTTTAGATAGGGAAGATTGATAAAAATATAGAACTTAAAATAACTTTTATTTTTTTAGAGAAGGCAAATATCTCTTCTAGCCATAAATGTGGTATTCAGAAATATTGATGTTTCTACAGAGGAATTGCTTTGATTGTTACACTTTCAGAATGAATTTTGTTTTCTGGAACTGTTAATAGAAAGAAATTTCTTTTTGTTTATAAGTGTGACATGTAAAAGAATATCTAATAACAATTGAGCACTATATTGAAGATAAAATAGTGTTAATACGCAACTAACATGAGTAACATGTACTAAAATATTATACATTTTACGTTTAACACTAGATTTACGGATGTTGATCATATACCTATTTTTACTGAAGTGAGCCAATTGGACTCATACAAGAAAATTGAAGTTTTTTGCAAAGAAAATAGTTTCAAATTAATTTAAATAAAATGTTTATTATCAAAAAATTCATGGAAAACATGTTTTGCATATAAAATCTGTTTTTGAAACACATTTTCAGCAAACATTTCTATTACATTTAGCACAATGGTTTTTACATCTGTCTCTTTTGCATGATTGTTGAACTTAACAATTCTTCCGTGCGTCAGTAGCATGAATTTCTGTCATTGGAATGAAAGTGTTCTCGACTTCTTCTCTATATTTACTTTATACTATACTTTATATACTTTATATTTACTTATATACTTTATACTTTATATACGTTATATTTACTTAATATACTTTATACTTTATATACTATATACTTTATATTTATTTAATATACTTTATACTTTATATTTACTTTATACTGTATTTATTACTATATTTATTTATTTTCACATACATTCTATGAGTCAAATTTTCTCACAACCGTGAAAATAGGTGTACCACATTTGATAATGCGAAATGAAGGGGTCTGCGGGGAAGAGGAACAAAAGTTTACATATATTTTGTTACTTAAAAACCAACGTATGTTTTTGAAAAGTGACATCAAAGTTTTATATATAGAGAGTGATCAAATTTTTAATGAGTCAAATTGGCTCGGTCCGTAAATCTAGTGTTAATACACTTCATGTGTAACGTAATTCAAAAAATACTTTTCATTTCCAACCATAGCAGATTAAAGCTGTACGTTTAACATTAGTACGCTTTGTTACCATAATATTAAAACAGCAGACGGAGTATATAAATATATAAATACATGCAAGGAATTTTTGCTCTTTTACTCAAAAACTTCACAGAAATAGAAGATCTTAAACGGGAAAACCTCTTAAACGGAAACTTAAGTTTTGTCTGTACCTGCCATATAGCTTTCGCCTCGCTCTATGTTAACACTTGGCATGAGGGTATACTTCACCGCCACCATACGCGTGCAGCGGGAGTTTTTTCGTGAATCTCGCGAAAGTTTAGTTATTCAGAAAAATCGCAGTAAATCGAAAACTGCTTTGTTTTTATGAACGAAACTTTATTTTACACTTTAATATATACTGTATGATTATTTAAAAAACAACAACAAAAAAAAACAATATTTTTATCACAAAAATAAACGATTTTTAAAATTTTACAATTTATTCAAAAATATTTTTTCATGACAAGTACAATTAGAACTATTTATTATCAATTTTGTATTCTACAACAAAAAACCAAGCTTCAAATTGACAAAACACGACTTGTACGTTCTGGAGCTAGGAATTCGATTGAAGACGAAATAACGCAACAAAAGACCGAGTCACTCGACAATTATAACTTGTGGAAAGAAAAAATGCAAAGCGTTGCATAGCAACGCAAACAACACGCATATAATGTC
>CM063506.1:44258224-44268224 GCA_032207245.1 Pardosa pseudoannulata
TCGTGGACCCTGCCAAGCAAAATTATAAATCTAGTCACGGAAAGTCATTTATCCACAGTAATTATTCCTCTCCATATAATTAAGTGCATACAAGAGTGCAGATCTTATTCTGACTTTAATATGCTCGAGTACACATTTTATTCGAATATAAAAGCGTTTGTTTATGCCTAATAGAGTCGCAGGGCGGAAACAAGCTGTGCATGTTTCTCTTGACTTTTGGTGATGGTTATTTGAATTCTTACAAATTTATCTTAGTGCGTAGGTCTTATATAAGTTACCCACGACTCAAACTGACTAGGAAATGATATAATTAGAAGAGAAAGATTAGGGAGAGATTTCGAGAGTTTTATTTGTGTATTAAATGTATTTACATTTTTACTTCCTTGTGGGTGTACAATAAGAGTTTAACAGTATCTCGATTATCAGAGATTCGATTAACAGGAGTCTCTGTTAAATGAGTCGATTTATTTTTGATAATGTATATATATATATATATATATATGTATATATATATATATATATATATATATATGTATAATATATATAAATATATGTATATATATATATATAATATAAATATAATAAATATAAATAATAAATAAATATTATATATTGTATATAAATATAAATATTAATATATAATATATATATATATAATATATAAAAGTATATATATATATATATATATAAATATATATATTTATAATATAATATATAAATATATATATATATACTATATATTATAATATGTATATATATATATATATATATACATATAAATATAATATATATATATATATATATATAATAAATAAAAAAAAATAATAAATATAAGTAAATATATATGTATATATATGTATAAATATGTATATTATAAATGTATAAAATATATATAACACATACAAATATATATATATACATACACATAATGTTATGTGTGTATGTGTGTGTGTGTGTCAGGTTTAAAAAGGAGGGTTAAGAATGAAGCTAGTAATAATTATATATGCTATTATACGTTTTATTATAAAATAAATCGAACTATATTAGTAAAAATTATAGTTACTTTAGATAATATAATTGTAGTTATATTATGTAATAAGTAAAAATTAGCTGTAATTCAATTATCAATCGACAGCCGTCATTAAGCCAGAGAGAATTATCAGGGTTTTTCAAATTTTAAGTCAAGGACAATAAAATCCACGTCCTTTTGCTTTCCCCCTTTTTAACCCCAATTTAAAACTGACCACTAGAGCTACAGTTCACACCCCCAGCGATAAGATCTAACCAATTAAAACTTTATACTGCCCTAGCGGACAATTCAGAATATTCCCGAACAATATTCAGATGTACACTATCAGAGACAGATTTTAAGAATACTTTTCACAGAGATTTTGACTCAGATTTTGTTAGTCTTTTAATTAGAACATCATGTTAGCTGATCTCTCAGTTTTTCTCGAACCTGTAATGAAGTGGGAACCCGTTCACCCAATGGTCTACTAGTAAAGCTCTTTGACTAAAATGGTGTCTTTTCGTCATGACTGCTAACACCCATTGTTGACTTCGTCTTATAACATATATCTATATAATATGCATAGAATTATTAAATTAGTTGCACTCCTATTCAGAAAGACTTAAAAATTATTAATTGAAAGTTCAATGCTAAAGATAGCATAGCCAAGTATTAAATTCTGGAGAAGGCTAGGGCACTTCCATGAGAAGAGGAAGAAAAAGTGTTATTAAATATGGAAATCAATACTTTCGTAAAAGTTTTATACGAGTATCTATTAAAGTATAGTTTTTTCCTTATCTTTGTCTTCTTGCTTTCTTTTTGATTGTTCAGAGTAAGATTTAAAAATTGTAATGTTGCTTAGAAGCTTCATAAGGTACGCAAACACTGCCATAGAACTTCCGTAAACTTTTTGAAAACCTTTTAAAATTTTAGGAATTCACTTTTCATATTTTTCTTAAAAAAATCATTCTTTGGATTTAATTTTTCAACGATTCTAATAAAATGTTAAAATGTAGAAAAAGTGTTATTAAATATGGAAATTAATATTTTCGTAAAAGTTTTATACAAGTATCTATGAAAGTATAGTTTTTTCCTTATCTTTGTCTTCTTGCTTTCTTTTTGATTGTTCAGAGTAAGATTTAAAAATTTTAATGTTGCTTAGAAGCTTCATAAAGTAAGCACACACTGCCATAGAACTTCCGTAAACTTTTTGAAAACCTTTTAAAATTTTAGGAATTCACTTTTCATAATTTTTTTAAATCATTCTTTGGATTTAATTTTTCAATGATTCTAATAAAATGTTAAAATGCAGAAAAAGTGTTATTAAATATGGAAATTAATATTTTCGTAAAAGTTTTATACAAGTATCTATGAAAGTATAGTTTTTCCCTTATCTTGTCTTCTTGCTTTCTTTTTGATTGTTCAGAGTAAGATTTAAAAATCGTAATGTTGCTTAGAAGCTTCATAAAGTAAGCACACACTGCCATAGAACTTCCGTAAACTTTTTGAAACCTTTTAAAATTTTAGAAATTCACTTTTCATAATTTTTTTTAAATCATTCTTTGGATTTAATTTTTCAATGATTCTAATAAAATGTTAAAATGCAGAAAAAGTGTTATTAAATATGGAAATTAATATTTTCGTAAAAGTTTTATACAAGTATCTATGAAAGTATAGTTTTTCCCTTATCTTGTCTTCTTGCTTTCTTTTTGATTGTTCAGAGTAAGATTTAAAAATCGTAATGTTGCTTAGAAGCTTCATAAAGTAAGCACACACTGCCATAGAACTTCCGTAAACTTTTTGAAACCTTTTAAAATTTTAGGAATTCACTTTTCATAATTTTTTTAAATCATTCTTTGGATTTAATTTTTCAACGATTCTAATAAAATGTTAAAATGTAGAAAAAGTGTTATTAAATATGGAAATTAATATTTTCGTAAAAGTCTTATGAGTATCTATGAAAGTATAGTTTTTTCCTTATCTTTGTCTTCTTGCTTTCTTTTTAATGTGTTTGGTCAGAGTAAGATTTAAAAATTGAAATGTTGCTTAGGAGCTTCATAAGGTACCCAAACACTGCCATAGAAGTTCCGTAAACTTTTTAAAAACGTTTTAAAATTTTAGGAATTTACTTTTCATAATTATTTTTAAAATCATTCTTTGGATTTAATTTTTCAATGATTCTAATAAAATGTTAAAATGTAGAAAAAGTGTTATTAAATATGGAAATCAATATTTTCGTAAAAGTTTTATACGAGTATCTATGAAAGTATAGTTTTTTCCTTATCTTTGTCTTCTTGCTTTCTTTTTGATTGTTCAGAGTAACATTTAAATATTTTAATGTTGCTTAGAAGCTTCATAAAGTACGCAAACACTGCCATAGAACTTCCGTGAACTTTTTAAAACATTTTAAAATTTTAGGAATTTACTTTTCATAATTTTTTAAATCATTCTTTGGATTTAATTTTTCATTGATTCTAATAAAATGTTAAAATGTAGAAAAAGTGTTATTAAATATGGAAATCAATATTTTCGTAAAAGTTTTATATGAGTATCTATGAAAGTATAGCTTTTTCCTTATCTTTGTCTTCTTGCTTTCTTTTTGATTGTTCAGAGTAAGATTTAAAAATTGTAATGTTGCTTAGAAGCTTCATAAGGTACGCAAACACTGCCATAGAACTTCCGTAAACTTTTTGAAAACCTTTTAAAATTTTAGGAATTCACTTTTCATAATTTTTTTAAATCATTCTTTGGATTTAATTTTTCAACGATTCTAATAAAATGTTAAAATGTAGAAAAGGTGTTATTAAATATGGAAATCAATATTTTCGTAAAAGTTTTATACTATATGAGTATAGTTTTTTTTTTTTATCTTTTTCTTGCTTTCTTTTGATTGTTCAGAGTAAGATTTAAAAATTGTAATGTTGCTTAGAAGCTTCATAAGGTACGCAAACACTGCCATAGAACTTCCGTAAACTTTTTGAAACCTTTTAAAATTTTAGGAATTCACTTTTCATAATTTTTTTAAATCATTCTTTGGATTTAATTTTTCATTGATTCTAATAAAATGTTAAAATGTAGAAAAAGTGTTATTAAATATGGAAATCAATATTTTCGTAAAAGTTTTATATGAGTATCTATGAAAGTATAGTTTTTGTCCTTATATTTGTCTTCTTGCTTTCTTTTTGATTGTTCAGAGTAAGATTTAAAAATTGTAATGTTGCTTAGAAGCTTCATAAAGTACGTAAACTCTGCCATAGAACTTCTGTAAACTTTTTGAAGCCGTTTAAAATTTTAGGAATTCAATTTTCATAATTTAAAAAAAAAATCATTCTTTGGATTTAATTTTTCAACGATTCTAATAAAATGTTAAAATGTAGAAAAGGTGTTATTAAATATGGAAATCAATATTTTCGTAAAAGTTTTATACGAGTATATATGAAAGTATAGTTTTTCCTTATCTTTGCCTTCTTGCTTTCTTTTTAATTATTCAGAGTAAGATTTAAAAATTGTAATGTTGCTTAGAAGCTTCATAAAGTACGCAAACACTGCCATAGAACTTTTTAAACTTTTTGAAACCTTTTAAAATTTTAGGAATTCACTTTTCATAATTTTTTTTAAATCATTCTTTGGATTTAATTTTTTAATGATTCTAATAAAATGTTAAAATGTAGAAAAAGTGTTATTAAATATGGAAATTAATATTTTCGTAAAAGTCTTATGAGTATCTATGAAAGTATAGTTTTTTCCTTATCTTTGTCTTCTTGCTTTTTTTTATCTGATTGGTCAGAGTAAGATTTAAAAATTGTTGCTTAGAAGCTTCATAAGGTACGCAAACACTGCCATAAAACTTCTGTAAACTTTTTGAAAACCTTTTAAAATTTTAGGAATTAACTTTTCATATATTTTTTTAAAAAATCATTCTTTGGATTTAACTTTTCAACGATTCTAATAAAATATTTCTCCGAAACATACATAAAAATGAAATTTAGGGATCCGTTTTTAATATTAATTTTTTTATTGAAATCATTAAAAACTCTCAGAATTTTTCACACACATAAAAATATTTTTTTATAAATTAACCCAATCAACCAGTCGAATTAATGTCATAAACTTTTTAGAACATATTAATTTTTTTAGATTTATTTTAGGCGAAAAAGGAAAATAAAATTGAAAATTATTGAGAAATTCTAATTTTAAAATTAATAAAACACTTTTTAAATTTGAGTTCCAAGATGTTGTTTGCATTGATCTATGTTCTTTTTGGTTTTTTCTTTAAGTTTGGTATTCTTCCAAGTCTAACAATTTTGTTCTTATTGACTATGCTCTAGACTATGAGTGTGAAAAAATTAAATAGAGGTTAAATATTAGATATATGTAAGTGATCCTCCGCCATTTTTGAAGCTACTTTTGAAGAGAAGTAACCGCTCGAGTTTGTTTCTGTTTAGTTAAATAAGTTATATTCTTATGTTTTAACACTTTGACTGCCATGGCTATCATATGTGATATCCAGTGATATTTCCGTTGAGACACTGGCTATCCGATATGATAGCCATGGTGTTTTAACACTTCAGGCCATGGCTATCAAAGATGTTATCAGTTACATGAAAATCGTATTGGAGTTTGATTGTTGGGCTCCCTACGATGTGTTAGGTATACGTGGTTTGCGCAAATTGGTATATGTGACGATTTTATGAGCTAAGTTTTATGAAAAATTAAATATTTGGAACATGCAACAAAAAAGGGAATATATATATAAATAGAGAGAGTTTGTTTTAAAATATTGTTTGTTTTGAAATATTATTTTTATATATAGTTTTATGTTGAAAAAATACAAATTATACAAAAAAAAAGTTTGGCCCCGTTGTGAACATTTGCAATTTTGGCTTGGCAGTCAAAGTGTTAATAAAGATTCCTAGTGAGAATTTCAGTAAGTGGTGTAGAAGTTACATATAAAGATGAAATTTTACATAATGGGTTCTTCAAAAAAAGTGTCTGATCTAAATATTTGAATTGTGTTTAATATAGTTATATTTAAATGTATATGTGTGTAAAATTTTTAGGATTCCGCGATATAAAAAAATTCAGAAAACAGCCTTAAGAGAATGACCCAACCCCGTTTCATTACGTGACCGCCTACTGGATTTACGAGAATGGTCACAAACACGAAAAACAACTAGACATTGGTATGCATCTGTCATGGCAGAGCAACGTAAAAAAGAATTCACGATTGCTACAATAATAAGTCAACAAAATTGTTGACATTTCCAGATTTTCTGTTATCTTGTCCTGTATTCTAAAAAGTAGCCATTTATGAGGCGAAAAAATATATAATGTGTCCAAATAAACTGACTTTATAATCGGATCACGACAGTGACCCGGACTTCCTGCTTGCAGGCATATTCATAATGATATGTTAAACGCGTAGCTTTTCACACTTTGATAAGCGTTTAATTAATAGTCACGGAAAGGGAAGGGGGTGCATCGTAGAGATAATTAACTATATTTCATTGTCACTTGTCATTTTCTACCGCGTGTCAAACCGTCCTTATAAAATGAGCCGCTAAGATAATCGCCCAAAATAGAAAAGCTACTATAAATGGCGGTTATACGTCAAGGCTTTGGCATCGTGGCGTCATTACTGTATGATGACCCTCTGAAATAACATTAATTTCGTTTCTGTTTTCATTCCAGTTAAAATAATGCTGGCAGATGCCACCCGCAAAGATAGCGAGTAACAAAATGAATGTGTTTTGAAAAGGTTAACAATGATGACACAAACGATGCATGGAAACTTTTTCTAAATGTAGTATCATCCTGGATTAAGTGCCGGCAAATGACGAATGACCTGAAAAATCCTGACGAATGACTCGGATGTTCTATATTTGAACTTTGTTATGAAAAATAAAACATTAAAAACTGGTGGCTTTTGATTTCTCGAACTTAATTTTGACCTACGGTGAAGCCTTTCTGCCGAAGAACAGTTTAAATTTAAAATTTAAAGATTTATTTAAACAAATTTGACCAAGTGACAGATTATATATATATATATATATAGTATATATATATAAATATACATATATATATATACATACATATATATATAATATACATATATATATATACATATATATATTATATATATATATATATATATATATAAATATATATATATATATATATATATATAATATTATATTATATATATATATATAATATATATATATATATATTATATATATATTATATATATATATATATATATGTGTGTGTGTGTGTGTGTGTGTGTATGTATTCTGTCTCGTGGTGAAGTTTGTATATTCATGTACTTACACTGGACACCGCTTAATGTGATCGCGGTTAATGTTATCAAGCGTTTATTTGTTACTTGGTCCCAATTTTCTCCATTCACTTTAACGTTAAAATTACTACTTTATGTGATCGTTACATCGGTTAATGGGATCATTTTTCGAACCTCATATTAACTGGCAAAGGAATATTCACAATATATTCAGAAGGAACCCATTCTTTTTCTTCCCTCCGCTGTTGTTTAAATTTCCGAGAATTCTCCTCTTCAACCTAGGAAAATTGAGAATGAACAAAGGAGTGGGGGATTTTTTACATTCCCGAAATTTTTCAGAAATACGTACACCCTGCTGATGGTCAATGGTTGTTAGACAAGCAAAAACAACACATACTTACCGGAACTGAGAAGGAGCGTATTCCCATTTTATGCCTTGCTCGCTTACATGCAGCTTGTCGATATGGAAGCCAGAAAGAGAAATGATTTAACATTAAAACAAAAGATGGAAATTTTAAATCGTTATGACAGGTTGATTATGATTCCGAACAATTTATCAATGAGCTCCTCAGAAAAAATTGTACAGTTAACAAACGATTAATTTTTTTTAAAAATTATTTATACAATTCTTATCCCCGGGCTGGGCAAGGTTGACACAGCCCGTCATCATTTTAGTGGACAGAAGAACTGAGGACTAAGCGTGCTTGGGAACTAATAACTTGGGGTTTCGCGTAAGATTGACCACCTAACCAGAACATATGCTTCGCATTCCAAAGGCCCTTGGTCACGTAAGTGGAGATTGGCACCGTAGGCCCTGGCCCCCTAAGGGCTGTTGCGCTGAGGAGTTTATACAATTTTTAGGTTTAAAGGATAATATACAGTACAAAAATATAAGGTGTGTGTTTTTCATTTTGTTTTGAAATTTAGTGTGTGGGAATTAAAGGGGGGGTAAATTTATCTAATTTTGCATATCGTTTTCTGTTATCAATCGGTTGTTGTTATCAAAATCACGGTGTCCCAGACTGATCACATTAAGCAGAATCCGCTGTATATATATATATATATATATATATATATATATATATATATATATATATATATATATATATATAAATATAAAATATTATATATATATATAAAATATATATATATATATATATATATATATATATATATATGTTTTTTTTATTTGTGTGTGTTAAACTTTATTTTATGTAAAATTTTAAGGGTGTTTTAATTTGAAACTTTATTTTGAATTATTTTACTTTTTATTTATTTATTTTTATTTTTTTAAATAAAAAAAATGTTTTTGTAAAACCCAGTTTTAAAAGTTAGGAACGTATTTAAATAATTCCGGAAAATATAAGTAATGCATAAAATGCAAATGATAAAAAGTGATGTTAATAAAAAAATTATTAATAAAATTAAATGAAAATTTTTCGAAATCTTTATCTTATTATTCTATAAATTGAGCTCAAATTATTTATATTTTTCACGGTTCTTCAAGTATTTGATTTAACCAAGACTTTAATAGCTATCCAGCAATTTTCAAATAAGAATTTACATTTTCAATATATTCAATAATAAATAAACAGAATTAAGAGGAGAAAGATTTTGCTCATATATATATATATATATATATATATATATATATATATATATATATATATATATATATATATATATATATATGATTATATATAAAGCGACATATTCACCTATTGTTTCGTAGAATATTTTTAAAGGTATATGCTGTTTATTGACTTAATCAGATATCAGAAAAGCCGAATACATTCCTTTTTTTTAATTTACATTATTATAGAATATTGAATAAATAGTAATTAATTTACTATAGGCATCGTAAAAGATACGTTTAAGTTCTGCAAAATAATGTGCCAAAAATTAGTTTTCTATAAATTTTTAAATTGACAGCAATATTATTTTAAATAAATGTAAGCAAGAATAGAATTAATCTTTAAATAAAAATTGAAAATCTCAGGATATCTTTAACAAGTTTCTGAATAAAAAGTCGTTAGCAAAATTCTAAGGTAGAGAATTCTCAGAAATCGAACAATAAAGTCAGCAACCTCAATATGTGCTTAGAAATCTTTATGTGTCTGAAAATAATAAGAATTCTAAAGTAATTCAAAAAGTTCAACTTAATGCATTGTACTTGAGAGAACTAACAAATAAAAAAAAATCTTCTTTCTTTGATGACTCACGTTTTATTCAAAATATAATTACTGACATTTCTTCCTAACAACTCTTCAACTCAATTCGAAAAATTTGCTTTCAAGTAGTTAGGACTTCCCAGAGAAAAAGGAGATTCGCGGAATTCCAGTTCTGAAACGGAACTCAGCTCAGAATGGAAACTAGATCGCGACCCCAAAACGCTTACGAAACCATTCCAAATTTATTAATTTCTTGCGAAACAATAAATTAAAAAACCCTCGTCAAAAGTTTAATACGCTTCACGTGGCACAATTCCGTTGCCAAAGCTTCAAAAGCAATTTCTCAGTTACAATCAACTTGTGAAACTGTTGAGGGGAAAACTGATACTATTACTTACAGATTTAACACTTACATATAAAAAAAATGCGTAAAAAAGGTGAAATGGGGGATCGTAAGAGAGGAGAGAAAGAAAGGCAAAAAAAGGTAAAAATTTTAGTCCAACTGGATCAACCACTTGAAAA
>CM063506.1:44273224-44278224 GCA_032207245.1 Pardosa pseudoannulata
CAGCTAAATATTATTTGTAGAAAGAAAAATAAAATGATTTCTTAAAATAAAAAAATATTGATTTCTTTTATATTTTAACAAATATTTTTCTTAAAAAATATATTTTTCCTATTCATTTCTTAAAATAAAAAATATTGATTTCTTTTATATTTTTAACAAATATTTTTCCTTAAAAAATATATTTTCCTGTTCTGCAAGTGAATTTGAAAGTTTCGTACATTGTATAAAGCAAAAAGAAATTGCACATTATTTGAAATGCAGAAAGAAATACTGGTGTTCTTTTTTATTTTTTACTTTCTTACATGGAACTATTAGACAGTTTATGTAGTCAGTTATGTATTTTTGGACAAAATTGGATAAATCGCTTTGTAGATAACTCAAAATGATTTGAATTTTCCTTGAAATTCGAATTAACCAAGTTAGATTATGCATTTCTAAAAACTTTACTTAAAGAAAATATATTTAATATTTATCATATTGAAAATCTTAAATACACATGAATGTACTACTTAATTTTTTTTTAAAATTCTACATTTTATCGTTACCTATATTAACGTTGAGAATGTAAATACTCACAAAGGGGCCGCTGATTAAATATATTACTTTTTTCTTCTCTGCTTCAAAGTCGGTCAGATTATCCCAAAATTTTAAATACTCCCAGAGATGTTTATGATTAAAGATAGTCTTTTTCTTTCTTCTGTTAAACGTTGCCAAGATTAATGCCGAGTTTTTAATTATTCTCCAAAGGGCCTCTGATTAAATACCATATTTTTTTGCCCTTTGCGGTTAAATGTTCCTAAGGTTAACCGAAGCATTTTTTATTTTTAAAAACAAAGGTGTTTCTGGTTAACATTTTTATTATTGTTTTTGTCAGTCAAACACTTGCAGTCTATTGTTTTAGTTCTTTCTAGAGTTTGCTTTGGTTTTGTTTGGTCGACTGTGTTACTTATTTTGCTACACGAGAGTTAATTAGACCTGGAACTATTATTTTTTTAAGAGAATTTTGTTGCTTTTCAAGAGAATGTTTGTCGTTTGTTGCTTTCCTGATCATTAACAATGCTTATTATAAATATGTATTTAAGTAAAAAACATGTGCGTTACTGCTGCAAATGATAATAAAAAATTTATTTTAGAAGTGTTAAAAAAATATGACTTACTATTCTCGATGAAGTAAATGAGATTATTTCTGATTAACACCTTTATTATTGTTTTCGTCAGTCAAACACTTGCAGACTATTGTTTTAGTTCTTTCTACAGTTTGCTTTGGTTTTGTTTGGTCGACAATGTTACCTATTTTGCTACATGAGAGTTAATTAGACCGGGAACTATTAGTTTTTTCAAGAGAATTACGGGTTTGTTGCTTTCCTGATCATTAACAATTCTTATTATAAATATGTATTAAAGTAAAAAACATGTGCAAACACTAGTTACTGCTGCAAATGATAATAAAAAATTTATTTTAGAAGCGTTCACAAAATATGACTTACTATTCTCGATGAAGTAAATGAGATTATATTTAGCTGAAAAACAGAAACAAAAAATAAATTTGACAATTTACTTACACCCAAAAAAGTGCTATAATTTTGAAAACAAAGTTTGTTTAATTTTTTTTAATGTTAACTAATTTTGCTACATGAGAGTTATTATATTAGTTTATTGATCAATTTAAGTTGTTCTTTTAATTACTTTTAAAACTATGTCATCATAATTTTGAATAATTACTCTTAAGTGAAAAAAACATTAATTTCTTTACTTTATAATGAAAAAAAAATTTCGAATTTTAAGTACGTCGAAAAAAACTTACTATTTAAAAATAATTTTATTATTTTACGCGTTTATATTAAGATTTTTTTCGTCAAATAAAAAATTTGTACTTTCATTGATGAGGAGACCGGGAAACTATTTCTTTGTCTATTAATTTTTTTGTTTTTATTTAATGTTACTAATTACAGATATTAATTATATGCAACCATTTAGGAATGCAGCTAAATAAAAATTATTTAGAAGTAGAATTTAGCATTTCCTGGGGACGATGCATTGTAGCAAAAGTAGACACTTGTCCTATAAACAATCTGTCAAATTTTCAAGTATGTGCTGGTATTTATATTTTTGTCATTCGGATCGACATTTTATGATTTTTCGAGCATTTCACATAACTTTATTTTATCGATAGGTACATTGATTGAAATTATGCAATAGCTCTATCAGATATCGGTTCATTTTACAGTAATAGATTTACACGTGATATCCAAGAAATCTGCTATTATTAAGTTGTTTATATTTTATAAATAAAATCCTCTGTGGAAAAGGAATAAAAAAAGGACTCGATAACTCAACTTTCGGGTTGCGGAATTCGAGTCAACTCAATATTTGTTTTGCTTACGTATTCGATTCTATTCGTTTTGATTCTGTGTGCGCCGTGTCCTTGCTAAATATAACACTGACTACAAATCTAATTATTTTATTCAAATTATGTTATTACATTAAAGTTAATTGTTTGTGAAATTTCCCAGGAGTTGTTATTTTTGTGTGATACAGCTTCAGTTTTAGATTTATTTTTGAAAGAGTCAAGGGTAAGTAAACCTAAACCCTTTTCACTTTAAGTTTGAGTTGATTCCTACTCTATTTTAACTATTCTAATTTTTTTAGGGCCGGTCTCACTAAAGTCGTTTGCCGAACGATGGTCGATTGGTTAGGGTGCTGGCCTTCGGAACCGCAGTTCGTCGGTTCGAATCCCACTGTGGCATGGATGTTCGTAACCGTTCGGAATCGGCTTTAAGCAGAAGGTCCCGATCTCATTAGCCCTCGTGTTGCAAAAAGTAGACCGTAGCTCTCCAAACCAAACCACTAAAGTCGTTTAACGACTAATCGCGATTAACCCATGGTACCAACCAATAGTGGGACTTAATTCTCCGTTTAAATACAGATTAATAACGGTTAGCCGTTAAACTACTGTAACAATAAGTTACATTCGGTTCAGCTTCTTTTACCTCTTTCCGTGAGCCATCGTCAAAGAAATACAGAACAGGACCGGTTTGAGCTAAAAGAAACTTCAGACGTCTCCCAACCAATAAAAGGGCCTGTTGATTTGGCTCGATTCTGACCCCTCTGTTCTGAGTGGACCCCTGTTTTTTCTCCTCGGGGCACTTTGATTTTTTTAGAGGGCAAGGTTGTTACCAGAGGTGATTAGAGGGTGAACGCTGCTGGTATCCGCTGCTTGCGGGATAGACATTTTGGAGAGACAAGAAAAAAAAAGGAAAAGCAACGCTATCTTTGCGAGACGGACGCCGAATCCAGAGGAGTCTTCCATATCTACAAATGATAAGTTGTATTCCAGTTTTTTGCCTTAGGCATTTTATAAAATCATTTAATCAAGACATATTTGTCCATGTGTTTTTTAATGAGTTTTAATTTCTTGTTTCTCAAACACTAGACCAACGTAACATTATTTTTACAACTACTTTGGTAAGACCAGCTTTTAACTATTCTACGTCGATTTTAACTATTCTTAACACTATGATATTTTAAATTACACCCGATAATTAATTGAGGAACACAGTTCATAATAACTTCTGTTGTCCTTCCATTCTTTCTATAATCCATAATAATCAAGTACAGTCCATAATTGTAATCGCTCTCCGACTTTGGAGATAAATAACATATTTATCAATATATATTCGATAAAATGAATTAGGAATTAATGAGTTAAGATTGATCCGTCTGGTTGTGGGAGGGCGTAGAATAATGTAAATCTCAGTATGGAGAAGATATAGACTTGAAGTGAGATCATACCATTAGCAAAGAATATACACACAGGAAAAAGAAGAGGCGCCGTAGAGATAATGTAAACACGAAAGGGAAAGAAGTGATTTCCAGGAGTCTTAAAACTACTTTACACGCTTCTGCTCAGATCCAGTTTCTTCATTCTTTTTTTAAGTTGTGATTTGATTTTGTTTTTAATATTATCAATTTTGTATGTTTAAGGTATGGATTTTTAAAAATTCCTTGTAGATTATATACTTGAGGTATATCTAATGCGTACACGATTTTTACGTTAATTTTGTATTATGTTCTAGATTAAATTTTCTGCTAAACTGATAGCTGTAAATGGCATTTTACATTAGCTCTACCGAGAGACCGAGTTTGTATCATTTTTTAGAGTAGATGGTGATTTGTATTCCCTGCGCTGGGACGTCACTATGTCTAGATTTACCCAATAATAATTAAAACAGCAACCTCCGAGGTATGTTTCCCCGGTTTATCCCCACGTATTTGAAAGGACAAAAAGTGTACAATTGATCACACAGACAGTGACTCCTGTAAGAAGGTTGCTTTGTCGAACATCACGAGATACTTCATGTTTTAACCTTCAAGTGCTGTTTCCCCGGTTAGACCCTACGTATTTGAAAGGTCAAGAAATATACAATTGATTACACAGAGAGGGACTCCTGTAAGAAGGTTTATTTGCCGAACAACACGAGATCCTTCGGGTTTTAACCTTTGAGTGCTGTTTCCCCGGTTTCCCCCCACGTATTTGAAAGGTCAAAAAAATGTACAACTGATCACACTGGACAGTGACTCCAGTAAGAAGATTTCCTTGCCGAACAGCACTAGATCCTTAGGGTTTTAACCTCCGAATGCAATTTCCGCGATTTGCTTCTTCCGTATTTCAAAGGTCAAGAAATGTATAACTGCGGCTGTGGTGACTATGAACAGAAGTTTAAATAGCATATAAATTTAAACTTCTATCTTGATTATTTTTTTAACAATTAAAACTTTATTATACGCTTGGTAACTACTTTAATAAACTGTAACCAACTTCTGAGAACTTATTACCTCATTGTACGAAGATCGTTACTTTGGTATATAAAAGAAATGTGCAAATGAGAATTCTAATGACACATTGTACAGTCAAAATTAAAAAAAAATGTGTATAACTAAATAACAGTAGAGTTCTGACATGTAGGGTTCACATCACATATTTTTTTTACATGTCTGAC
>CM063506.1:44290724-44305724 GCA_032207245.1 Pardosa pseudoannulata
CGGAATAACCTCGAAGGGGCATATCATACCCTCCGCGAGCATTTCTGTAGCATTTTCGAGTTTAGGAGAACAAGTTTTGAAATTATTTTGCCATGTTACTTTATCGCAGGTGTGATAAGGAAATGTAATATTTAAGAAAACTATAGACTATTGTTCCTTCGGAATATATTTTCAAAGAATCATCTCGAAGATTAGCCTCGGACGGTCATGTGATATCCTGCGCGAGCAATTTTGGTTACATTTCGAGATTAGGAGAGTGTGTTTTGGAAACATGTTGTTATGACACGTTATCACAGATATGATGAGGAAAGGCAATAATTAAGAAACGTATATGACATTGTTGGCAGAAATTTTTAACGACGATAAAAAGCAACATAGGAACTTACTAGTAATTATAATATGTCAACCGAAATTGACAAGGGTGAAATGGATTGTTCCTCTTGTAGCTGAATTTAAGGTTGTAGGCTTTGATGTGAAAGATCGGTTGAGATAGAAGTCTATAAATATATATTTCAGAATAGCCTCGGACGGGAGGATCATACACCTTCGAGCATAATAAGATTCGAGCATAATAATTTCGAGTTTCAAATAGATTTCCGTAACATTTTAAGATTAGGAGAACATGTTTTGGAAGCATTTTGCTATGGAGCGCTATTGAAAGTGTTATGAGGAAATGCAATATTTAAGAAAACTATAGCATATTGTACCTTCAGGAGAAGATATTTTTAAAGAATCATCTCGATTATTAGTCTCCGAAGGTCATGCCATATCCTGAGTGAGCATTTTTTGTTACATTCCGAGAGTAGGAGAATATGTGTTGGAATCATGTTGTTATGGCTCGTTATCACAGATATGATGAGGAAAAGAAACAATTAAGAAACGTATATGACATTGTTGGCAGAAATTTTTAAAGACGATGAAAAGCAACATAGGAAATTAATTGTAATTATAATTAGTCAACTAAAATTGACAAGGGTGAAATGGATTGTTCCTCTTGCAGCTGAATTTATGGTTGTAACCTTAGATGTGAAGGACCGGCTAAGATATGTTAAAATGCATATTTCGGAATTGCCTCGAATAGGAATGTCATAGCCCGTCAAGCTTTTTTGTTACATTTGGAGAGTAGTAGGAAAGTATGGTTTTGAGTCATTTTGTAACAGAACGTTATCGCAGGTATGATGAGTAAATGTAACATTTAAGAAACATATAGGATACTGTTTCTTTGGGAATAGATATTTTTAACTAAGATAAAGAACCAGGTGATAAAGAAGATAATAGTAATTATAATTCATCAAATGAAATTGCAAGGGATAAAATGGATTGTTCTCCTTTCAGCTTAATTTAAGGTTTTAGTCATTGACGCGGAGGATTTGGTGATACATTCTATAAATATATATTTCAGAATAGCCTCGAACGGGCATATCATACCCTCCGAGAACATTTCTGTTACATTTCGAGAATAGGAGAACATGTTTTAGAATAATTTTATTATGGCGCGTTATGACAGGTATTATGGAGAAATGCAATATTTAAGAAATATATAGCATACTGTTCTTTAGGAAGAAGATATTTTCAACGAAAAAGATAAAGAATTACATAATAAGGATAATAATAATAATAATATTTCTTCAACTGAAACTGAAACAGTTGGTTCCCCTTGTAATTTAATTTAAGGTTATAATCTTTTTTGTGGAGGATCGATTGGAATATTCTAAAATATATTTTCTAAGTAGCCTCGAACGGGCATGTCATATCCTGCTCGAGCATTTGTGTTACATTTCGAGAGTCAGAGAGCATGTTTTGAAATCATTTTATAATGGCGTGTTATCATAGATATGATGATGAAAAGCAACAATTAAGAAACGTATAGGACAACTACAGGATTTTACGAATATGCAGTACGTATAGGATACGTATAGGATTTTAATTAGTCACCCGAAATTGACACGGATGAAGTAGATTGTTACTCTTGTAGCTGAATTTAGGGTAGTTGTAGCCTTTGATGTGGATGATCGGTTGAGATATTCTATAAATATATATTTAGGAATAGCCAGGGACGGGAATGTCATACCACATTCGAGCATTTTTGTAATCTTTCGAGATTAGGAGAACATGTTTGGGAATCATTTTGTTATGGCGCATTATAGCAGGTATTATGAGTAAATGCAATATTTAAGAAACATTTAGTATACTGTTTCTTCGAGGGAAAATGTTTTGGACGAAAAGGATGAAGAGCTACATGATAAGGATAATAATAATAATTATCTTTCTTCAAATGCAATTGTAGCGGATGATTTTACTTGTAGCTGAATTTAAGATTGTTATCTTTGATGCGGATGATTGGTTGAGATATTCTATAAATAAATATTTCTGAATAGACTCGAACGGGCATATCATATTCTCCGTGACCATTTCTATTACATTTCGAGAGTTGGAGAACATGTTTTGGAATCATTTTGTTATGGTACGTTATCGCAGGTATGCTGAGGAAGTACAATATTTAAAAAACATAAAACATACTGTTATTTCAGAGGAAGATTATTTTCCAAATAAGAAGATGAAGAATCGTATGATAAGTAAACTAAAAGTAATTATAATTTATTAACTAAAATTGAAACGGATGAAATGGATGGATCTCCTTGCTGAATTTAAGTTTAAAACTTTTAACGTGTAAGATCAGTTGCGATATTCTATAAATATATATTTTGGAATAGTCTCGAACAGGCATATTATATCCTCCGTAACCATTTTTATTACATTTCGAGAGTTGGAGAACATGTTTTGGAATCATTTTGTTATGGTACGTTATCGCAGGTATGCTGAGGAAGTACAATATTTAAAATACATAAAACACACTGTTCTTTCAGAGGAAGATTATTTTCCATGAAGAAGATGAAGAATCAAGTAATAAGTAAACTATTAGTAATTATAATTCATCAACTAAAATGGAAAGAGATGAAATGGATGGATCTCCTTGCTGAATTTAAGTTATTCTATAAATATATTTTTTGGAATAGCCGCAATCAAGGCCATATCCTGCACGAGCCTTTATGTTACATCTAGAGATTAGGAGAATATGTTTTGGAATAATTTTGTAATGGCCCGTTATCGTTGATATGATGAGAAAATACAATATTTAAGAAACATGTAGAATATTGTTTCTTCGTGGAACGATATTCTTAAAGAAGAAGATGAAGAAACACATGCTAAGGAAAATAATAATAATTATGAATCATCAACTGAAACCGATGTGGATAAAGAAATGGAAGACGCTGACCAAAGGAAATGTATTTTTTTTAGAAAAGGCTACTAGGATGAAGTGGATTGTTACTCTTGTAGCTGAATTTAAGGTTGTTGTAGCCTTTGATGTAGAGGATCGGTTGAGATATTCTATAAATATTAGGAACATCTTCGGACGGGAATGACACACCACATACGAGCATTTTTGTAACCTTTCGAGATTAGGAGAATATGTTTGGGAATCATTTTGTTATGGCGCATTATAGCAGGTATGTTGAGTGAATGCAATATTTAAGAAATATATAGTATGCTGTTCATTCGAGGGAAAACATTTTGAACGAAAAGGATGAAGAACTACATGATAAGGATAATAATAATAATTATCTTTCTTCAAATGCAATTGTAGCGGATGATTTTACTTGTAGCTGAATTTAAGATTGTTATCTTTGATGCAAATGATTGGTTGAGATAGTCTATAAATATATTTCGAAATAGCCTCGAAAGAACATATCATACCCTCCGTGACCATTTCTATTACAATTCGAGAGTTGGAAAACATGTTTTGGAATCATTTTGTTATGGTATGTTATCGCAGGTATGGTGAAGATATGCAATATTTAAAAAAACATAAAACACACTGTTCTTTCAGAGGAAGATTATTTTCCACTAAGAAAATGAAGAATCAAATGATAAGTAAACTAATAGTAATTATAATTCATCAACTAAAATGGAAACAGATGAAATGGATGAATCTCCTTGCTGAATTTAAGTTTAAAACTTTTAACGCGTAAGATTATTTGCAATATTCTATAAATATATTTTTTGGAATAGCCGCAAACAAGGCCATATCCTGCACGAGCCTTTATGTTACATCTAGAGATTAGGAGAATATGTTTTGGAATAATTTTGTAATGGCCCGTTATCGTTGATATGATGAGAAAATACAATATTTAAGAAACATGTAGAATATTGTTTCTTCGTGGAACGATATTCTTAAAGAAGAAGATGAAGAAACACATGCTAAGGAAAATAATAATAATTATGAATCATCAACTGAAACCGATGTGGATAAAGAAATGGAAGACGCTGACCAAAGGAAATGTATTTTTTTAGAAAAGACCACTAGGATGAAGTGGATTGTTACTCTTGTAGCTGAATTTAAGGTTGTTGTAGCATTTGATGTGGAATATCCATTGAGATATTCTATAAATATATATTTCGGAATAACTTCGGTCGGGAATGTCATACTACCTACGAGCATTTCTGCAACATTTCGAGATTAGGAGAACATGTTTGGGCATCATTTTGTTATAGTGCACGTATGATGAGTAAATGCACTAGTTAGGAGACATATAGTATACTGTTCCTTCGAGGGAAAATATTTTGATCGAAAAAGATGAAGAACTACATAATAAGGATAATAATAATTATATTTCTTCAAATAAAATTAAAACTGATGACTTTCCTTGTAGCTGAATTTAAGAATGTTTTCTTTGATGCGTATGATTGGTTGAGATATTCTATAAATATATATTTCGAAATAGCTTTGAACGGGCATATCATACCCCCCGCGACCATTTCTGTTACATTTTGAGAGTAGGAGAACATGTTTTGGAATCGCAAGTATGGTGAAGAAATGTAATATTTAAGAAACATAAAGCACACGGTTCTTTACTGGAAAGATTATTTTCTACGAAGAAGATGAAGAATCGTATGATAAGTAAACTAATAGTAATTATAATTCAGCAACTAAAATTAAAGCGGATGAAATGGATGGTTAACCGTGCAGCTGAATTTAAGGCTAAAACCTTTAACGTGGAGGATAACGTTGACATATTCTATAACTATATATTTCGGAACAGCCGCGTACGGGAATGTCATATCTTGCGCGAGCTTTTCTTTTACATTTAGAGATTAAGAGAATATGTTTCGGAATAATTTTATCATAAGAAAATACAATATTTAACCCTCAGAGTGGAACAACACATCGAGGGAAAAAAAAGTCTCCAAAACATACATTAAAGGTTTACTGTGTCAGTGGCCAAAGCGTTCTATGATTTTTTCCTTCACCCTTTGTCAACTGGAATGGAATACGGGAAACCCACCCTTGTTATTGACCCTGTACTTCCGTTTATAAATAGATATATAAATAGATATTATAGATTGTTAATTTTTCATACACATAAAGCTCGATAAGTCTCGAAGATCATCCCATAAGAAATAATGGATTCTAAAAGTACAAATAAAAATATTCTCTGAGAGACTTATTTATATTTTTAACGAAATTCATACAAGATATTTATGTGGTGCAATTAGAGATACATCTGTTTCCGCAAACTAAATACTTCGAAATACTGATTTACAAAGCAATGAAAAGCTATCAGTATCTTTGTGCCTCATGGGGCAGGGGTGCATCCCTCCAAAAATATTAGTCAAAGAGGGGAGCAGCTCCTAACAATCGACCTGACCCTCCTACTTCAAAACTCGATGGGGGAAAGCACTGGCAGAAATATATATTACATCCCTTTTCGGAGCGTTTTTAGAGGTCGAAAATGGTACGTTTTGAAGACATCGTCGGTTTTCTGGAATTGTACGTTCGAACCGCTTAGGGGGTTAAGAAACATGTAGAATATTTTATCTTCATGGAACGATATTCTTAACGAAGAAGATGAAGAAACACATGATAAGGAAAATGATAATAATTATGTATCATCAACTGAAACCAATGTGGATAAAGAAATGGAAGGCACTGACCAAAGGAAATGTATTTTTTTTATGAAATGGCACTAGGATGAAATGGTTCAATGAAAAAATCCAGGGATGTTTGTTTAAAACACTATTAAAAAATTCCCTGTAAATACATGCACATCGAAAAGTGTTACATCTTCTTTAAAAGTTTGAAATCTTTCGACATTTTCCAAAATGATACATAGTTTAGAAAAGGCAATAAAATTTTCATTGAGTTATTAAAAGAATTTTTTAAGAGAAATAGACACGCAAAGTATAGTAAAGAATATTTAAAAGATATGATGAATGCCCAAATAAAAATGACAGAAAGTATAAATTTATTTGTGTAAAGTGTGACAGTGAAATATGTTTGGTGTACATGGCTTTTATTTGCAGATATTGTGCACATTGAATACAAATGGTATTTTAAATATGTTTATGAACATAGTTTCCTTCTTTCTCACTTATTTGTCTTTAGTGCATTATTTTTATGGTAGAAAATATTGTACAAAACACCTTTGGGTAATGCTATCCTCTGAGCTTTTAATCCCATTTGTTTCTCTCGCACGTGTAATACCGGGGTTTACATAACAATTTTCTCTCTGATTTTCATATGTTTTAGCGAGAGGGTTAAGACACCGTTGGCAGCTGAAATAAAATATAGCAGGTGATTAAAGATCATCGACCGCAGCGTTGTAAAATTTCCCAAAGTCTAAAGAATTTTCTTAATGCCCTTGAGTTATTTCCGAAGACATTTTACTGATAATAATTAAGTTTTTCATTTAACATCGAAAATAATGAAAACTGGATGTCAAATTCTATGTATTTATTTTCTCATTCCTAAATTAAAATTAAATTAATATATTTCTACTATCGCGTACATTTTTTTTCTGCTGTTGCCACTTTGATCGGAAATTAAAATCAAACCCTCGAATTCGTTCTTTATCTGCAGATCCCACAAAAGACAGAATTAGATTAGTTAATAAAAACGTGGATTTAATTGAATTTAAAACTGCAAACGCATCTCATCCTGCCTACGCCCGAAATTATTTTCAATTTTATGATAAAGGATCCAATAAATTGTGTTCGAGATAAGGCTCTATCACAAGACGATGAATTTTCAGAATAACAATGCAACGGTATCTCCCATTCGAAATAATTAAAATACAGAATGTTAAAGCAATTTGGGATAAAAATTTGGTTTCAACTGTTTAATTGGTCTTATTAAAAAACCCTTAGCGTTCCTTTTATGTCGCAAACATAATTAAATTCATTCTTTTTTGTATCACGATGTTATCAACATTTCTGAAATAGTTAAGCGGTTTTTTTTTTGGTCGTTTAATTGCATCTCAGCTGGGAATTTCTTTAAAATTTATTCAAATACAAAAGATAATGATGCAAAAGTGCTCAGTATAATTAAAAATGAATAAAACTTTTTTGGAATTTTTATTAAAAGAGACGAATTGTTGTAAATGGTGAATTTAGAATTTCTTGCCCTTTGAAAAATCTCTCAAAATAATTGAATTTGTAATTATGGTAGGAAAAATGTTCGCTGCGTATTTGTGTTGTATGAATGCTCTTAATTTGGGTTTTTATACCCCCCTTTCCAGTTTATTTTTCAGCATAAAACTGGCACTGCTAGAAATTAAAAACACTCCGGAGTATGTAATGTGTTCACGCTATCAAAGGCTGTTTTAATGTTGCGATGTTAAGAACTAATTAAATATTTTTGCAGGAGACGAACTAATTAAAAACTATTTTCACATTTTATTGCAGGAGACGAACTGTAATGAAAAAAGATAGATACATTTCTTTGTTCACCATTATAATTGTTAGTTTTCAATAATTGTTGTGTTTAACAATTTTTTTTTCTGTATTTCGTTACATTTTAAAAAAGATGTAGATACATTTCTTTTCCACTCGCTGCATTATAATAATGTTAGTTTTCAATAATTACGGAGGGTGAAAATGCCAGTGATAATAGGAATAACAATGTTTTTTTTCCTTTTGTATTTCGTTAATAAACAATTTTTGCATGAAAGATTAATGGAAATTTTTCTGGGTGTTTAGTTCAGTAATCGATTTTCACTTTGATTTTAACAAACAGAACCCTGTAGTGTTATTGCATAAGCCAAGACCAGATGCATTTATACATAGATTTTGTTGCATGTCACTAGTCTTGCCTGTCATGTCACAAGACTTGCATGTCTGCGAGTTCTTTGTCATTTGCTGCATTTAGTTTCCAACAATTACAGACAGTTAATGAAAATGACAGGGATAAACATGTTTTTTCATTTTGTATTTCGTTAATAAACAATTTTCGCATTACAGATAAGTGAAAATTTTTCTGGGTGTTTAGTTCAGTAATCGATTTTATTTTTATTTTAACAAACAAAACCCTGTAATAATGTTATTGCATAAGCCAAGATCAGATGCATTTATACATATATTTTGTTGCATGTCACTAGTCTTGCCTGTCATACCACAAGACTTACATGTCTGCGAATTTTTTTTCACTCGCTGCATTTAGTTTTCAAAAATTATAGTCAAGGACAATGACAGTGATAAAAAATGTTTTTGTCACTTTTGTATTTCGTTAATAAACAATTTATGCATGAAAGATAAATGGAAATTTTTCTGGGGGTTTAGTTCAGTAATGGATTTTTACTTTGATTTTTACAAACAAAACCCTGTAGTGTTATTGCATAAGCCAAGATCAGATGCATTTATACATATATTTTGTTGTATGTCACTAGTCTTGCCTATAATGGCATAATACTTGCATTTATAAAAGTTCTTTTTTACTCGCTGCATATAGTTTTCAATAATTGCAGACAGTGACAATGACAGTGCTAACAATATTTTTTTCTTTTGTATTTCATTAATAAACGATTTTTGTATGACAGATAAGAGAAAGTATTTCTGGGTGTTTAGTTCAGTAATCGATTTTTAATTTTATTTTAACAAACAAAACCCCGTAATGTTATTGCATAAGCCAAGATCAGATGCATTTATACATATATTTTGTTGCATGTCACTAGTGTTGCCTGTCATACCACAAGACTTACATGTCTGCGAATTTTTTTTCACTCGCTGCATTTAGTTTTCACTAATTACTGTTTTTCCACTTTTGTATTTCTTTAATAAACAATTTTTGCATGAAAGATAAATGGAAATTTTTCTGGGGGTTTAGTTCAGTAATGGATTTTTACTTTGATTTTTACAAACAGAACCCTGTAGTGTTATTGCATAAGTCAAGGACCGATACATTTATACATATATCTTGTTGCATGTCACTAGTCTTGCCTGTCATGTCATAATGCTTGCATTTATAAGAGTTCATTTTTACTCGCTGCATATAGTTTTCAATTATTGCACACAGTGACAATGACAGTGATAAAAATGATTTTTCTTTTGTATTTCGTTAATAAACGCTTTTTGTATGACAGATAAGGGAAAATTTTTCTGGGTGTTTAGTTCAGAAATCGATTTTTATTTTTATTTTAACAAACAAAACCCCGTAATGTTATTGCATAAGCCAAGATCAGATGCATTTATTCATATATTTTGTTGCATGTCACTAGTCTTGCCTGTCATACCACAAGACTTACATGTCTGGGAGTTCTTTTTCACTCGCTGCATTTAGTTTTCAATAATTACTGTCTTTTCACTTTTGTATTTCTTTAATAAACAATTTTTGCATGAAAGATAAATGGAAATGTTTCTGGGGGTTTAGTTCAGTAATGGATTTTTACAAACAGAACCCTGTAAGGGAAAGTATTTCGGGGTGTTTAGTTCAGTAATCAATTTTTATTTTTATTTTAACAAACAAATCTCCGTAATTTTATTGCATAAGCCAAGGTCAGATGTATTTATACATATATTTTGTTGAATATCACTAGACTTGCTTGTTAGCTAGCTTCTTTTCACTCGCTGCACTATAATTTTTCCTTTTCGTAATTCGTTAATAAATAATTTTTGTATAAGAGATAAATAAAAATTTTCTCTTCGTTTAGTTCAATCATAAATTTTTACTTTCCTTTTACAAACCAGAACTACGTACTTTTGCATTGTGTGGGCCAGATGTATTTATACATTTATTTTATTTAAAATCCCAATATTTCTTGTTAGCTAGCTTCTTTTCACTGTTTGCACTAAAATATTGTTAATTCCAATAATTACGGACAGTGAAATTGTCAGTTATCAGGATGTTTTTTCCTATTGTATTTCGTTGGTAAACAATTTTTGCATAAAATAGTAATGGAAATTATTTGGTCGTTTTCTATAGTAATTGATTTTTACTTTGATTTTACCAAATAGAACCACGTAGTTTTGCATAGCCAAGTGCAGAAAAATTATTATCATATATATTTTGCATTTCACTAAAAGCAATATACAAATACCAAAAGTTTTCTGTGAAAACATTAGTGAATTTGCCTTTTTAAATTACTTTTACACAAAAGTCAAGATAATATTCATTGACTTTGTTGACTCAATGCAACTGTTTTAAAACGATCGTAAAATAATTTTCAAATTGTTTTGAATTTCCTTTAAATGTTTGTTATTGTAAGTATTATGTATTATGCGGAAATGTTTGTAACAGCCTATTTCCTATTCTTAACTTGCAATATTTTGGGCAAATCAGATAGATGCACTCGTTTATCTTTACACAAGGTCCGGCTATTAATTTCCAGGTCTCATGGAATAACTCAGAAGAAAAAAAGATTTAACACATAGCCATTTAATATGATTTGAAATATTCCCCATCAGCCGTAATTCACGTCTGTGTTCGGCTGTAAAAAATTCCAGAAATAAGTTTTAAAGTCTTCTTTTGGAATTCTCTTTAATAATGACGTTACAGTTTATAATTGCTTCCGGTGTGCGTACGATCTGTGTTTGGATCATCTTCCACGTTTTCGCGGACGTCCCGAAAGCGTTTAAACCATTCAAAAGTTCTTGAGCGGGATAATTCCTCCTTGCCGTAAATTTGTTTTAACATTTTGTAGGTTTCCGCAGCTGTCTTGACCAATTTGAAGCAAAATTTAATGTTAATTCTTTGTTCTATTTTCACTTCGACAACAGGAACTTAAGAGCTACGTTGTAATGCGCCTTTCCACGAGAACCCTTTACTTCAGAATAGCGCAGATTGCACTGCACATGCGCTAGAAAATGCTCTTCAATATGCAATCATTAGCGCCATCTTCCGGCTTTTTGTTCTCCTAAAGTTACGTCAGTCCTGGAAAGTAATAGCCATACCTTGTATATAAAATTCATCTGCCCGTGTGTTTGTAATAAAACTCCTCCTAAACGGCTGGACTGATTTTGATAAAAATTTGTATGTGTAATTAAGTTGATTCGATAATAGTTTAGATTCACAATTTGATCCTATAGAAAATGTTTTTTAATTAAAAATCCAGAATTGCGCGCTTATTGAGATTATTATAATACCGCTCGAAACCCTTCTCTGGCATCGTATCTGTGGCGCCGTGGTTAGCGCAACGGGTTTTAGTACGATAAGTCTCAGGATTGATTCTCCGTAGAGGCGATGTGTATATTTTTATTTAATCTAATTACGTTTGTGATGATTGTACGCGTAGTGGAGTCAAGCATTTTAAAAATATTTTTTCTTTACATTTCCATCCAAACGGTCCAATTTACAATTTATTTAAAAAAAATTACATTTTTTAGAAATTTACAACATTAAAACTGGACAACGTCTGTCGGGTCGTCTAGTAATGACATATAATGTGATTGTTGTGCATAGTTCAACAATTGCAGTCTAATTTCACTCCTGGCGCTGTGTTAAGTACTGCTTGCCTTTGTGTTGAAATATTGCTATGCTAGATTCATTTTGTTAAGTTTATTATGGTTTACTTCCAAAGAAAAAATAAATCTACATTTTATCTTTAAAATTTGTATCTATCCCCGTTTCAACTTCAGTGCTGCCTTCTGCTATTCTACTTTTTTAATTATCTACAGCTTATTCATTTTTTCATATAGGTCGTTAATATAAAATAATTTTTTTTATCATTCCATAGCTAACGCTATTTATCAACTTGAAATTGTTAAAATTCTTATATAAATATTCTCTTTTGGAAGACTAATAAGATGTTATGCGAAGATCTAGGTTAAAAATTGAATTTTTAACTTTTCTTTATTATGTTTCAAAAGATATACATTAAACAGCTATTTTTTAAATCACGAAATTGTTAACTTTTATTGATTCTTTTTCAATTCTGAAATGTTAAAATGTTGTTAAGATAATTAAAAAAATATTTTTCTGTTAAAATATTATTTGAAGATATATTCTCTTTCTATTTTACGCAAAATAATTGTCTATTACGTAATTAAATGAATATTGGTTATAAAACGATGAACAGAGAGATAGCCGAGATACATATGCCTTGTCTTCTGCTGCAAAAGAAGAATACTTTTGCTTATCACTGGAGAAAAGTTGAATATCTAATTTTTATTTAAATTAGCTATACAAATAAAAGAATATTGGTTATAAAAAGATGAACAGAGAGACAGACGAGATACATATGCCCTGGCTTCTGCTGCAAAAAAAGAATATTTTTGCTTATCACTGGTGAAAAAATGAATATTTAATTTTTATTTAAATTAGCTTTACAAATAATGGAAATTGGTTATAAAACGATGAATAGAGAGACATACGAGATACATATGCACTAGATTCTGCAGCAAAAGAAGAATATTTTTGCTTATCACTGAAGAAAATTTGAATATCTAATTTGTAATTAAATTAGCTCTACAAATAAAGGAACATTGGCTATAAAAAGATGAATAGACAGGCGAGATACATATGCACTGGATTCTGTTGCAAAAGAAGAATATTTTGCTTATCTCTGAAGAAAATTTGAATATCTAATTTTTTATGTAAATTAGCCTTTCAAATAAATGAATATTGGTTATAAAATGATGAAGAGAGAGACAGACGAGATACATATGCCCTGACTTTAACTGTAAAAGAAAAATATTTTTGCTTATCACTGGTGAAAAGTTTTGAATTTAATTAATATTTAAATTAGCTATAAAACTAAATGAATAGCACATATATAAAGATGAATAGAGAAATCGATGAGATACATATACCGTGAGTTCTATCGCAAAAGAAGAATATTTTGCTTATTATTTGAAAGTTGAATATCTAGTTTTTATTTGAAGTAGCTTTACAAATAAATGGATATTGGTTGTAAAAAGATGAATAGAGAGACAGACGAGATACATATGCTCTGGAATTTGCTGAAAAAGAAAAATATTTTTGCTTATCACTGGAGAAAAGTCGAGTATATAATTTTATTTAAATTAGCTTTACAAATAAATCGATATTGGTTATAAAAAATGAATAGAGATACAGACGAGATACATATGACCTGGCTTCTCCTGCAAAAGAAGAATATTTTTGCTTATCACTGGAGAAAATAATAATTTGTGTTTAAATCAGCTTTACAAATGGATATTGGTTATAAAAAGATGAATAGAGAGGCAGAGGTGATACATATGCTTTGGCTTCTGCTACCAAACAAGAATTGTTTTGCTTATCACTGGAGAAAGGTTAAATATTTAATTTTTATTTACGTTATTTTTACAAATAAATGGATATTGGTTATAAAAAGATAAATAGATAGACAGACGAGATACCCTGGCTTCTACTGCAAAAGAAGAATATTTTTGCTTATCACTGGAGAAATGTAAATAACTAATTTTTATTTAAATTAGCTTTACAAATAAGTGGATATTGGTTATAAAAAGAGTAATAGACAGGCGAGATACATATGCCCTGTCTTTTGCTGCAAAAAATTTTGCTTAACAATAGCGAAAAGTTGAATATCTAGTTTTTATTTAAATTATCTTTACAAATAAATGGATATTGGTTATAAAACGATGAATAGAGAAACCAACGATATACATATTTCTGGTTTCTTCTGCAAAAGAAGAATAATTTTGCTTATCACTGGAGAAAAGTTGAATATTTAATTTTTATGTAAATTAGCTTTACAAATAAATGGATATTAGATATAAAAAGATGAATAGAGAGACAAACGAGATACATAACCCTGTCTTCTGATGCAAAGGAAAAATATTTTTGCTTATCACTAAGGAAAAACTGAATATCTAAATTTATTTAGATTAGCTTTACAAATAAATAGATATTGGTTATAAAAAGATGAATAGAGAGACAGACGAGATACATATGACCTGGCTTCAACTCTAAGAGAAAAATATTTTTGCATATCACTGGTGAAAATTTGAATATCTAATTTTTATTTGAAGTAGCTTTACAAATAAATGGATATTGATTATAAAAAGATGAATAGAGAGACAGAAGAGATACATATGCCCTGGCTTCTGCTGCAAAAGAAAAATATTTTTACTTATCACTGGAGAAAAGTTAAATATTTAATTTTTATTTAAAGTAGCTTTACAAATAAATGAATATTGGTTATAAAAAATGAATAGAGAGATAGACAACATACATATGCTCATTCTTTATCTGTAAAAAGAAAATATTTTTGTTCAGCAATGTCGAAAAGCTGTATATTTAATTCCTATTTAAATTAGCTGTACAATTAAACGGATAGTGCTTACAAAAAGATGAATAGAGAAGCCGACGAGATATATATGCCGTGTCTTCTGTTGCAAAAGAAGAATATTCGTGACTTTTATTTCAGAAGAAGTATATTTTTGCTTATCACTTTAGAAAAGACTTTTAGCTAATATATATTTATATACAAAAATTTTTATGTAAATAAAAATATATTATAATTTATAGATAGTTATGAATATTAATATATGTGTACGTGTGTATTTGTATGTACATTAACGCATAGACATGTATTTATACAGCCTGGTGTTTATGTGTAACTTCTGAAATATAAAAATTTTCCTTAATAGCTTTTCACGTGATAATCTCCTTTTCTCTCAAAACAATTACCTAATACAATTTTTAATTAAGGCTTCTAAATTCGAAAATATTCTTGACGAAAAGGGTTGCAGTAAAAGAAAAAAGTT
>CM063506.1:44308224-44310724 GCA_032207245.1 Pardosa pseudoannulata
TATGTTTGTGGTCACAATGTCTTCCAAGTTCTCAATTAGAACCTCTGAGAGTGGCAGGCCAAGTCTATGAATCTTCTGCTTGGTCCCAACTTCAAAATTACGAGGATCCACTTGAGCTAAAAGTTGTACTTTTACCATTGAAGTGTTCGTTAAAACGAAAGGCGCAACCCTTCGCCGTAATGCGTACATATGGCTCAATCGTGCTTGGTTTGACGAAGTGGCATCAGAAATAATAACAACAAACACGGTTTATACATATTTCGGTCGAATTTTCTAAAAATTGCCAACTTTCAAATAAGACATATACATCATATACATCATTATCTCTTAAGTGAATTAAATGCATGGTAAATGAGTAATTCATTATTAAAAGGGCTGAAATTAAATACATAGCTCATGTTTGTGTTAATTTCCACAGAAAACTGTTTCAAGCTTATTTCCAACATCTGAAACAAAGTATTGTGTGGGCAAACATGGCGGAATCCCGCTCAACTCAGTAGTAAAGATCATAACACTAACATCCAATCAGCTTCCCGCAGTGATAGATTGCTATTATCTTTTTTTTTAAAGATGGGGGAAATCCAGGTGGGGAATCTAAAAAGCTCATATTATTAATGCATTTTACATTCCCTTCCTGTACATCCAACCCCTCTTAAAAATCTCTCCCCCTCTACGTCTACTCTGTAACCGGAGTTAAACAGTAGCTATTTAGTCACTTGAATGGTTTCTGCATGGAAAGACTCAATTTCATTCGTCATGTCTTCGAAAGAATGTTTTTTTTTTATCATACATTTACGAATCACTGGTTCGAAAAAATAAAAAAAAAAGACGTTTTAAGCGCACTGAATCGATAAATAGACATTTTAGATTGATATGTTCTCGCCATTCGAATTAAAACATTCTTAGTGATTGTAAGCTTTCTTCAATATTTATTTATAAAAGAACGGGACTGAAACCTAGACATTGAGGAACAGTATGTCTCCATGACGAACTCAAAGCTACGTGTATGAAAAATGTTAGACGCTTTAAATATGAGCACAGTTGTGATTGTAAGTTTTCTTAAATATTTATTTATAAAAGAACGGTACTAAAAACCTAGACATTGAGGTACAGTATATCTACATAACGAACTGAAAGCTACGTGTATGAAAAATGTTAGACGCTTTAAATATGAGCACAGCTGTGATTGTAAGCTTTCTTTAATATTTATTTATAAAAGAACGGTAAAAAACCTAGACATTGAGGTACAGTATGTCTACATGACGAACTCAAAACTACGTGTATGAAAAATGTTAGACACTTTAAATATGAGCACAGCTGTGATTGTAAGCTTTCTTCAATATTTATTTATAAAAGAACGGGACTGAAACCTAGACATTGAGGAACAGTATGTCTCCATGACGAACTCAAAGCTACGTGTATGAAAAATGTTAGACGCTTTAAATATGAGCACAGTTAAAAATAATCTAAAGTTACAATAGTTAAAAATTATTTAAAGTTAATTAAGTTAAATATGATATAAACTTCTCATAAATTTCTTTGATGTATGGACCACGTAATATTAACTAAAATTTTGTGGACTCCATACGCGTTCTGCAAATCTGACGCACTCACGGATGAAACAGTCATTTCTTCACTTGTAATGTAATTGCAGTTTTAGGTCATTAACATTAATTGTTTATTTTAAGACAAAGATTAGTGTAAACAGAAGTCGTCAAAAATTTTAGCAATATTCATAATGCTAAAATTTTCTGGTTTTGCAATTGAGACACATGCCCGAATGAAACAGTCATTTTTTTCACTTGTACTCTAGTACACTATTGCAGTTTTAGGTCATTAATTTTTAATTTTAAGAAACAGAACAATGTAATCAGGGGGGACTAAAAATTTTAGCAATATTAATATTGCTAAAATTTTCGGGTTCTACAAATCAGACACAAGCGTGAATTAAACAGTCATTTTTTCACTTGTACTGTAACATACTATTGCATTTTAGGTCACTAGTTTTAATTTTAAGGCACAGAATAATGTAAGGGTCACTAAAATTTTAGCCATATTGATACTGCTAAAATTTTCTTGTTCTACAAATCACACACACGCTTGAATGAAACAATCATTTTTTTCACTTGTACTATAACATACTATTGCGTTTTAGATCATTAGCTTTAATTTTAATATTAAGGCACAGAACAATGTAAGCTAGGGTAGCTAAAAATTTTTAACAATATTGATTGATATAGATAAAAATTTTGGAGTTCTGTAATCAAGACACATCCCCCGAGTGAAACGGTCCTCCTGTTTTACTTGTACTATAACTTTACTATTCTAGTTAGTTATAGGTCATTAACTTTAATTTTTAAGTTTAATGACACAACAGCAATGTAAATAGTGGATAAGTGGCCAAAAAATTAAAAGAAAATAAATGTTGTAATCATTGATAATGCAAAAATTTTCGAGTTATTTATATTTTCAGAATCACGGCCGAATTAAAAACAGTCAT
>CM063506.1:44315724-44335724 GCA_032207245.1 Pardosa pseudoannulata
TAATGTTTAAAACAGTTTGAATCATTTTGAGTTAAGGTTGATATTTTAGATGTTTAGGAAAAATCATTCTCGATTACATTAAAAAACTATTTTTTTAAAAATCTGTTACAAAATTTTTACTACAGTAAATCTGTTACAAAGAAATCAAGCACGAATTTTAAAAATATTATAGAAAATTAATATTGTTTTTTAAATTTCCATTGACTGGGATCATAAAAAAGAATAAAAACAAGAAAAATGAACAATGTAATCATAAACAGCACAAAGATATCGTAAAACGAAAAAGAAGTGGTTCAAACAACTCTAGATCATCTTAAATTATTGAAGGTTATCGTCTTATAGCTCAAATAACCAAATGTTCTTATAGATAAATTAACATAAGCAAATTATTTTCAGCTTTTATAACTATACAGGGTGTCCCAAAACGACCGCATAAACTCTGCACAGCTAGATTCCTCATTGGGAGTACATAAAAACTGCCCAAAAGAATCGTTTCTTTACGATCCACAGTTTAAGAGAAAAATACGAAAAACAAATTATGACGTCACTGCAAGAAAAAAACACTTTACTGGACATATCAACAGCAGTATTTGCATATCTTCTCAGACGATAACGTTTAAAACGTTCACCGCGCATATCGCGTCATGCATGCGCGCTCTCCATGGAATGACGTTAAGCCGCCGTTGAACTGGTATTTAAAAGGCTGCATCTTGCAGCTACTGGTAGTCTTCGTATGGTGGCCATGTATTCCGTTCTTGATATACCTGATATACGGCCGATGTAATGGAAATGCCTGACAAACTGTTAGGGAGTATGCCCGTGCATATATTGCTGTTGATATGTTCAATAAAGTGTTTTTTTCTTGTACCGGAAATGATGTCATACTTTGTTTTCCGTATTTTTCTAGTAAACTATGCATGGATAGTACAGATACACTGCTTTCGGCAGTTTTTATGTACTTCTAACGAGGAATCTAGCTGTGCAGATTTTCTGCGGTTGATTTGGTACACCCTGCATATCTGCACCTTATATTATCATTAATATTTAGGACAATTTTAATTATTTTGGGATAAGATATTAACGTTTTAGCTGTTTTGAAAATAGACACTCTCGATTAAATTAAAATGTTAGATTTATCTTTAATTGTAAAATGGCATTATATATCTATGAGAACACATTTAGAGGTGAAAAAAAGAAAAACTACAAGGCGATTTCACACATTAGGGCACATCTCAACTTATCACAATTCTGGCTTTAATTTCAAACGGAAGGGCAGTTTATTATTTGTCTGTTGTAATTATGAAAATGAATGAGAAGGGCATTATAGTAGTTTGTGAAGTTCCGACGAATTGCTCTATTAGATTAAAATATTTTTATAATATATTTTAACAGTTTTCTCGTTTAAGCTGTTTTAATCTCTAGGTTGAAAAACTGTTAAATTTCACTTTATATAAAGGCTACGGTTAAGGTTATTTCTTGCAGTCGAAATTTTTAGGTTCATTAAACATTACCAAGCACTCAAACTTAATATCAGAACTGTAATGCTGTTTCAATAAAGCCCTGTATTTGGTACTAGGCAGATTAAATGAAATACGTTACAGATAAATATCGACCGTTATTAATTATATATTATAAATTTTGCCTACCTGCTTTAATTTATTCATATTGAGGAACCATCGAAGCTTGATTTACGCTACGTTACATAATACATTCATGATCTGCTTCAAAATTATTACCCGACGCGTTATCATAATTAAGGAATTAGTCATACTTAGTACAGCGTCTTGAACCATCTTCATAATTGGCGAACGGAGACCAATCTAATTTAGATGCGATGCACTAATCATTCATCAATGGCATTTCAATAAAGCTCGAAATCAGGGAGGATTACTTTAATCAGTGTTTAAAATTAGTATTCATCCCATGGTTAAAGATTAGAAAAACAAATTGTCAACATCTATGAAAATGAGAATTCGGTTGTTATCAGCAGAATTTTAAGTTGAATGAGATTATTATATAACGTAAGATAAACTATAAGTAATAAAACTACTAAAGTAGAACTTATAAACACATATTAGTCATAAATTTGCAAATTTCTATATAAGATATAAGCAAATTTTTAACATATAAATTTTCTTGTTCTTATAATTTCATTTACGAAAAATTAAAATTTTCAATTTGTGTTATATATATTTTGATTGATTTCTTTTTAATATCACATTTGTTTTTTTTTTCTATCTGCCATGAAGAAATTAGATGCACCAGTAAATCAATAGCAATGTTGGTTTAATAGTGCAGGTAATTTTGTTATACTTGCATTTCGTAATTTTTTTAACAGACAACAAGACTTCAAAATGAATATCATTTGAAACATCCCGAAACAACCACATCTGTTTTTTTTATGTATCTGCCATGAAAAAATTAGCTACACCAGTAAATCAATAGCATTACTGGTTTAATAGTGTAGGTAATTTTGTTATACTTGTATTTCGTAGTTTTTTTAACAGTAAACAAGACTTCAAAATGAATATCATTTGAAACATGCCGAAACAATTGGTTTGGTTTGGAGCACTACGGTCTACTGTTTTGCACACGAGGGCTAATGAGACCGGGACATACTGTTTAAAGCCGATTCCGAACGGCTACAAACATCCATGCATAGTGGGATTTGAACCTACGAACTCTGGTACCGACGATCAACGCCCTAAGCAATCGACCAGCGTTCGGCATGCCGCAACACACCACATTTTTTTTATGTATCTGCCATGAAAAAATTAGCTACACCAGTAAATCAATAGCATTACTGGTTTAATAGTGTAGGTAATTTTGTTATATTTGCATTTCGTAGTTTTTTTTAACAGACAACAAGACTTCAAAATTAATATCATTTGAAGCATGCCAAACATTTTTTTCTTTTAATTTTATTTGGCTTACAGTGACAAAAATATTTAATTATTAGATTAAAATATTTTTATAATATATTTTAACAGTTTTCTCATGTAAGCTGTTTTAATCTCTAGGTTGAAAAACTGTTAAATTTCACTTTATATAAAGGCTACGGTTAAGGTTATTTCTTGCAGTCGAAATTTTTAGGTTCATTAAACATTACCAAACACTGAAACTTAATATCAGAACTGTAATGATGTTTCAATAAAGCCCTGTATTTGGTACTAGGCAGATTAAATGAAATACGTCACAGATAAATATCGACCGTTATTAATTATATATTATACATTTTACCTACCTGCTTTAATTTATTCATATTGAGGAACCATCGAAGCTTGATTTACGCTACGTTACATAATACATTCATGATCTGCTTCAAAATTATTACCCGACGCGTTATCATAATTAAGGAATTAGTCATACTTAGTACAGCGTCTTGAACCATCTTCATAATTGGCGAACGGAGACCAATCTAATTTAGATGCGATGCACTAATCATTCATCAATGGCATTTCAATAAAGCTCGAAATCATGGAGGATTACTTTAATCAGTGTTTAAAATTAGTATTCATCCCATGGGTTAAAGATTAGAAAAACAAATTGTCAACATCTATGAAAATGAGAATTCGGTTGCTATCTGTAGAATTTGAGATGAATATTATTCAGTAACGCAAGATAGACTGTAAGTTTTTTAACTTACAGTCTATCTTTGGTTTGTCATTTAAAAAAATAATTAAACTCCAAAAGTAGAACTTATAAACACATAGTCATAAATTTGCAAATTTCTATATAAGATATAAATTAGCAATTTTTTTTTACGAAAAATCTAAAATTTTCAGTTTCTGTTACATATTTTGTATTTCTCTTTTAATAACATATCTATTTTTTTCTGTGTCTGCCATGAAAAAATTAGCTACACTAGGAAGTTAATAACAATATTGGTTTAATAAGGTAATTTTGTAATATTTGCATTTCGTAGTTTTTTTAGCAGACAAGACGACTTCAAAATGAATATTATTTGAAACATGCCCAAAATAAACATGCCGAAACATACCACATCTGTTTTTTTTTCTGTATATGCCATGAAAAAATTAGCTACACCAATAAATCAATACCAATATTGGTTTAATAAAGTCATTTTGTAATATTTACATTTCGTAGTTTTTTTAACAGACAATACGACTTCAAAATGAATATTATTTGAAACATGCCAAAAATAAACGTGCCGAAACATACCACATCTGTTTTTTTTCTGTATCTACCATGAAAAAATTAGCTACACCAGTAAATCAATAGCAATATTGGTTTAATAGTATAGGCAGTTTTGTTATATTTGCATTTCGTAGCTTTTTTAACAGACAAGACGACTTCAAAATGAATATCATTTGAAACATGCCAAAAATAAACATGCCGAAACATACCACATCTGTTTTTTTCTGTATTTGCAATGAAAAAAGTAGCTACACCAGTAAATCAATAGCAATGTTGGTTTAATAGTGCAAGTAATTTTGTTATATTTGCATTTCATAGTTTTTTTTAACAGAAAACAAGACTTCAAAATCAATATCATTTGAAGCATGCCAATCTTTTTTTTCTTTTTAGTTTTATTTGGCTTAAATTGACCAAAAATATTTAAAACTTAAGCTTACACTTTTTTACACAATATATAACACAAGTTTTTACACAATATACTGTACTTTCCATTTGCTTAGATTTAATAGAGTACTTTTCGATTTCTAGTCAAAAAGTGAAAATTATTAAAAGGAATATTATGTCTTTCTATTATTTTATACGTTAATCATTCTTCTAGTTACTTTAATGTTTTAATAGAACATAATCCCTCATTTCCAAAAATTATTAAGATGTGTATAATTTTTACAAAAGCTAATTGTGTTATATATTGTGTAAAAAATGTAAGTTTGAGTTTTAAATATTTTTGCCACACTAAGCCAAATAAAGAATCTAAAAAGAAAAAAAAATTTTTGGCATGTTTTTAATGATATTAATTTTAAAGTCTTGTTGTCTGTTTAATTTGGCGTTAATCTGCTCTTTATTTCAAGAATTACGATTTGCTTGTCATCCATGTACATGCAAATCTAGAGCAATGATAATTTTATGTTATTTGTATTGCATTGCATTTAGTTGATTGGGAGAATTACGGATATATATTTTTATAGCTTAGGTTTGGTTTGGTTTGGAGTACTACGGTCTACTTTTTTGCAACACGAGGACTAATGAGACCGAGACCTACAGCTTAAAGCCGATTCCGAACGGATACTAACATCCAGTGGGATTCGAATAAACGAACCCCGTTACCGAAGATCAGCAGCCTAACCCATCGGCCATCGTTCGGCCTTTGATAGCTTGGAGCTTGCAGAAATAAAATCCACTATTTGATGTTAGAAACAAAGGACTACAAATATCCAAGTTAACAGTGCTGATGTAATACACACTCTAGATCGAAACAAAAAGATAATAACTTCATCATCTTTGAGTGCTACGTTTATAATTTGAGATAAGGTTAATGCAGGTTTTGGCGTTGTCAATAAAAACTTTCATTTAACTTCCATAGGGGTCATCGTTGACAGACATCTGGTTATTACAGTAGCGGCATGGTAAATCATGACCGGCAAAAGTAGATAGATCTGAGCTATTGTTCTGCGCTGCCTTCGGAACCGGAGTTCGTGGGTTCGAATCCCACTGTGACATGGATTCTCGTAGCTAGGATGTTCGTCATTTAATTAAGTATTTGCTCAATGAATTTAATAATAAAATAAACATTGAAAAGATATAAACTATACAGGACATTAAATTCTAATTTTAAAAACAGAAGTATAACTGAAGAAAAAGCCTAAGTTTGGCAGAAAATGAACAAGTTCAATTTTTTTTTACCTTATATTATAAGTATGCTCACCTCGGATACTTGCAAAAAAATTTTCCCAATTTCTTCCGGTTGTCTCTATTTATAAAGCGATGAATTAGAGTAGTAGTCAATGTGCTCTCACTATTCGATCTCATCAAAGTTTACCTCATCAAAGTCATTATGACAACATTCCGGTCTGAAAAAGTCCCCAGCTATATATCTGAATAGCACAATAAATGACCGGAAATAAGTTTTCTTTTTACCCGCAAGCGTTCGTAAAACCAATTTTCTACTCCCTATATATGAAGATCCTGGTGGTTGTTGTTTTTTACCAGTAGTAAAGTCTGGAATGACTGACTATACCAACCCTATACTTTGCTAACTATCCTACCCAGCTAGATATCTAAATGATTTCAGTTCCGAGCGCTGACCGAATGGTTAGGGTGCTGACCTTCGGTACCAGTGTTCATGGGTTCGAATCTCACTGTGGCATGGGTGTTCGTACCCTTTCGGAATCGGCTTTAAGCTGTAGATTCCGGTCTCATTAGCCCTGGTGTTGCAAAAAGTAAACCGTAGCACTCCAAACTAAACCAAACCAAACCACTCTCTCTCTCTGTACCTTTCACTATACTGGGTGTTATCCAAATTTTACTAGCACTGAAACAAAAATCATGTCTTTTGTAGTATGGTATCATATCGGCGTCGAAAAAGCAATGCTTCGGGCTTCTACGAAAAACTTATATGTTCAGCAAACGTAGCACCACATGGCGCCCGCCGATGCGGTGCCGACAACCCGAACGTCTATTCCACGTGCAGAGGATTTCGCTGGCACAATAGAGCGAACTGTTTCTTGTTAGTGGATTAATTTATATTTATTAACTGTTTTTAACATTTGAAAATCATATATTCTGCAAAAAACATCTTGGCAGTTTTTAAAAACAAATCCAGAAATATGGTGTTATCAAAATATAACTTATATACTGTCTGTAAGACACAATGAAGTAAAATTTGGACTGTTCTGTTATAATTCGTTTCTTTAAAACAAAACAACATTGTTTTTCAGCTAATTATTTCAATAAATATAATACATCACCGAAATTAATTTACCACACTAAAACATTTCACTTTATATTGATGAAATACTTATTTTATATTTCCATGAAAACAAAATCTTACAATATATAAATTTAAACATTAACCGTCAGCAAAATCGTATGGCCACTTAATCAATTATAAAACCAAAGAAAAAGTCCCTGTTCTAATACAACGTTTAATAAACCGTACCATCGGATGATTCTGAATGCCAAGTACAGGAAAAATAACTGCACTTGTCTCAGTGCCATAGTATGCTGTTCTTCTCCTGTAGCCCATATATAATATAAAGCGGGATTTTCAATTTAGTGCGCAGTGAGTACACATCAGAACTTTCTATGTTCTTTTGCGCGCTACATGGTGCAGCACCTAGTATTGCACTCACTACGGGAATACAAGCAAGCAAATCAACATAATATTTGAATATATTATAAATAATATCTATTATATACCATATAAATATAGGTAAACATAGGTGCAGAAAATTATTGTCCCTCACAATTTTGCCAGGGTGTGCACTGCACATATGGAACCGCACTCCACTGGCCGTGGACATTATTGCATAAAGTACATTGTTGGAGTAATGACACGCAAAAAGATGCTGGGATTTACCTTGATCCACTGTAGTGGTCAAAATCCCTGCAATCACTTCTGGGTTATGGATTAATGAAGTAAGGTATTTCAGCTATTCCCAGAAGAAAATAAAAAAGGGTTAAAAATCAGGTAACCGCATACTCCCAGAAACAGGCCACAAGTTTCATCCATCTTGCCGGATAAACTCCATTGAGGTTGTGGTAGCACAGACTCAATGATTTATTTTTAGTTTAAAAATCGTTTGCAGTTTGTTTTTTGAAAGTTTTGGTTTTGCTGTAAAGTTTTTATAAAATATATATGAAATAAAAGTTGTTGTTCTAAGAAAACTGGAAAATGTTTCGCTTCTTTTAATTGGATTATTATGCCTTATTAAGGGATAAGAATATATAGCTCAAACTAAGCGTATAATTTAATATCGTAGTAATACACGATAAGGTGGTTACGCACGTGAAGATGAAAAATGGACTGTATTTTCTATGGTAATGCTAATATTTTAGTGGTTATACGTACGCTTGTGAGCCTAATCTCAGTGTGTCTTTAATCGTCCGATTCGGAGGAAGGGAACACGTGCTTAGCATACGTGGGTTTTTGTCCACAGGTTTGATTGGTCTTCTCCTGCAGTTTTCATTATCTCTTTCTATGAGAATACTATGTAGGCATGTAAGGTTTGGTTTGGTTCGCTACGATCTACTGTTTTGCACACGAGGGCTAATGAGACCGGGACCTACTGCTTAAAGCCGATTCCGAACGGCTACGAACACCCATGCCAAAGTGGGATTCAAACCTACGAACTCCGGTACCGACGATCAGCGCCCTAAACAATCGGCCAGCGTTCTGCACGGCATGTAAGGAAAAAGATTCCTGCTACTAACCTCTTCAGTGAAAAAGCGACGTGTGAAGCCCTAGTGGGTTTCGGACTCACTAACTCCAGTACCGTAGATCAGCACCCTAACCATTCAGTCATCGCTCGGCAGCAAACGAGTAGAGAATATATATGTTATAAATAAATGAAGAGTATTAAGTTTACAAATAAATGAAGAATATTAAGTTTACAAATAAATGAAAAATATTAAGTTTACTAATAAATGAAGAATATTAAGTTTACAAATAAATGAAGAATATTAAGTTTACAAATAAATAAAGAATATTAAGTTTACAAATAATTGAAGAATATTAAGTTTACTAATAAATGAAGAATATTAAGTTTATAAATAAATAAAGAATATTAAGTTTACAAATAAATAAAGAATATTAAGTTTACAAATAAATGAAGAATATTAAGTTTACTAATAAATGAACAACATATAAGTTACAAAGAAATAATTAATACATAGATAGCTACAAATTAGTAAAGAATACATGCGTTACAAATAAGTGAAGAATACAAAGTTTGCAAATGAGTGAAGAATATATAAGTCACGAATTAACATATAATATGAAAGTCCAGAAAAAATAAAGAAGACATACCTCAAAATGTTTCATCTGTATGCATATTACATTTCATTCCACCTCACAGTTCGTGATAATTAACATCACTAGTTTTTACGAGCCATTTTGATTTGAGAAGATGAGTGACGTACTTAAAAATAAACAGTTTTTGTTTATTTACACAAAATTACTACAACTCTCTCACTTGCGACGTCTTTAAATAATCAAGATTCTACCTAGCTGAAAATATAATGACGTTCCAAGAATTATAACGAAACTCAAAAGATCTGAGATGGAAATATCACACGAAAATAAAATGCATTCATTATGAAGTATAATTAGAATTCTGGGTAAATAACTCGCACGATTAGAATAATACTAAATAAAACCCATGCTATTCTAAATTATATAAGTTAAGACATATTTTTAGAAGTTAATTGCGGCGACCGCTTATAAACAAATATTATTTTTTAAATTAGCTTTAGAAGTAATTAGGATTCTAATTAACCTACAGGATACAAAAGAAATATTCTTTTTGTGAGGGGAGAATAACAGACTTTTCTTAGTTTATAAAGGAAAAACAGATGAAAAAGTGGGAACAGTAATTGTATTTCAGAGTCACTAATTGTCTTTTCAAGTGCAGCTAGTCTAGTTCTTTTTTTTCCACACAAGTTATGTTTTTTAAATAACAATTATTTAAAAGCTTTATGGCTAAGGTTGTAACAATATGAAGCATACATATTTCATAATGTGAAGTAATGGAATTAAAACTGTCATCGAATGAAGAACATAATGCTGTAATACATTTTAAATGGAACTAAGTACAACGACAATGAATTGTATTTTGTGAATTATGTTTCTGTTTTACTCCGGCATAAAACATATGCATATATAAACAAGGCAAATGTACAAAGAGCTGAGGGCACACATAGGTATGGTAATATATTGGAGTGAATCTATAGATCTGGTTTAGAAACAGTTTTGAGAGTTGTGGAACGAACGTAGTTGAACATTGAAATGGACGAACGAAGTCAAAAAGTTTATATACGGAAGAAATATTGAAATGTTGAATGCAGACTATCCAAGAGCGAATTATAATTGAAAAATATCTGAGTGTATTTCATAATAAGAAGTAATGAAATTAAAACTGTCATCGAATGAAGAACATAATGCTATAATAAATTTTAAATGGAACTAAGTACAACGACCATGAATTATATTTTTTGAATTATACTTCTGTTATATTCCGGCATAAAACATATGCATATATAAACAAGGCAAATGTACAAAGAGCTGAGGGCACACATAGGTATGGTAATATATTGGAGTGAATCTATAGATCTGGTTTAGGAACAATTTTGAGAGTTGTGGAAAGAACGTCGTTGAACATTGAAATGGACGAACGATGTCAAAAAGCTTATACACAGAAGAAATATTGAAATGCTTGAATGAAGACTATCCAAGAGCGACTTCTAATTAAAAAATATACCTTAGTGTATTTCATAATAAGAAGTAATGAAATTAAAACTGTCATCGAATGAAGAACATAATGCTATAATAAATTTTAAATGGAACTAAGTACAACGACAATGAATTGTATTTTGTGAATTATGTTTCTGTTATACTCCGGCATAAAACATATGCATATATAAACAAGGCAAATGTACAAAGAGCTGACGTCACACATATGTATGGCAATATATTGGCTTGAATCCGTATATGTAGTTTAGGAACAATTTTGAGAAATGTGGAACGAACGTCGTTGAACGTTGAAATGGACGAACGATGTCAAAAAGTTTATACTTGGAAGAAATATTGAAATGCTTGAATGCAGACTATCCAAGAGCGAATTCTAATTAAAAATTATACCTTAGTGTTTAATCTCAAGGCTGGGACAGAGCTTTTAAATTGCTGAAGATGTTGTTCAACATTGAAGATGTGAATCCACATATCTGGTTTAGGAACAATTTTGAGAGTTGTGGAAAGAAAGTCGTTGAACATTGAAATGGACGAACGATGTCAAAAAGTTTATACTCGGAAGAAATATTGAAATGCTTGAAAGTAGACTATCCAAGAGTGCATTTTTATTAAAAAATATACCTTAGTGTTTCATTTCAAAGCTGGGACAGAGCTTTTAAATTGCTGAAGATGTTGTTATAAATCCAGTACTAGTTCCCTCAAAAGTTACAACCGCTCGGCAACATTGAAAAATGTTAAATCCTATGAAAAGTCTGATTTGCGTTAGTCTTACACAGTGGTTGTTTTGACATATCTGCTAGATAACAGGCTTCATTGCAACCATTACTGCAGTTTAATTTTTGAAACAGCTTGTTAACAAGAGAGTTTCCTAAGGTGTTGTGAATGCTAGGTAGCCAGCAGTCTACAATCTCCTTTTCACTTCACAAGAGGGAAACCGTTTTTATGAGTTTTCAGGTACTGTAGTTCAAAGTCATGTACATTGCCGAATACAGATTTAGTATGGAAAAATATTCTGGTCTCAAAAAAGTCTGAAAAGAAAGATAAACTGCTCATTTTATTTATATTTTTATTATATATATATATATATTATATATATATATATTATATATATGTATATATTATAATATATATATATATACATATGTATATTAATATATATATATTATATATATATATATATATATATATATATATATATATATATTTATATATATATAAACATATATTTATAATATATTTATATATATATATATATATATATATATATATATATATATATATATATATATATATATAATATTATATATATATATATATATATATATATATATATATGTATATATATATATTATATATGTATATATATTTATATATATATATATATATATGTATATATATATTTATATATATTATATATATATATATATATATATATATATATATATATATATATCTATATGTATAAATGTATTTAAATATGTATATATATATATATATATATATGTATATATATATATATATATATATATGTGTGCGTGTGTGTGTGTGTGTGTTACTTTCCAATACATGAAGATATCATAACAACAGCTATATGATAACATGCAGAATTCTTTCTTACATTGATTTCTTCGTTATGTCAAAATATTCATCCTTAGTTTTCTTCCGATTTTTTGCAGCGTATTTTCCAGAACAACGTGCCCGTATTATGTTACCATTAAGTCGGGCTTCACAACTAACGCTGATGAATCGACTGCACCATTAACATTGTCACCCTATATTAAGTGCCTCATTCCGTCGGTAATCTATCAGGGGACAGGTAGATCTGATCCCTTCCCTTCCTCCCCCCATGACTGATGAATGAGCCTTTCCGCCGTTTCCCCATAAATCACTGCAAATGACGTATGATGTAATTGTTAAAATGCACGCTGGCAATATGGAATCATGCACGACTGCTGTAACTCTGACATTGTGTTGGCTTGAAGATTGTTCTTAACCAACGTAACACTTAACTTCTTAACTTCTTGTTTCTATGACATAATGTCATAAAACAAGCACAAATTTCACATTTAAATCGATTATAAACATTCAAATTAGCAGTCATAGTTGCAAGTATAAAATTTATACACCCATGGCAATTTTTATTGACAGCGTAAATAAAATGGCATTTTCACCAAGGGCTGGCATTTATCGAATTGGAGAAAACACTTTTAAAAACAGGTATTCGAAATTATTGTTATTGTTTTTTAAACGCAAGCAACTTCGTAATAGCGTTTGGAGATGTGAAATAGAAACAAAATGAAGAAAGTTTTTTTGATGTTTGCAGAACAAGAGACCATGGGAAGAAGCTAGGCCTAGCAATACCACAAAACTTTAAGCATTTCTAAATTTTCAGGATTATTACTGCAACTGGAGAACAGTTTAAAAAAATTACATAACTTTTAAACATATTTACAATACAATTCTTTACACACAATTGCAAATCTAATATTTAAATGTCAAAATGCCAAAAAACGACGTAGTTACTAATATTCATTCATGTGCACATACACTTGAAAACATACTATGTGGTGCTCAATTGTAGAGACAAGGTTTAAATAACCCTTTTTTGTTTACATAAATTTTCAGGATTATTACTGCAACTGGAGAACAGTTTAAAAAAATTACATTACTTTCAAATATATTTACAACACAATTTTTACATACAATTACAAATCTAATATTTAAGTGTCAAAATGCTTAAAAATGGAATAGTTATTAATATTCATATATGTACACATACACTTGAAAACATACTATGTGGTCCTCAATTGTAGAGACGGTTTAAATAACTCTTTTGTGTTTACATAAATTTTCATTATTATTACTGCAACTGGTGAACAATTAAAAAAATTACATAACTTTCAAACATATTTACAATACAATTTTTTCACACAATTACAAATCTAATATTTAAGTGTCAAAATGCCTAAAAATGACGTAGTTACTAATATTCATTCATGTGCACATAAACTTAAAAACATACTATGTGGTCCCCAATTGTAGAGACAAGGTTTAAATAACCCTTTTTTATTTGCATAAATTTTCAGGAATATTACTGCAACTGGAGAACAGTTAAAAAAAATTACATAACTTTCAAACATATTTACAATACAATTTTTTCACACAATTACAAATCTAATATTTAAGTGTCAAAATGCCTAAAAATGACGTAGTTACTAATATTCATTCATGTGCACGTCAACTTGAAAACATACTATGTGACAGGGTTGGAAAAAAATCATGACTTTTTTTTTAAAAAATGAGATATATTTGATTTAAATCAGATTTATTTTATTTAAATCAGATTTATTTGATTTTTTTCTGAATTATAAATTTAATTATTGTTGTGTTTATATATTTTTTGTAATATAATGGAATAGTTTGTTATAAGTAACATTTATCTATAAACCTTATCTTATCCTTATATTATCCTCTTATCCAATATCATATCTTATACACCTATCTAGTATGTTCTACACACTGATTACCTAAAAATTAAATCTATAAATTTTAATCTATATACATTCTATTGCTTTGTAATTGGATATTGCAACTAAATAAGATGTAAATTTAAAGAACATATTAAATATTCATTTAATGCGAACATTATTTAAAAAAAGAAAACAAAAAATCCCAATTATTTCAATATTTTTTAAGCAACGAATTATGAATTTAACTGTTTCATTAAAAAACACTAGTTTTTATGGTTTATCCACTCATGATTTGTTAAGAAAGCTAGGATGAACAATACCAAAAGAAGAAAACTGTCTTTCTATTCTAGCAGATGAAGCCACGGCTGTTGTCATTTCGTAGATAAATTTTTCAAGTTCTGTAATACTTTCTTTACCTCCCATTACATAAAATGAATACCACTAGTCATAACTAGTCCTTGTACTTACCCCTACTACATACATTCTGATAACAGCCCCTAAATTCTTGGAAAACACATGCTATCTATTTACATTTATTTACTTATTGGTATTTTTGTGCTTTGTTTCACAATTCTCCTGTCTAATATAGGTTTAAAAGAAGTGAAAAAACTTATTTAAATCATAATTTTAAATCAACTGATTTAAATTGCCAATACTGTGTGGTCCTCAATTGTAGAGACGAGGTTTAAATAACCCTTTTCTGTTTACATAAAAGGAATAGTAATTTATTTTTTACAGGTAAGAGTGGATTATATTTCTACAAATAGTTATTGTACTTATTTTTCTTATTACAAAATAAGCCTTCTGTATAACTTTTCATTTAATGAGGATTCTACATTTTTTAAACATTAATAAGTATTTGTTTAGTCCCAATAACTAAGCAGTAACTAAACCCCAAAACCTTTTATTTTTTAAAAATAATTTAAGAAAACAGACTGTCCTATTGAAATGAAATAATTAGCCCACTTACCATAAACTATATTTCATTGTCTTTACTGGCCAGTCTGTGAGAACACACGATCCTTAAACTGAAAGTTGAAAACATAAAACTCAAAGTAAACATCTACAAAACAGAGCTCCATCATTAAAGATAATAGGGAAGTCTAAGCAATAAACAATTTCCCGCATTTTAATAAATTATGCATTTATTTCTTCCTACAAGACTGTAATTTATGCTTGATACGATTGTTATAATTCCTCAGAAACTCTCTCATTAGTCATGAAAACATTTTATTTCGAACAAATGACCATCATTTCGGAGCCACGAAAACGGAGAAGCAAAGCAACCACCATTCTGCGTGTAGTTCATTTCATGCTTTTTTTTTTCTCTTTCCCAAACCAGATAACTTTGCCGAGACATCAAGTTAATGAATAACATTTTGATACCGAAAAACGTCTGTTACATTTCATTTCTGTTTCAGAGAGATGCTTATCATATAGCCAGAGTAAAAAAAGTAAAAAGTAAAAAAAGGAGGGAGGATGAATGTAATACACAGAAAGGAAGAATAAAACTGCCAAATGACCTTAAAGAATTGTATAATTTTCTAACAAATGACTGACATTCAAAATAAATAAAGAAAATTGGCCTGTTTCGTTCTTTCTTGCAAATTATAACTCGTGAACCGTATCACTGAACCCAAATTTTTCGGAACAAGCTCTTTTTTTCTCCAAAAATGACGTCATGGCAATGTAACCAACTTCAAACAGATTCTAAGAACAGGGCTTGTTATCTTCCTGCTAATATTTTTAGAATAAAGGGGAGTTAATTTACTTTTATTCAGTTGTAATTATTGCTATTTAACACATTGTATGCGGGACACGTACTAGTACGTTTTCTGACGAATGATACTTGAGCGCAGGTCACGTACTAATACACGAGTTAGTGTAACAACATAGTTTTGTAGGTACAAAAATAACGGTTTATACAGAAAAACGAAGCAGAATGTTACTGCCTACTATATAGATTCTGAAAAAATTTAGACGTATACAATTCCACAAAGACGAAAAAATGTAGAAAATTTTTATATTATGTCGCATTGGAATGGGTAACTGATCAATTACTTGAAACTAACATTCCAGATCCAGGTCCGCCCACATCTAGCACACAAAGGGCACCTAATTAGGACCCTCCTGGAAGATTACCAGTGGATATGCAGAAACATATTTTAAATAAAATTGTTACTACTGGGAAGAATAAAAAGCCGCAAAGACAATGTCGCGTGTGTGCTGTGAAAAAAGTGCAGAGTGAAACATCTTACATATGCAAGTTTTGCAGTGTACCTCTTCATAGAAAAAAATGCTTTGAACATTATCCACTGTAAAACATTATTAGTTTTATGATTGCTCTTTTTATATTTTTATAATGTAAAATTGTTTATGTGCATTAATGAAACTAAAACAAAATATATGCCTTGTTTAAAATCAGAATATAATCATTCCTTCTTAGAAATAGGTAGTTATAGATTTGAGACTGTAAAGAAGTTTACATACCTAGGTTCTGAAATTAATACACAAAATAATATATCTGTTGAAATTCATAGCAGAATTACTGCTGCTAATCGATGTTTTTTTTGGATTAAAGAAATATTTAAAGTCTAAGTACATTAAAAGATTGACTAAAATAATATTGTATAAATGCCTAATAAGACCTGTTTTGACTTACTCAGCTGAAACCTGGGCATTGACAGAAAGAGACAAGGAAACCCTAGCAGTTTTTGAGAGAAAAATATTGAGAAGTATTTTGGGGGGAATTAATGTAAATGGTATATGGAGAAGAAGAACAAATATTGAATTATACAGAACATATAAAACCCCAGATATAATTAATTTTATTAGCTTACAAAGATTAAAATGGGCCGGACACCTAGTTCGACTTAATGACAATAGATCCACAAAAAAGTTTTTACGGCCAAACCAATAGGAACCCGAATGAGAGGACGACCAAAACTTAGATGGTTAGACTGCATTGAGAAAGACATAAGATCCTTGAAAATTTCAAATTGGAAATCAAGAGTCAAAGATAGGACTGCCTGGTATGGAATCCTACAGAAGGCTAAGGACCATCCTGGGATGTCATGCCACTGAAGAAGGAAGGAAAAATGTTTATGTAGCATAATTTAAAAAAATTAAAATTATATACTACTATTTCTATTTGATTTTTCCTATTTACGATACTATTATAAATTTATCCACTAAAAAATATATTTTTGTTTACAAAAATCTTATGGCTGTTAATCATATATTTCTATTTATATATTTGTTTATATATTTCAATATAAAATACGAAAAGTTGGTTAAAAAATTAAATAATTTTCGATCTATTTAGATTTAACGGAACAACTAAATTTACTCTCAAAACGCCGGCTCCCGGTACAATTCCGATGAGAAAGGTACCCGCACACAATATTTAAGTTTATATTTAGTTATGATTAACTATAAGTTAAGGACCTATGACAGGGGAGGCTAACCTGCGGCTCATGAGCCACATGTGGCTCTTTGAAGGATTATTTGTGGCTCTCGATAAATGTACCCGAGTTCCCTTTTCATTTTTGTGTTATTACATTTAAAATAAATATTACAACTGATGGAGCTCCGGCAATGATGGGTAAAAAAAATCTGTCTTATTGGTCTTTTAAGAGATGATTCTCAAATTCCACAATTCATACCGATTCACTGCATAAGTCATCGAGAACATCTCGTTACAAATCGTTACAAAATATCCTGATATTATGGAAACAGTGTAATACATTGTAAATTACATTCGGACTAATGTAAAAAATCACCGACAATTAAAAAATTTCCTTGAAAAATTAAAGGACGAAAAACTTTCAAACTACATTCCTTAAATATAATTTCTGTAAAAAAAAAATTTAGAATAAAGGGGAGCTAATTTATTTTTGTTCAGTTGTGATTATTGCTATTTAATACATTGTATGCTGGACACGGACTAGTACGGGTTAGTGTAACAGCAGGGTTTGTTTGTGGGAACAAAAATAACGGTATATACAGTAAAATACCTTTTTTTGCATACCTTTTTAATGCGCATTTAATTGCGGTCCGCAAAAAATTTCAAATTTTGAAAAATGCCTCGGATCATCAAGGAGCTTGGCCACCCCTGACTTATGACAAAATTGCTATAAAACAAGCATGCATATTTTAATTAAAATGAAATTGAACAATATGGTTTAATTTTTATACATGTTATTATTTAAATGAGTGATTTACAACTACTGGTTAAATAGACGAGATCAGTCTACGAAAAACTTAAAAATTTTAATGCTTCTTCGGTTATTTAAAACTTTCAATTGCTTTAAAGTTTAAACCTAAATGCTCACCAAAATGAAACCTCTTAAATATGCTTCCTAATTCGAAATAATAAAGTTTTTGTTTTCAATTCAGCAATTGTTTCAATGAAGGCTCTTTAAACATTATTTCTCTGAAACCAAAAATATACTTAAAGGAACCTTTGAACTTCTGGGTAGATATGTTTCCAATTCAACAATTCTTTAAATGAATCTCAAGCCTCTTTAATAATTATTTCTCTGAGCTGGATATCCACGTAAAGGTAATCGCTCGATTAATAATCCTTTTCTGGATGATTTAAATTCTTTCTCACTTGATCTTAAAATGGAAGATCCATGTAAAAGTAATTTTTGGACAACTGTATTCATATGTTTTTAATACAATTCTTTTGATGAACGTTAAACCCCTTTAATAATTATTTCTATGCACTGGATATCCGCACAAAGGTAATCGCTAGATTAATAATCTTACGCCTCTTTAACAATTATATCTCTAAGCTGGATATCCACGTAAAGGTAATAGCTTGATTAATAATCCTTTTCTGGATGATTTAAATTCTTGCTCACTTGATCTTAAAATGGAAGATCCACGTAAAAGTAATTTTTGGACATCTGGATTCATATGTTTTCAATACAACAAACTCTTTTGATGAATCTGAAACCCCTTTAATAATTATTTCTCTGAACTGGTATTCACACAAAGGCAGTAGCTAGATTAATAATCTTTATCTGGAAGATATAAATTCATCCTTACTTGATATCCGTAAAAAAGACAAACTGAGCAAAATATCTTCTGATATTTGGGTTCAGACATGAAATGCAATAAATAACTTAATTCTAAATTTCTCCTGCTAAAGAATATCCGTCTCTCTATTATAAAGCTATCAAATTGTTGATCGTTTCTTCCTATAGATGTGAAAAATCTTTTCAAGTATATATCAGTACTAAAAACCAAACAAACAAATCTGTATTTGGTAATGCAGCTTTTCATCTTACAGAAACTTACTTGCAGAATTATATATAATTTATTAAATTTAAACATCGGTAAATGCCACAGTTTAAAAAAATATATTTTTTCAATATTAGATTTAACACATTGTGTGCCGGTATATTTCGTAGCGGAATTGTACCGGGAGCTGGCGTTTTGAGCGTAAATTTAATTATTCAGTTAAATCTCAATAAATCCAAAATTATTTAATTTTTTAACCAACTTTTCGTATTTTATATTAATATATATAAACAAATATATAAATAGAAATATATAAATAACAACCATAATATTTTTGTAAACAAAAAAAATATTTTTAGTGGATAAATGTATAATGGTATTGTAAATATGAAAAATATAAATAGAAATAGTAGTATATAGTTTTAATCCACCTTCCCGTTCAGTGGTTCCACATCGACTGATGTAAAAACTAGTTTTTATTTGTCTAAATTTTTCCAAAATTTATGTAGTAGACAAGAACATTCGGCTTCATTTTCCTGTATATACCATTATTTTTTGTATCCACAAACAAACCATGTTGTTACACTAATCCGTACTAGTATGTGACCCGCGCTCAAGTATCAATCGTCAGAAAACGTACTAGTACGTGTCCCGCATACAATGTGCAATAAATATCTATTTTTAAATGGTTTTTACTTTTCTCTGACACAGAAATATTTATCTATTTTCCCCAAATCGTAAGTGTAAACCGCTGAGATACACCGATTTATAATACCATATTAACAAAATTGTTTTTATCTTTAGTTTTCCGATAATAAGTGAGAGAGGACTCAATGGATTCAAAGAAAAATTCCCAAACTTTTAAACCCACTTCAACA
>CM063506.1:44340724-44343224 GCA_032207245.1 Pardosa pseudoannulata
ACCCGGAGAGTAAGGTATACGGGTGCTAAATTCTCTTTCAAAAACGGCTGAAGATACATTGAGGTTATGAGAGAATCTCCTCTAAAGCTGATTACGGAAAGATTTATTTGCGACTGATGCCACAAATAGGTTGTAAATGTTGTTACACTGTAAATAAAGCTTGTTTAAGAGAAGGTATGATGACTTTAAGAAGTTTGGCTTTGTGGTAGCTAATGATTAACAAATGACAGACTAATGTTTAAGATTAATTTATATTTTAATTTTTTATGATTTTTTTTACCTCAACCGTGTCTTGCAGATAACGTACCAGAGTTTTCAGGATGTGAACGTAAGCAAAAGAACAAAAACTTGTAATTCCCTCGATATAAAAAGCAAATTAGGGCATTTTTATTACAGTAGTCTCTATAATCAGTCTAGAAGTACGTTAAAAATTCAAAAGAGGTTTAAACTGTTTGAAAGAAATACAATGTTGATTATTTAATGCAGCTTAGGCCAAACTATTTCATCTATAACAAAAAAACAAAAACTTGTAATTCCCTCAATATAAAAAGAAAATTAGGGCATTTTTATTACAGTAAAGTCTCTAGAATCAGTCTAGAAGTACGTTAAATATTTAAAAGAGGTTTCAGAGATGAAATTAAACTGTTTGAAAGAAATACATTGTTGATTATTTAATACAGCTTAGGCCAAATTATTTCAGCGATAACAAAAGAATAATAACTTGTAATTCCCTCAAAATATCTTTTTTGGTTTGGAGTGCTATGGTCTACTTTTTGCAACACGAGGGCTAATGAGACCGGGACCTACTGCTTAAAGCCGATTCCGAACGGCTACGAACATCCATGCCATAGTGGGATTCGAACTCACGAACTCCGGTTCCGAATTCCAGCACCCTAACCATTCGGCCATCGTTCGGCTAATTCTCTCAATATAAAAAGCAAATTAGGGCATTTTTATTACAGTAAAGTCTCTAGAATCAGTCTAGAAGTACGTTAAATATTTAAAAGAGGTTTCAGAGATGAAATTAAACTGTTTGAACAAATACAATGTTAATTATTTAATACAGCTTAGGCCAAATTATTTCATCGATTTTTAATACTGTTATATTTCGCTTGAAAATGATTTAGACTATGTGCGAGATAATCTATTGTAACGAATTCTTCAGAAAACCATTTAACCCCCATTAAATTTCCAGATACAGACTTAATTAATACCGTGAGAAAACAGGCATAAGGCGGAAATAGTAAACGTGCCTTTTTTGAGCACTTGAACTGAGCTCATGTTTACCTAGTGAAAGGACGTTGTTTCGCGCAGAATATGATGCTGAATAGAGGATTATTAACACCGAAGACCATCTCAATCATTCTGTCCGAGAAATCCATTAGGATGCTGGCGAAGTGTTTCCAGTGTTAGTTTCAATGGCATCCCGAAGAAAGAGTCTCACAGGACAGAAATCCTCTACATTGTAATTGAAGCAGCAATACTTTCCTACCTTGTTCTCCAAAGATTTGTCCAGAGACATCGATTAATGATCAGAGAGATTGCTCCCGATTAATGCAAACTCCCCTTGGAACTAGGCTTACACCTGTCCGGCTATAGTTCTACAAAGCGGTTCATCACCACGTCATCAACCAGATGTCCGTTCAGCTGAGATGGAAATTTAGGAGAGACGGCGATATAAAAAGAATGGAGTTCATGGCCCAGGGTGAATTTTGGAACGATCGAGTCTCCTGTGAACTCATCGGCTGATAGCATTGGAAGAGCGACTGAGAGTGTCCTCCCCACTTTTTGCTCTCCGAAAGATTAGGAAGCTGATTCCTTTAACAATCATCATTCCATTTGTAAATATCATAGTTTTCATCTATCTTCATCATAACTTTATCGTATTTGTGTTTCTAATAAAGATCTTTAGTCTGTATGTAGACCTCCGCTATACTTTTTCCAGCTCAATTAGAACTGAAGACGCTACAATATATAGATTTAAAAATACCTTAATTTATTTGACCTTTAAGCATATTAAATTTAAGTTCATGCCTCTTATTAATGCAGAAACTTTAGTCTGCTTATATAAAGCATATATTACATAAATACCCCAAGATATATTAATCCAATATAGTAATAATAAAGGTAGAATATAAGTAGTAGTTTCTGAAAAGTTTATAACTTCACGTAAATAAGCTTTTAAATTTATAAGCCCCATGTTATGTAAAAGGGCAGCTTATCTTTACCTAGTATATATATAATAATGTATTACATAATAATATATTTGCAAAATATTACATAATAATGTTCCTTTTCTTTAGAAAGGGATTATCTAGAATTCAAGCATAGAGTTAATTAATTTCCACTTTGGCTTAATTATACGCATAATTGTTGTTTCATTTTAAATTAGAAAACATAGATATGCTAGGATTTTTTGTTGTTAACTGAAAGAATGCAACATTAGAGCTTTATTCCTCTATATGATAATAGCCTAATTTAATTGTCCGTCCGTCCTTAA
>CM063506.1:44350724-44353224 GCA_032207245.1 Pardosa pseudoannulata
GAAGAGAAAATTAATTAATTCTTATTTCCTTCATAATGGATTTTCTTATAGTGATTAGATATTTTTAGAGGACTTATATATTAAATCATATGAGATTTTACTTCTGCTAGAGATCTTAATATCTCTCGCTCTCTGAAACTCTGAAACCAAAAACCAAAACAAAAATCGCTCATGCTTTTGCAGTGAGGTCAGGTGCAATCACACAACTGCATTTCTACAGTCAGCAAAAATTAGAATGTACAACTGTTAGAAGGATATTTTGTATTATTTCAACATCAATAGCGTCATGAGAACAAACTGAATGAAAAGAAAATTAATTCTTATTTCTTTCATAGTGGATTTTCCTATAGTATTTGATATTCTTAGAGCACTTATATATTAAATCCTATGAGATTTTACTTCTGCTACAGATCTTAATATATACTTATCTTCATAGTGTACAGAATAGAAAATTCGATTTAGCCTGACCTCTACACTTTAATTTTATTCCTAAACGAGGGCAAGAATTATATGCAAAATATTTACCTTGCAGTAATTACTGTTGGTTTATCAGCTAGTATTTATTATAATTACTGTATTGTTTATTTGCACTCAAAGGTATGCTCTCAAAGAGTTTTAATTAAAAGCAGCGCATTAAATACTTTTGCTCTTAACCTTTTGCGGAATCAGAAGCTAATTAATTTCGCACTGCGTCATAAGATTACATTACCTGTGTTTACTTTGTATCTACCAGAACGGAGAGAAATTAGTTGGGCATATTTTAATACTTCGAAATGAATATCGTCTGCTCGGATGTGTAGCGAACGTTTTCTCTCTGGCTTTAAATCAGAACATTAATTTGCGAATTATGATTGGGAGGCAGGGGTAAATCACGAACAAGCCAGAAAGCCTGCCCCCGAAAACTTTGAAACAGCGTTAATAAAAATTTCTATTAATGTCTTAGGAACTTTGTGCTGTTCGGGAGTCTACGTTTTAACAATCTTCCCATTTCGGGAATGAATGGCTAGCATTCATTGTTCGAGATTTAAAGATGTGCCTGTTCATCGGGGAACGAAAATTCGGAGATTGTCTAGATTTGATTACACTTTTGCACGAATGTAACAGACAGCATTTGATCGTAGTTTCTCTGAATTCTTCCTGTTTCTTGGGGATTATCCAGATGATTTTGACAAATTTAATGGTTTACTTGACTCTACATGCCTAATTTTGAGACTTATATTTTACACGCGATTTCAGTAACACAGCAGATGGAACGAGAAATTTATGGCTTTAATTCTTTGTTTGTTTTAACATCGAGGAAATTTATTGCACCTGTGGTTCTCAAACTTTTTTGAAACGAGAAATTGGTGGTTTGAATTCTTTGTTTATTCTAACACCGAGGAAATTTATTACACCTGTGGTTCTCAAACTTTTTTGGAATGATAAATTTGTGGTTTGAATTCTTTGTTTACTTTAACATCGAAGAAATTTATTACAACTGTGGGTTTCGAACTTTTTTTGGAACGAGAAATTTGTAGTTTGAATTCTTTATTTATTTTAACATCGAGGAAATTTATTACAACTGTGGGTTTCGTACTTTTTTGGAATGAGAAATTTATGGTTTGAATTCTTTGTTTATTTTAACATCGAGGAAATTTATTGCACCTGTGGTTTTCAAACTTTTTTGGAATAAGAAATTTATAGTTTGAATTCTTTGTTTACTTTAACATCGAGTAAAAGTATTGCACTTTTGGTTTTCAAACTTTTTTTTGGAACGAGAAATTTGTGGTTTGAATCCTTTGTTTATTTTAACATCAAGGAAATTTATTACAATTGTGGGTTTCAAACTTTTTTAGAATGAGAAATTTATGGTTTGAATTCTGTGATGATTTTAAAATCGAGGAAATTTATTGCACCTGTGGTTTTCAAACTTTTTTGGAATGAGAAAGTTTTGGTTTGAATTCTTTGTTTACTTTAACATCGAGTAAATTTATTGCAAACGTGATTCTCAAACTTTTTTGGAACGAGAAATTTGTGGTTTGAATTCTTTGTTTATTTTAACATCGATGAAATTTATTACAACTGTGGATTTCAAACTTTTTTAGAATGGGAAATTTATGGTTTGAATTCTTTGTTTACTTTAACGTCAAGTAAATACATTACACATGTGGTTCTCAAAGTTTTTATGGAAGCAGAAATTTACGGCTTTAGTTCTTTTTTATTTTACACATCGAGTAAATTTATTACACGTGTGGTTTCCAAACTTTTTATACAACTAAAGTATTTTCTTACTTCATACACAGTAATAGAATCCCTGAATAAATATTACTTATGGAGAAACTAAAGGCCTATTATTTATCTTTGATTAAACATAAAATCTATATGAAGCAGTATAAAAATATAAATAATACAAAAGGGGACATAGAAGCAAGAACTTTTTAATGCAATGATACAAGTCAAACGATACATTGCACTGAAGATATGAATGTTTCACCTCTTCTTGTGCTGTACTGTCGTGTGT
>CM063506.1:44358224-44365724 GCA_032207245.1 Pardosa pseudoannulata
TATCTAAAACTTTATATTAGAAGCTCACACTAGGATTTAAGAGCATCACGGTTGCTGAGGAATTTAAGTTTGTTAACCAGTGACTTAGACCCTCTAGAGGGATTACACTATTTTCGAATATCATCCAGACAATGTTATACTCTGTATTTAACATATATTGGTAGCTCGCAATAGGAATTAAGAACAGCAAGGTTGCTCAAGAATTTAATATGTTTGGCAAACACTTAATTAGACTTCAATTCAAGAGGAATAACACTATTTTCAAATAATACATTGTGTCTAAAATTAAACTTTCTTTTCGTAGAATACAGTAAGTTTTCAGCACGGTACAGTTGCTCAGAAATTTAATAAACTTTACAACCACTACTTAGATCCTTGATTCAAGATAAATAACATTATTTTGGACTAACATATTGGGCTACACATTGTACCTAACCTTTATCTGTCCTTTGTAAGCTTACAGTAGGTTAGAACAACACGGTTGTTCAAGAATTTAATCTTAGGAACTAGAGACTTAGATCCTCGATTCAAGAGGAATAACACTATTTTTGACTATCATCCAGAGAATGTTATATATTGTATTTAAACATATATTGGTAGCTTGCAATAGGAATTAAGAGCAGCAAGGTTGCTCAAGAATTTAATAAATTTGGCAAACACTTAATTAGACATTAATTCAAGAGGAATAACACTATTTTCAAGTAGCATACATTGTGTCTAAAATTAAACTTTCTTTTCATGGAATACAGTAGGATTTCAGCACGATACAGTTGCTCAGAAATTTAATAAACGTTTCAACCACTGCCTTAGATCTTCGATTTAAGATAAATAATATAATTTTGGACTAAGACATTACGATAGACATTGTATCTAACCTTTAACTGTTCTTTATGAGTTCACAGTAGTTTTTAAGAGCAACACGGTTGCTCAAGAATTTAAGCTTAGAAACCAATGACTTAGATCCTCGATTCAAGAGGAATTACACTATTTTCGAGTATCATCCAGTCAATGTTATACATTGTATTTAAACTTAAACCTACATTGGTAGCTCGCAATAGGAATAAAGAGCAAGGTTGCTCAAGAACTCAATAAGTTTGTCAAACACTTAATTAGACCTCAATTCAAGAGGAATAACACTATTTTCAAATAGCATACATTGTATCTAAAATTAAACTTTTTTTGTAGAATACAGTAGGATTTCAGAACAGTACGGTTGCTCAGAAATTTAATAAACTTTTCAACCACTGCCTTAGATCTTTGATTTAGGATAAATAACATTATTTTGGACTAACAAATTGCGCTATACATTATACCTAACCTGTAGGTGTCCTTTGTAAACTCATAGTAGGTTTTAAGAGCAACACGGTTACTCAGAAATTTAATAAACCTTCCAACCACTGCCTTAGACATCGATTCAAGATAAATTTTGGACTAACAAATTGAGCTATACATTGTATTTAACCTTTAACTGTTCTTTGAAAGTTTACAGTAGGTTTTAAGAGCAATACGGTTGATCAAGAATTTTAGCTTAGGCACCAGTGAGTTAGAACCTCGATTCAAGATGAATAATACTATTTTTGAATATCGCACAGTGTTAAAAATTATTTCTAAACTTAAACTGATGTACATGTTAGTTTTTTCTCCAATTACTGTGTTTATTTGCATTATTTTACAATATCTTAGTAATTTTGTTATCTTTCCAACATTCTAAGACTAAAAACACATGTCTGAAATTAACAAAACATTTATTTTAAAATTTCAGGGCAGCAAATTAGTTCTACAAAACAAACGCGTTTTGTTCCTAAACTAATAAGCAAATACTCTTTAAAATGCTGAACACGCATTTGCTCTTAAGTTGCTGGGTAACTATTCTTGCGGAAGATAAGAGAATGACGAATGATGTTCCGTCTATAAATGACATTAATGATAATTTTTATGAATTTAGTTTCAAAGTTTGCCCATTCTTTCCCGTATTTTGCTGAAGATTTAAAACTCCCGAAATCATAATTCGCAAATTAATATTCCGATTTAAACTCGACAGAAGGAAAATTCTCGCTGTTTACCTTGAGAGATGGTACTTCGAAGCATTAAAATATGCCTGAAGTATATGGAATTTCTTCCCCGTTTTGGAAAGATTCAAAGTAAATAATTAATACTATCTTACGAGTCTGAGAGAAACTAATTAGCAAGTGATTTTATAAAACAGAAAAAGAAATTTATCCATTCCGGGAGCTTTTATAATTAAATCCTTTTAAAGATTTGAATATATAGAGCTTATAAAATGTATGGTAATTATTATAAGTACTTGTTGATTAAACTGGAGTAACTGTTTGGAAGAAAATGTTAACTATTTAATAAATCCATAATATATATTAAATAAAATGCATAATTTTGGATATAATTTACAGATTATCTTTATTTGGTAGACTAGCATAGAGCCCATCATATAACGGGATCAGCAAAATTTCCAGAATTGGGAAGTAGATAAATAAATGGTTTGTTTTTTGGCCGAGAATTATCTGGTACATGCTCAATAATTTGTTTACTTTATAGACCGCAGGATAGTTGCGAAATTTAATTTATCTTGTCATATTACGTGATAGGATGGACAGCAGAGGTTTTAATATTGCCAGTGATTATTTGGCAGTATATATGAGTGATAAAAAAATGGTTTGTTTTTTGGCTGAAAGTTATTTGGTACACACTCAATAATTTGTTTATCTTTACTGACCGCATGATAGTTGCGAAATTTAATTTATCTTGTCATATTACGTGATAGGATGGACAGCAGAGGTTTTAATATTGACAGTGATTATTTGGCAGTATATATGAGTGATAAAAAAAATGGTTTGTTTTTTGGCTGAGAATTATCTGGTACACACTCCATAATTTGTTTATCTTTATAGACCGCAGGATAGTTGCGAACTTTAATTTATCTGGTCTTATTACGTGATAGGATGGACAGCAGAGGTTTTAATATTGACAGTGATTATTTGGCAGTATATATGAGTGATTAAAAAATGGTTTGTTTTTTGGCAGAGAATTATCTGGTACACGCTCAATAATTCGTTTATCTTTACTGACCGCATGATAGTTGCGAAATTTAATTTATCTTGTCATATTACGTGATAGGATGGAGAGCAGAGGTTTTAATATTGCCAGTGATTATTTGGCGGTATATATGAGTGATAAAAAAATGGTTTGTTTTTTGGCTGAGAATTATTTGGTACACGCTCAATAATTTATCTTTACTGACCGCATGATAGTTGCGAAATTTAATTTATCTTGTCATATTATGTGATAGGATGGACAGCAGAGGTTTTAATATTGACAGTGATTATTTGGAAGTATATATGAGAGATAAAAAATGGTTTGTTTTTGGCTGAGAATTATCTGGTACAGGCTTAATAATTCGTTTATCTTTATTGACCGCATGATAGTTGCAAAATTTAATTTATCTTGTCATATTACGTGATAGGATGGACAGCATAGGTTTTAAAAATGACAGTGATTATTTGGTGTTATATATGAGTGATAAAAAATAGTTTGTTTTTTGGCTGAGAATTATTTGGTACACACTCAATAATTTGTTTATCTTCACAGAGCGCATGATAGCTGCGAAATTTAATTTGTTTATTATCATATTACGTGATGGGATGGACAGCATAGGTTTTAATATTGACCGTGATTATTTAGCGGTATATATGAGTGATTAAAAATGGTTTGTTTTTCGGCTGAGAATTATCTAGTACACTCTCAATAATTTGTTTATCTTTACAGACCGCATATTATTTGCCAACTTTAATTTATCTTGTCATAATATGTGATAGGATGGACAACAGAGGTTTTAAAACTGACAGTGATTATTTGGCGGTATATATGAATGATGTCCAAAATTTAGCGAATCGATTGCAAACCGTGTGGTTATGTATGAAAAACAAACACACAAATGAACAAACTTCTTAGATTTCAAAGATATATAACTTAAACGCTAGATATTCATTAGTCTGTGAGATAGACTCCTAAACTTTTATGAAATGAATTTGTTGATAATACCAGTAATAAAATTTTCATTGCAACAAAAAATAATCGATGATTAAATTTAAAATTATCACAAATTTACTTTATCTACTATTTAAGCGGAATATAAAAGAAAATTATTTAACTAATATCTCATGGCTGTATGGCTTCGGCCGGGTCAGCAAAGGAATTCCCTTAACTAATATCTAAGTACAGTGATAAAACGTACGAAAAATAATGCAGACGATATTTAAATAATTTAAAATAAGAAATGATTAAATGAGATGGTTAATGGAATGACGTCATAATGCTAGAAAAAAAAGTATTTTCATCTACTTATAATGTGAGGAATTAATGAAACTGATCGCCTGCTCTTAACCGGGGAAAATATTGCTTGAAATAAGGGCATTAAACCATCAAAAAAAGGAGAAGGGGTGGATTTCGAACGTTTTCGATCTCTCTTTAAATTTTGCTAACCCTAACTCATCAAGAATCCTATTTGGATGCTCTATCCCTTCCAGGTCCAACCGCTTCATAAATTCAAGGATAGACGGACAGATAAGTTTGCTAATTATTACATAGAAGATGAGTCTAGATTTTCATTATTTTGTATGCAGTACTATCCAGTTACATCACTGATCTTTATCCTTTTTTAACTGAGCATAACAAAAAAAAAAAACACCCTTCAATTATTAAATTTTGCTATTGTCAAATTCAAAATATATTTTTCTTCTTTTTAATCGATATTATAAAAATTATTTAATACTTAGAGATAACGTGAAGGTATTTCAAAGTACTTTTATTACGTATTTATTACGTACTTTTATTACGTACAAAGTATTTTATACGTTTGGTTTATGGTCGTACATATGTATTGCAAGTGGAACGGAAACTCAAGAGTCAGTGATTGTAATTTATAAAGGCTTATAACGTGAGAATGGAATACTATTAAGCATTTGAATCTTGATTACTAAAGTGGCATCTTTTTTCTCTCAGGCATGTTTGAAAATAGCTAAAAGCCATCGCTTCATAAATGAACGTTTAACAAAATAAAGAATCTTTTGTGTAACTGTGTGCGAGTGTGTTTTCAATACTAATTTTTTAAGGATAAATATTTGTTTGCGTCATGAATTATATTTATACACACACACTCTCTCTCACACACACAACTATATATGTAATTACATGTATGGATGTATTTTTATATATATATATATACAAGTAATATATCAAAATTATTTCACTTTAATATTTCCTTAAAAACCTCCTCTCTCCCATTCTAATTCCTTAATATCTTTTTCCCAGCCTCTAAATGTCTTAATCAAAGGAGCTTTCTCGACTTAAAATTCTTTAAATACATTTCCCAAAGCTTTCTATCCTATACATGCATATTTTCTATTTATTCAACAAGTTTTTCAGCTGTTACCGGCAAATGGCTCCGCGGTTTTCCTGATCTTAACACATAATATCGCTGAGTAAGTTTCTTGTCCCTTGGAAAAATTCTTTCTGTGTTCGCTCTTGGCTGCACCTCTGTTCGAGCAAAGTGATTTTTCTCTTTCTCTTGTCTTCCGCTGACTAGTGAAGATCCTTTTCTAGCAGCTTTTAAATAAAATTTCAATTAGACGTTGACTTGTATGCCGTTCTCTTGAATGTGGCATTTTATTACTGATAGCTGATTAGGATTCTCCTTGCTTAGTAGCCTGGACAAGTAAAAAGAATATGGGCTACATAATTATTGTGACTAGAGGAAATAAATATTGCATACACACACACACAAACACACACACACACACACACATATATATATATATATATATATATATATATATATATATATATTGATACACATATATATACATATATATATATATATATACATATATTTATATACATATACATATACATATATACATATATACACATACATATATACATATATATATACATATATATATATATATATATATATATATATATATATATATATATATATATATATATATATATATATATATATATATATATATATATATATATATATATATATATATATATATATATATATACATATATATATATATATATATATATATATATATATATATATATATATATATATATATATATATATATATATATATATATACATATATATATATATATATATATATATATATATATATATACATGTATATTTTAATAATAAAATTCTATTAAAATAAAATCCTAACTTAAATATTTTTATATGTTTAATTCCATTTTTCACTAAAAATCTAGATTCTCTGTTGACAAATTCTAAAACACATTTTTCATAATAATGGTGGCTTACACTCATTTCCTGGCACCTTGAATTTAGAATTGCAGCCCCATTGATTCATTTTTCCCCGTGCATCGTAGAGGTATTATATCTTCTAGAATAAACTAGAAGTAATTAAAGACACGTGATTGGTTATCGGAATGACATCATTCCTGAAGCCACACCCCTTCTAATAGTTAATTAAAGAGCTGGCACACAGATTTCGTGGATTTTTTCTTTAAGGTCGAGACGTAAACGATATCCTTTAAATATTTTCTGTGTTTTGTGTACTTTTTCCCTACGGGAATTTGTGTGTTCAGTGTCATCTTATGTTCTAAATAAAAGATGTTTTTCTAAGTGAACGTCTGCATCAATCTGTTCGGCTACTACATTTAATAAATTCTTTACAGTGATTGCTGTAATTTCAAAATATGTGGACGTTATATATATATATATATATATGTATATATATATATATATTTATATATATATATATATATATATATATATATATATATATATATATATATATATATATATATATATATATATATATATATATATATATATATATATACAAACACATACACAAACATGTATATATATATATAAATTAATTTTTTATGAGAGTAAGTTTTTCTATTGCTTGTATAGACGGTCAAAAATTATTCTAATGAATGAAACCAAACATTTTTCTGCTGTTAAGTCATCATTTATTCTATAAACAAGCAGTAATTATATATTAATATGTCAGTCATAAATAAAAGATGAAGCAAACAAAATAAAAGTAAAGATTAAGAAGTTGTATTAATAAGAAATTGCTTTGATAAAATGGAAAGAAAATAATTTCGAGGTAGGAAAACATATTTTCATTTGGAATTCTAGATTACATTTTACTTGAATTACGCCGTAAGTAAATAAAAAGTTATAAATATTTATAATTCAGTGATAAACTAAAGATGATATAAACATCGAGTGTTTAGAAGTTTTTATAGTTTTAAAACAATATGACATACTGGAATCAATAAAACTAATTCATGTTAAATTCCACACATTTTTATTAAATCTCACAGTTTTCATCATCAGTTACTCTATAAGCAATTATATATTTGAGATTTATATTTGAATTATGAATAGAAACTTAATTAAAGGATGGAAGAAATATTGTTAAATATTTCTTATAT
>CM063506.1:44370724-44443224 GCA_032207245.1 Pardosa pseudoannulata
GATTGTCGAGTTACTCGGTCTATTGTTGCGTTATTTCATCTTGAAACGAATTCCTAGCTCCAGAACGTACAAGTCGTGTTTTGTCAATTTGAAGCTTGGTTTCTTATTGTTGAATACAAAATTGATATAATTGATAATAGTTCTATTTGCACTTGTCATGAAAAAAAATAATTTTGAATACATTGTTAAATTTTAAGAATCGTTTAATTTTGGGATTTCTTAAAAATATTGATTTTTTGTTAAATAATCCTACAGTACATATTAAAGTGTAAAATAAAAAAAAAAGTTTCGTTCATAAAACAAAGTAGTTTTCAATTTACTGGGATTTTTCTGAAGAACTAAACTTTCGCGCGATTCGCGAAAAAACGCCCGCTGCACGCGTAAGTTGGCGGTGAAGTATACCCGCATGCCAAGTGTAAATATGGAGACAATATAGTTCATATGGGAAACCACATACGTATAGAAGTAGGAATTAGCTTAAAGTAGTCAAAATAAATTCACACATGGCCAAATTTGGTATTTGGATTAAAATATGATGAGCAAAAGTTTTCGAGACCACAATACGGTTTTTACTTTTTACAAAGAAGTAAAAATATTTTTCACAAATAATAATTAAGTTATAGTTACTTTAAATATTTTTTCAAGCGTTTAAGTAACACTTTTTTATAAAGTTACACAGCTTCTTTGCTATAACATGAAAAAGCATACAAATTATAAAGAGTTTACATTTTTCCATGTATAAAATAAAGAAATTGTATTGTAAATATTTATAGTTAACGAGGTATGGAAAATACATATAATAATTCCTTTATTGCAAAAAATGATAACGAAAACCAAACATTTAAAAATTGTTTATCGGTTAAATTTGATAAATTTCTATTGGAATTCTTAAAGGAATATGCTTATTGTTGAAATATGTATATAAAGAAGTATTCATATATAAATATATTGTAACTATGAAAGGACATAACTTATTTGTTTGCAAACATTCATGAATTTTTTATAGGTTTTCTGGACTTAACTATACATTGTAATATTTATACTACACAGAAAATAAATGCTATAAACTTATTTAAGTGCCTTGTGAAATAAAGTAAACAAAGTAAGCTAAATATATGTAATGGAATTTATCATGTTTACAAAAGTAGTCAATAAATATATATAAAAAAACATTTCTTGCAAGAAATCTAGAAATAAAAAAATATATGATCTGATGTGCATTAAAGATGAAGTAAACAATGTAAAAAAGCAAAGATAGAAATAATGTTTTACTGAATTAAAGTAAAATATCAAGTGAGAATCAATCTAAAACTAAAAATCAAAAAAGGAATCGTTACATTTTATCTGTTTTTTTAAAGATGGTGTAAACAAAGTATTTGAAAAGACGTTTATAGCAGTTTTGTTACAATTAAGAGAAATTGCTATTAGAAACGTGAAAGGATTTTAAAAATTTCCAGTCAAAGATTCATACGATGGTCACTCTGAAATTTTTGAGATACAGCTAGGTTTTTAAAGTTATACTTACAAAATTTTAGGTGTGTTTAAAGTAGTCTCCTCCAGAATTATTGCACTTTTGTAGACGAATTTTACACATATTAAATGCCTCAATTTATTGGAATAGATGAAAAAATGCATTTACAGCCCCATCAATCTCTTCTTCTGAATGAAAACGACGTCCACGTAAGTTCTTTTATAGATTAAATAATAACCAAAAGTAACACATAGCTAGATCAGATGAACATGGTTCTATCACTTTAATTTGTTTAAGAAACTCAACTGTTAATCCGTCTGTATGTGAAGATGCATTGTCATGGTGAAGCATTAGTTCCCGAACATTCATTTCTTGCACAATTTGTGGAAGACATTTAGTGGTATACCAGTTTGCTGTTACTGTCTTCTATCCTTCCAACTTGATGGATTTGACCAATCCCGTACTTCTGAAGAAAACGGAATACATAAATTTTTTCAGTGCGCATTGTCTTTTCACCATTGTCGGTGAGGGATCATCTTCAAAGACTCATACTTTGCTTTTTTGAAGTGTTAGAAAGTAAAAAAAAAAGTATGTACGTTTCATCACCCGTTACAATTTTAGAAATGATGCGGTGGCCACCATCATTTAGCAATTTAAGAGTTTCTTTACTGAATCTGACACGCTCCTCTTTTTGGCACCCAGATTATGTGGAACCCAACGGCAAACTACTTTTTTCATATGTAATTCTTCATCAATAATTTTTTGTATGGCTGGGTATCCAATGTTAAGTTCTTTCTGTATAATTTGAGCGAATATCATTCATTAACATTTTTCGTAAGGCAGACACATTAACCGGCATTACTGCCGATGGCGGCTTCCTGTGTGTTTTATCCCTGGAAAAAATTGAGACCTCTGCTAAATTCATTAAACCGTCTGAATACAGTAGCACGAGCTGGAGATTCCTCACCAAATACCAATTGCAACCGTTGATTTAATCTTTCTTTAAAATCGCAGAAAATCATAGCGCGAAAATATTCTCGCAACAACAAGTTGCTCTCAAACAAGTTGCAGTAAGTTAGTAAAAAATCGTTTCCTGTGTCAAAATACTTTGTATTTTAAAATTAAACCATTATTTTTATTTTGTGAATTCTTGTCGGCTCGTATCTCAAAAATTTCAGAGTTTAAGCGGAGTCCACTGTATTTATGTTTGTCATATTATGCAGTATATATTTTTGAAAATAACTAATTTAACCAGTTGAAAAAAATTCATTGAGCTTACCCAAGGTGAATTTAAAATAGTCCACTGTATCATGTATATTAAAAATTTCTATTTTACTGATACGACCTGTAAAAATTATTAAAAATTATTTTGAAACTAAATATATAAATTTTATATTAAACACTATGGATTTCTGCACCAGTTATTCCATTTAGATATTAAGGATTTACATGTAAATGATGTATAAAATAATTAAGAATCGAAAATAACTTTTAAGATTTCTTACATGGAAATGAAATTGCATGTTCGAATTTACAAAAGTTATTTTGAAGTAAATAGACTCTTTCAGTGGAATTTCCAGATGGTTCAGCGTACTTTCTGACCAGAATGCTAAGTGCCTTCAATTGAATGATACCTGAATCTTTATTTCAAAGCAAAGCAGGTATTTTGCAGAATATCAAAGATGTATATCATGTTTAGATATGTACCTCTAACCTTTGGTTAATTAGGAAAATAGAATGTAAAGAATTATAATCATTTACGGGGAAAATACAGTTTTCCACAGTTTTCTCAAAATATGCTTTTTTAGTAATTAGGTACTCTCGCAAAAATTTATGCATTTGTATGTTAGAATGAATAAATATTTCTACTTCAATGAATAAAATTTAATTATTCTACATAAGAAATATTTTATTCATTAAATTGTAAGGGAAAAAATAATTCCTTTCTAGAATTTCAAGTTTTTGTATTCTTGATTTGTTCTTGAATTTCAAGTTCATGTTTACTTCCTAACCAGAATGCTAAGTGCCTTCAATTGAATGATACCTGAATCTTTATTTCAAAGCAAAGCAGGTATTTTGCAGAATTTCAAAGATGTATATCATGTTTAGATATGTACCCCTAACCCTTGGTTAATTAGGAAAATAGAATGTAAAGAATTATAATCATTTACGGGGAAAATACAGTTTTCCACAGTTTTCTCAAAATATGCTTTTTTAGTAATTAGGTACTCTCGCAAAAATTTATGCATTTGTATGTTAGAATGAATAAATATTTCTACTTCAATGAATAAAATTTAATTATTCTACATAAGAAATATTTTATTCATTAAATTGTAAGGGAAAAAAGAATTCCTTTTTAGAATTTTAAGTTTTTAAAATTAACTTATTTTATATTAACCATAATGAAACCAAAGTTTGTCCTCTTAGAGATATTATATATTTTCGTTTGTAGTAAGCTTATTTATGGTTTTATATAGAAAAAATTTAAGAATACGTATATCAGAAGGCTGTTTATTGTAATTATTTATTCCTCTTTTTGTATTTAATAAAGCAATACAAATAATGAATTAAGTATAAAAAATGATAAAGTTTGTATATTTTATTAATGTAGTCTCTTAGTTGATGTAATTTATTTTGTTTAATTGAAAATTTTTTTCAAATCACAAATTTTTATATTTTGGATTATTTCAAACGTATTGATCATTTAAACCAAAATTAATATGGCATAAAAGGAAAATTATTTCCAGTGAACATGAACATTTCTGGGTGGAATTCAGCGAATGATCGGCAAGCAGTCAAACAATGGTCGAATGATGCTGAATAGGTAGTATACCTGTGGTTCTTCAGTACTAGGCTCGAATCCTCTGCTGGCATGAATGTTCATACTTGTTCGGAATCGGCTTTAAGTAGTAGGTCCCGGTCTCCTTATTCGTCGTGTAACACAACAGCAAACCACAGCTTTTTCATTCAACCAACCTATTCCGCAAGCAGTCCAAGTTAGCCCACATTATTCCCTAGACAGCACAAACAAACACGGTGGGTCCTATTAATCTACATGCAGGCACCTAGCAGAAAACCCCCAGGCTTAGCTTGCCACCATCAGAGACCTATCTTGTTGGTTTTCGTTAACTCTTAAAAACAACACTTAGTTTTTTTAACTTTAGTTTTCGTATATGTGTCTTTCGTTGTATTGTAAATACTCATTGATTATTTTGCCTAACATAAATAAATTAATTTTTATCCATAAATCATTTCCAATGAGTAATACTTAATTTTATAACCACACCAAATCGCACTGTTGGCCATTTTACTAAGAAAACCATATATGTATACCATATAGGAAGTCAACATTATTCTCTAAGGATAACACAAACAAACAAAGTGGGTCCTCGTAATCTAGATGCAGGGACAAAGCAGAAAACCCCCAGGCTTAGCTTGCCACCACCAGAGGCCTATCTTGTTTGTTTTCTTTATCTCTTAAAAATAACACTTATTTTTTAAAATTTAGTGGTTCGTATATGTGTCTTTCGTTGTATTGTAAATACTCGTTGATTATTTTGCCTAACATAAATAAATTAATTTTTATCCATAAATAATTTCCAATGAGTAATACTTAATTTTATAACCACACCATATCACATTGTTGGCCATTTTACTATGGAAACCATAAATCATAAATAAATAAATCATAAAAAAATAAACCATAAATAAATAAAGAGAATAATGTTGAGTTCCTATATATATCATAGAGGAACTCAACATTATTCTCTAAGGACAACACAAACAAAGTGGCTCCTCGTAATCTAGATGCAGGGACAAAGCAGAAAACCTCCAGGCTTAGCTTGCCACCACTAGAGACCTATCTTGTATGTTTTCTTTAACTCTATATATACTATTATTATAACTCTATATATACTCTATAATACTATTTTTTTTAATTTAGTAGTTTGAATTTTTATTTTTTGTATTATAAATACTCATTGATTATTTTGCCTAACATTAATAAATTAATTTTTATCCATAAATTATTTCCAATGCGTAATGCTTGATTTTATAACCACACCTAACCGTATTATTTTTCATTTTAACACTTAGCGTGCGGGCAACGAATTTTTACGTTTTTTGCAGTCTATTACTGGGTCACGTAAAAATGCGTATTTAGTGGATTTGAGGGGGATAACCGCTAACCACCACAAATCTACTAAATATGTATAATTATATGTATGTCTGACATTATATGCGTGTTGTTTGCGTTGCTATGCAACGTATTGTATTTTTTTTTCTTTCCACAAGTTATGATTGTCGAGTTACTCGGTCTATTGTTGCGTTATTTCATCTTGAAACGAATTCCTAGCTCCAGAACGTACAAGTCGTGTTTTGTCAATTTGAAGCTTGGTTTTTTATTGTTGAATACAAAATTGATAAAAAAGTAGTTCTATTTGTACTTGTCATGAAAAAATATTTTTGAATACATTGTAAAATTTTAAAAATCGTTTATTTTTGTGATTTCGTAAAAATATTTTTTTGTTAAATAATCATACAGTATATATTAAAGTGTAAAATAAAAAAAAGTTTCGTTCATAAAAACAAAGTAGTTTTCAATTTACTGGGATTTATTTCAATAACTAAACTTTCGCGCGATTCACGAAAAAACGCCCGTTGCATGCTTAAGTTAGCGATGAATTATACCCGCATGCCAAGTGTTAATATGGAGACAATATAGTTGATATGAGGAAACCATATACGTATAGAAGTAAGAATTAGCTTAAAGTAGTCAAAGTGAATTCACACATGGCCAAATTTGGTATTTGGATTAAAATATGATGAGCAAAATTTTCGAGATCACAATACGGTTTTTACTTTGTACAAAGAATTAAAAATATTTTTCACAAATAATAATTAAGTTATAGTTACCTTAAATATTTTTTCAAGCGTTTATTTAACACTGTTTTATAAAGCTATACAGTTTCTTTGCTATGACAGGAAAAAGCATATAAATTATGAAGAGTTTACTTTTTTCCATAAAGAAATTGTGTTGTAAATATTTATAGTCAATGAGGTATGGAAAATACATATAATAATTCCTTTATTGCAAAAAATGATAACGAAAACAAAACATTTAAAAATTGTTTCTCGGTTAAATTTGATAAATTTCTATTGGAATTCTTAAAGGAATATGATTATTGTTGAAATATGTATATAAAGAAGTATTCATATATAAAGATATTGTAACTATGAAAGGACATAACTTATTTGTTTGCAAACATTCATGAATTTTTTATAGGTTTTCTAGACTTAACTATACTTTGTTTTATTTATACTACACAGAAAATAAATGCTATAAACTTATTTAAGTGCCTTGTGAAATAAAGTAAATAAAGTAAGCTAAATATATGTAATGGAATTTCTCATATTTACAAAAGTAGTCAATAGATATAAAAAAATTTCTTGCAAGAAATCTAGGAATAAAAAAAATACATGATGTGATGTGCTTTAAATATGAAGTAAACAATGTACAAAAGCAAAGGTAGAAATAATATTTTACTGAATTAAAGTAAAATAACATTTGAGAATCAAAAAAGAAATATCAAGATAAGAATAGTTACATTTTATCTGTTTTCTTAAAGATGGTGTAAACAAAGTATTTGAAAAGACGTTTATAGTAGTTTTGTTACAATTAAGAGAAATTGCTATTAAAAACGTGAAAGGATTGGTCGGTGGATGGGTTAAAAATTTCCAGTCAAAGTTTCATACGAGGCTCACTCTGAAATTTTTGAGATACAGCTAGGTTTTTAAAGTTATACTTACAAAATTTTAGGTGCGTTCAAAGTAGTCTCCTTCAGCATCAACGCTCTTTTGTAGACGAATTTTCCACAGATTAAATGCCTCAAGCTATTCATTCATTGGAATAAATGATAAAATGCATTTACAGCCACATCAATCTCTTCTTATGAATGAAAACTACGCCCATGTAAGTTCTTTTATAGATTAAATAATAACCAAAAGTAACACATAGCTAAATCAGATGAATATGGTTTTATCACTTTAATTTGTTTAAGAAACTCAACTGTTAATCCGTCTGTATGTGAAGATGCATTGTCATGGTGAGCATTAGTTCCCTAACATTCATTTCTTGCAGAATTTGTGGAAGACATTTAGTGGTATACCAGCGTGCTGTTACTGTCTTCTATCCTTCCAACTTGATGGCTTTGACCAATCCCGTACTTCTGAAGAAAATAGCATGCATTTTTCAGTGCGCATTGTCTTTTCACCATTGTCGGTGAGGGATCATCTTCAAAGACTCATACTTTGCTTTTTTGACGTGTTAGAACGTAAAAAAAAGCAGTATGTACGCTTCATCACCCGTTACAATTTTAGAAATAGGCCACCATCATTTAGCAATTTAAGAGTGTCTTTACTTATTCTGACACGTTCCCCTTTTTGGTGTTCAGTTAGATTATGGGGAACTCAACGGCAAACTACTTTTTTCATATGTAGTTCTTCATTAATAATTTTGTGTATGACTGGGTATCCAATGTTAAGTTCTTTCTGTATAACTTGAGCTATTATCATCCATTAACATTTTTCGTATGGCAGACACATTATCCGGGATTACTGCAGACGGCGACCTTCCTGTGTGTTTTTCACCCTGAAGAAAGTTACGACATCTGATAAATTCTTTAAACCATCTGAATACAGTAGCACGAGATGGAGATTCATCACCAAATGCCAACTGCAACCGTTGAAAGCATTCTTCTTGATTTAATCTTGCTTTAAAATCGTAGAAAATCATAAAGCAAAAATGTTCTCCAGTCAACTCCATTTTCTCTTTTGTTTAAAATTTATTCTAAGCTAAACAAGTTGCAGTAAGTCAGTAAAAATCGTTTCCTGTGTTAAAATATTTCGTATTTTAAAATTAAAGAGTCATTTTTATTTTGTAAATCCTTGTCTGATCCTATCGCAAAAATTTCGGAGTAACCCTCGTATACTTTTATTAAAATTTATAAGTTGATATATAATTTTTCAGACCCATACCGCGTATAGATTATATGATCAAAGCTAATATTTCAATGTTTCACAAATAATGAACTATACGAAATGTGAAAATTTTATTTATACGAATTTTTTATATTTAAAGGAATTGTTGAAGAGAATACATTTATAGGCAAGAATCTAGATCATATGCAAAACATTTCTGTTTTGTATATACATTGAGAAAGAAATGAAAACTACGGAAGGAAATAAAAGTAAGTTTTAAAATACATTTGATTTAAACCAAAATCTTGATCGGCAAGCAAACAACAAAGTAATACCTTATAATATAAAAGCCTTAGTTTCCTATCCGTCTGTCCTCGAATTTATGAAGCGGTTGTACTTTGAATGGATAGGGGTATCCATATTGGATTTCTGTTGAGTTAGGGTTAGCAACGTTCCAAATCCCCCTTTTTCGATCGTTTAATGCCATTATTCCAAGCCATATTTTCTCCGGTTAAGAGTAGGTGATTAAATTTAACAATTTATCATTTTATAAATAGCTAAAAGTAATATTTTTTCTAGCATTATGACGTCATTCCTTTAACCTTCTCATTTAATCATTTCGTATTTTAAATTATTTAAATACTGTCTGCATTATTTTCCTACGTGTAATCACTGAACTTAGATATGACGTAAATAATTTTCTTTTATATTTGGCTTAAATAATAGAGTAGGTACATAAGTGATAATTTTAAATTGAATCATTGATTATTTTTTTGTTGCAATAAAAATTTTATCACCGGTATTAACAATAAATTCTATCCAGCTCCAGGATGTAGTGGAAATGATAGTTTCATCTCTTTACTTCCATTAATTACCATGGAAACAATGCCGAACGATGGGCGAATGGTTAAGGTGCTGGCCTTCGAAACCGGAGTTCGTGGATTCGTATCCCACTATGGCATGGATGTTCGTAGCCGTTCGGAATCGGCTTTAAGCAGTAGGTCCCGGTCTCATTAGCCTCGTGTTGCAAAAAGTAGACCGTAGCGCTCCAAAACCAAACCATGGAAACAAAAATTGGGGAGAATTTAACGATAATTTTGACTTAGCTAAGAAAACTTTGAATTATGTTTCTAAATGAAATTAAAATGATTCTAAACTGCATTCACAGTATCGGGAGACTTTAGAGAAGTATGAAGATAAACAAATTATTGAGTGTGTACCAGCTAATTCTCAGCCAAAAAACAAACCAATTTTTTTATCTGTCTTATAGAGTACTTTACAATTCTGAAAAATTAAAAACTTTAATGATCCCGTCATATGACGGGCTATATGCTAGTTCCAAGATAAGAATCTTCAAGATTTATATGCTTTTCTTTCTAAAAGATCAAGTAAACAAATCAGGGAAAAGACATTAAGATTTTCTCACATTTAAAAGATATTATTAATTAGAATGAAGTACAATTATTTCCAGATAAGAATTCATAAATAAACTGTATAAACTAAATATTTCTAATTCAGAGATGCATAAAAGATGAAGTAAACAAAGTACGCTAAAGTACATTAATAAAAATTTCTATTAATGGCGTTTCGAAAATTTAGCGGAGCTTTCTGGTTTCGTGCATGATTTATTTGGATCCAAATCATAATTCATAAATTAATGATCTGATTTAAAGCCGAGAGAGAGAGAAAGCGCGCCCTGTTTACCAGAAGAGGACGAAATCCATTCCAAATTATTAAAATATGCTCAAGTAATTCCACTCCGTTTTAGTGCATGAAAAGTAAATAAGTAACGTAATCTTATGACGCAGTGCGAAATTAATTAACAAGTGATTCTGCAAAGGTTAAGAAGAAAGTTATTAATGCAGTACTTTTAATTAAAACTCTTTGAGGACTTGCGTACATATAACGCTAAACTATAAACTAATTGTAAAATAAATATGTGCTGATAAAACACCAGTAATTAATAGGGGGTGGAACTTTGGTAACAAGCCCACAAAATACTCGCGAGCGAAGAATTAAAAATGCTTAAATTGGTGAGGGATTTAGAACTAGAATTTAATTCACATATTTTATGAGATTTTAATTCATAATTATTTGGTTCCAATTATTTTCTTTTTTTCTTCTCATTCCCTTGAAAAGGGATTAAGAGTTTAATTAAGACCATCACAGCATGACACCGCATTTGGATGATGCCCAGCCTACGAATTTCGTAAGGAGGAGGCTGGGGATAAATTTTCATGTAAACGTATTTATTTTAAAACGTAAATTAAAGAGTTGTTTTAACAAAACTAGCATTAACCTTTTATAAGGCCTTGGGAAATACGTTCCCAAAACATTAAAGAGTTTCAAGTGCTTTATATAAAAAAATAAACTAGAAAATAATTTCATAATGAATTATGTTTTAGTAAATAATTCTCAATACATTTAAAACATCAAAATTTTCAAGTATACTTATTTATTTTATTTTAAAAGTAAAATTAGAGAGTTGTTTTTAACAAAACTAACGTTAACCTTTCTAAGGAATTGGGAAATACGTTCCCAACACATTAAAGAGTTTCAAGTATTTTAAAGCTGAAAAGCAATAAATGAAAAGAATTTCATAACGAATTATTTTTTCTCAATACATTGAAAAGATTAAAGTGTTCTAGTATGCTTTTTATTTTGAAAGGCAAATTAGAAAGTTGTTTTTAACAAAAGTAAAATTGACCTCTTATAAGGCCCTGGGAAATACGATCTCAACACATTAGAAAGTTTCAATTTGAAGGAAAAAAAATCGAAAAGAAACGAATTTTATAAAGCTTTATTTTTTAATAAATAATTATCAATACATATGGCATACAAAAATTTTCAATTACACTTATTTATTTTAAAAGGAAAAATTAGAGTGCTGTTTTTAACAAAACTAACATTAACCTTTTATAAGGCCTTGGGAAATACGTTCCCAAAACATTAAAGGGTCTCAAGTGCTTTATATAAAAAAATAAACTAGAAAAGAATTTCATAATGAATTATGTTTTAGTAAATAATACTCAATACATTTAAAAAAATTAAAATTTTCAAGTATATTTATTTATTTTAAAAGGCAAATTAGAAAGTTATTTTTAACAAAACTAACATTAACCATTTTTTAAGGAATTGGGAAATACGTCCCAACACATTAAAGAGTTTCAAGAATTTTAAAGCGTAAAAATAAATGGAAAAATTTCATAACGAATTATTTTTTCGTAAATACTTCTCAATACATTTTAAAAATTAAAATTTTCAAGTATATTTATTTATTTTAAAAGGCAAATTAGAAATTTGTTTTTAACAAAACTAACATTAACCTCTTATAAGGCCTTGGGAAATACGATCTCAACACATTAGAAAGTTTCAATTTGAAGGAAAAAAAATCGAAAAGAAACGAATTTTATAAAGCATTATTTTTTAATAAATAATTATCAATACATATGACATACAAAAAATTTTGAAGTATACTTATTTATTTTAAAAGGAAAATTAGAGAGTTGTTTTTAACAAAACTAGCATTAACCTTTTATAAGACCTTGGGAAATACGTTCCCAAAATATTAAAGAGTTTCAAGTGTTTATATAAAAAAATAAACTAGAAAAGAATTTCATAATGAATTATGTTTTAGTAAATAATTCTCAATACATTTAAAACATCAAAATTTTCAAGTATACTTATTTATTTTATTTTAAAAGTAAAATTAGAGAGTTGTTTTTAACAAAACTAACATTAACATTTTCTAAGGAATTGGGAAATACATCCCCAACACATTAAAGAGTTTCAAGCATTTTGAAGCTGAAAAATAAATGAATAAAATTTCATAATGAATTATTTTTGCGTAAATACTTCTCAATCCATTTAAAAGATTAAAATTTTCAAGTATATTTATTTATTTTAAAAAGTAAATTAGAAAGTTGTTTTTAACAAAACTAACACTGACCTCTTATAAGGCCTTGGGAAATACGATCTCAACACATTAGAAAGTTTCAATTTGAAGAAAAAAAATCGAAAAGAAACGAATTTTATAAAGCATTATTTTTAATAAATAATTATCAATACATATGACATACAAAAATTTTGAAGTATACTTATTTATTTTAAAAGGAAAATTAGAGAGTTCTTTTTAACAAAACTACCGTTAACCTTTTATAAGGCCTTGGGAAATACGTTCCCAATACAGTAAAGGGTTTCAAGTCCTTTATATAAAAAAATAAACTAGAAAATAATTTCATAATGAATTATGTTTTAGTAAATAATTCTCAATACATTTAAAAGATAAAAATTTTCAAGCATATTTATTTATTTAAAAAGTAAAATTAGAGAGTTGTTTTTAACAAAACTAACATTAACATTTTCTAAGGAATAGGGAAATACGTTCCTAACATATTAAACAATTTCAGCATTTTAAAGCGGAAAAATAAATAAACAAATTTCATAACGAATTATTTTTTAGTAAATACTTCTCAATAATTTAAAAAAATTAAAATTTTCAAGTATATTTATTTATTTTAAAAGGCAAATTAGAAAGTTATTTTTAACAAAACTAATATTTACCTTTTATAAGGCCTTGGGAAATACGATCTCAACACATTAGAAAGTTTCAATTTGAAGGAAAAAAAATCGAAAAGAAACGAATTTTATAAAGCATTATTTTTAATAAATAATTATCAATACATATGAAATACAAAAATTTTCAAGTATATTTATTTATTTTAAAAGGCAAATAAGAAAGTTGTTTTTAACAAAACTAGCATTAACCTTTTATAAGGCCTCGGGAAATACGTTCCTGAAACATTAAAGAGTTTTAAGTGCTTTATATAAAAAAATAAACTAGAAAATAATTTCATAATGAATTATGTTTTAGTAAATAATTCTCAATACATTTAAAAGATAAAAATTTTCAAGCATATTTATTTATTTAAAAAGTAAAATTAGAGAGTTGTTTTTAACAAAACTAACATTAACATTTTCTAAGGAATTGGGAAATACGTCCCCAACATATTAAAGAGTTTCAAGCATTTTGAAGCTGAAAAATAAATGAACAAAATTTCATAACGAATTATTTTTTTCGTAAATACTTCTGAATATATTTAAAAGATTAAAATTTTCAAGTATATTTATTTATTTTAAAAGGAAAATAAGAAAGTTGTTTTTAACAAAAGTAAAATTGACCTCTTATAAGGCCCTGGGAAATACGATCTCAACACATTAGAAAGTTTCAATTTGAAGGAAAAAAAATCGAAAAGAAACGAATTTTATAAAGCATTATTTTTAATAAATAATTATCAATACATATGAAATACAAAAATTTTCAATTATACTTATTTATTTTAAAAGGAAAATTAGAGTGCTGTTTTTAACAAAACTAGCATTAACCTTTTATAAGCCCTTGAGAAATACGTTCCCAAAACATTAAAAAGTTTCAAGTGCTTTAAATAAAAAATAGACAAGAAAAGAATTTCATAACGAATTATGCTTTAGTAAATAATTATTTATACATTTAAAAGATTAAAATTTTCAAGTATACTTATTTATTTTATAAGGAAAACTAGAGAGTTGTTTATAACCACTTAAGCGGTTTCGCGTGCAGTGTACGTTCTACGCAAAAGTGGCGTCACTGGTTTGCCCGTACGACGTACTTGCATGGATATTATCACCTTTCCTTTTCTGGTTTTCTCCTATTTTTCATAATTGGAAAGAGACTATTTAGCATTAATATTTTTTGAAATGTATGAAAATATTAGACTTGAGAAAGCAAATATTTAGGAGTTTTGTGCTGTTCCAAAATTGAAAACTAAAAAGTGTTTAAAAGCATAAAATTGAAAAAAAAATATTCTTATTATTCTTAGTCTATTAAGTATGGTACTTAATTATATGCAGTAAAAAATATGCCTTTTTGGAAGCATTTCTGGTTTAAAAAAATGACCGCTAAAAGGGTTAACAAAACTAACATTAACCTTTTCAAAGGCTTTTTGAAATACGTTCCCAAAACATTAAAGAGTTTCAAGAATTTTAATTGGAAAAATAAAGAAAAAATCATAACGAAATATTTTTAGTGTATACTTCTCAATACATTTAATCAACCTCAATACATTAGTTTTAATCTTTTAGGTTAAAATAGTCAAGTATACTTATTTATTTTAAAAGGCAAATTAGAGAGTTGTTTTAAACAAGCATTAACCTTTTATAAAGCCTTTGGAAATTGTTACCAACACATTAAAGAGTTTCAAGAATTTTAAAGCATAAACAAGAAAAATAAACAAAAATATTTTATAAGAATTAGTTTTTAGTAAATACTTCTCAATACATTGCAATGATTAAAATTTTCAAGTATACTTATTTATTTTAAAAGGCAAATAAAAGAGTTGGTTTTAACAAAACTAACATTAAAATTTTATAAGGCCTTGGGAAATACGTTTTCAACACATTAAAAAGAGTTTCAAGAATTTTAAAGCGGAAGAATAAATGAAAAGTATTTTATAACAAATTATTGTTTAGCAAATAATTCTCAATACATTTTAAAGATTAATTTAAAATTCCCAAATGAACTTATTTATTTTAGAATGTAAATTAGACAATTGTTTCTAAAAAACTAACATTAATCTTTTATAAGGCTTTCTGAAACGAGTTACCACTACTTTAAAAAGTTTCAAGCTCTTTAAAGTGAAAAAGATAGAAAAGAAAACAACTTCATGACGAAGTATTATTTAGTATATACTCTTTAATACATTTAAAAGATTCAAATTTTCTACTATACTTATTTATTTTAAAAGGCAAATTAGAGAGTTGTTTTTAACAAAATTAACATTAACCTTTTAAAAGGCTTTGGGAAATACGTTCCCAAAACATTAAAGGGTTTTAAGCATTTTAAAGCGAAAAAATAAATGAAAAGCATTTTATGACGAATTATGTTTTAGTAAATACTGCTCAATACATTTAAAAGATAAAATTAAAATTTCCATGAGAACTTTTTTTTTGAAATGTAAATTAGACAGTTGTTTTTGAAAAACTAACATTAACTTTTTATAAGGCCTTCTGAAACGTGTTCCCACAACATTAAAATGTTTCAAGCTCTTTAAAGTGAAAAAGATATAAAAGAAAAGAATTTCATAATGAATTATTTTTTAGTATATACTTCTCAATACATTTGAAAGATTAAAATTTTCTAGTATACTTATTTATTTTAAAAGGCAAATAAAAGAGTTGTTTTAACAAAACTAGCATTAACCTTTTATAAGGCCTTGGGAAATACGTTCCCAAAACATTAAAGAGTTCCAAGCCCTTTAAAACGAAAAAATAGAAAAGAAAAGAATTTCATAAAGAATAACATTTTAGTAAATATTTCTCTATACATATAAAGGATTAAATTAAAATTTTCAAGTATATTTATTTTTTTAGTGGCAAAATAGAGAACTGTTTTCACGAAATTAACAGAAAACATTTTATAAGGCCCTGGGATATACATTCCTAACACATAAACCAATTTAAGCATTTTAAAGTGGAAAAATAAATAAAAAGAAATTTATAATGGATTATATTTTAGTAAATACTTCTCACTACTTGTAAAAGATTAAGATTTTCAAGTATATTTATTTATTTTAAATTGCAAATTAGAAAGTTGTCTTTAACAAAACTAACATTGACCTTTTATAAGGCCTTGGAAAATACGTTCCAAACACATTAAAGATTTTCAATTTTTTTAGAGCAAAAAAACAGAAAAGAAAATAAATTCATAAAAAATTATTTTTACTAAATAATTTTCAATACATTTAAAACATTAAAATTTTCTAGTATACTTATTTGTTTTGAAAGGAAAATTAAAGAGTTGATTTTAACAAAACTAACATTTACCTTTTATAAGGCTTCTTTGGAAGATACGTTCCCATGATATTAAGGAGTTTCAAGTATTTTAGAGGGGAAAAATAAATGAAAAAGATTTTCTTAACTAATTATTTTTTAATAAATAGTTAGTTCTCGATACATTTCAAAGATTAAAATTTTCAAGTATTCTGATTTAAAGAAAAATTAGAAAGTTTTTTTAACAAAACTAACATTAACTTTTATAAGGCCTTTGGAAATACGTTCCCAACGCATTAAAGAATTCGAAGCATTTTAAAGTGGAAAAATTAAAGAAAAAATTTAATAAATTATTTTTCGTAAATATTTCTCAATACATTTAAAAGATTAATTTAAATTAACGTATTTATTTTAGAATGTAAATTAGACAGTTATTTCTGATAAACTAACATTAACCTTTTATAAGGCCTTCTGAAACGAGTTCCCACCTTATAAAAAGTTTCAAGCACTTTAAAGTGAAAAAGATAGAAAAGAAAAGAGTTTCATAATGAAGTATTTTTTAGCATATACTTCTCAATATATTTAAAATATTAAAATTTTCTAGTATACTTATTTATTTTAAAAGTTAAATTAGAAAGTTGTCTTTAACAAAACTAACATTAACCTTTTATAAGTACTAGGGAAATACGTTCCCAAAACATTAAAGAGTTCCAAGCTCTTTAAAGCGAAAAAAAAAAGAATTTCATAACGAATAACATTTTAGTAAATATTTTTCTATACATATAAAAGATTAAATTAAAATTTTCAAGTATATTTATTTATTTGAAATGGCAAAATAGAGAACTTTTTTTTCACGAAATTAACAGAAAATATTTTATAAGAACTTGGGATATACATTCCTAACACATTAACCAATTTAAGCATTTTAAAAGCGGGAAAATAAATAAAAAGAATTTCACAATGTATTATTTTTTAGTAAATATTTCTCAATACATTTAAAAGATTAAAATTTTCAAGTATATTTATTTATTTCAAAAAGAAAATTAGAAAGTTGTTTTTAACAAAACTAACACTGACCTTTTATAAGGCCTTGGGAAATACGTTCCCAAAACATTAAAGAGTTCCAAGCCTTTTAAAGCGAAAAAATAGAAAAGAAAAGAATTTCATAACGAATAACATTTTAATAAATATTTCTCTTTACGTTTAAAATATTAAATTAAAATTTTCAACTGTATTTATTTATTTAAAATTCAAAATAGAGCAATTTTGTTTTCACGAAATTAACAGAAAACATTGTATAAGGCCTTGGAAATACATTCCTAACACATTAACCGATTTAAGCATTTTAAAGCGGAAAAATAAATAAAAAGAATTTCATAATGGATTATTTTTTAGTATATATTTCTCAATACATTTAAAAGTATAAATTTCCAAGTGAACTTATTTATATTAGAATATAAATTAGAGAGTTGTTTTTAAAAATAGCTAACATTAACCTTTTGTTAGGCCTTAGAAAATACGTTCCCAACACATTAAAGAGTTTCAAGCATTTTAAAGTTAAAAAATAAAATGAAACAAATTTCATAACGAATTATTTTTATGAAATACTTCTCAATACATTTAAAAGATTAAATTTATATTTCCAAGTGAACTTAATATTTTAGAATGTGAATTACGCAGTTGTATTTGAAAACTAACATTAACCTTTTGAAAGGTCTTCTGAAACGAGTTCCCACCACATTAAACAGTTTCAAGTGCTTTAAAGCGAAAAAGATAGAATAGAAAAGAATTTCGTAATAAATAAATTTTTAGTATATACTTTCTCAATACATTAAAAAGATTAAAATTTTCTAGTATACTTATTTATTTTAAAAGGCAAATTAAGGATTTTTTTTAACAAAACTAACATTAACTTTTTATAATGCCTTGGGAAATACGTTCCCAGCACATAAAAGTGTTTCAAGCAATTTAAAGTGGAAAAATAATAGAAAACAATTTTATAACGAATTATTTTTAGTAAACAGTTTTCAATACCTCTAAAAAATTAAAATATTCTAGTATACTTATTTATTTTAAAAGTTAAATTAGAAAGTTGTCTTTAACAAAACTAACATTAATCTTTTTTAAGGCCTTGGGAAATTCGTTTCCAATACAGTAAAGAGTTTCAAGCATTTTAAAGTGGAAAAAAAATTAAAAGAATTTCACAATGAATTATTTTTATTAAATATTTCTCAATACTTCTAAAAGATTAAATTAAAATTTTCAAGTGAACCTATTTATTTTAGAATGTAAATTAGACAAGTCTTTCTGAAAAACTAACATTAACCTTTTATAAGGTCTTCTGAAACGAGTTCTCACCACATAAAATGTTTCAAGCACTTTAAAGTGAAAAAGATAGAAAAGAAAAGAATTTCATAACGAATTATTTTTTAGGATATATTTCCCAATACATTTAAAAGATTAAAATTTTCCATTATACTTATTTGTTATAAAAAGTAAATTAGAAAGTTGTTTTTAACAAAACTAACACTGACCTTTTTTAAGGCCTTGGAAAATACGTTCCCAACACATTAAAGAGTTTCAAGAATTTTAAGGTAGAAAAAAATATATTATTAAAAATATTTCGTAACTAATTATTTTTTAGTAAATACTTCTCAATACACTGAAAAGATTAAAATTTTTTAGTATGCAGATTTATTTGTTATAAAAAGTAAATTAGAAAGTTGTTTTTAACACATTGTATGCAGGACACGTATTATTACGTTTTCTGACGATTGAACTTGATTACTCACGTACTAGTATGGGTTAGCGTAACAACAAGTTTTGTTTGTGGGTACAAATATAACGGAATATACAGGAAAACGAAGCCGAATGTTCTTGTCTACTATATAGATTCTGGAAAAATTTAGCCAAATATAAACTAGTTTTTACATCAGTCGATGCGGAATCACAGAACGGGAAGGTTGATAAAAAAATCAATTATATTTAAAATTAACTTTTTATTTATTCTTGCTAAAATGATATTATATATATATGTATATTTACAATTGTATTTATATAATATATATTATATATATATTTGTTTGTCTATTTATATATTTGTTTATATATTTCATTATAAAATACGAAGAGTTGGTTAAAAAATAAAATAATTTTCGATCTATTGAGATTTAACTGAATAACTAAATTTACGAGCAAAACGTCCGCTTCCGGTACAATACCGCTGCGAAATGTACCAGCACACAATGAGTTAACAAAACTAATATTGACATTTTATAAGGCCTTGGGATACACGTTCCCAGCACATAAAAGAGTTTCAAGCATTTTAAAACGGAAAAATAAATTAAAAGAATTTCATAACAAATTATTTTTTCGTAAATAAATCTCAATGCATTTAAAAGATTAAATTAAAATTTATAAGTGAAATTATTTATTTTAGAATGTAAATTTCGCAGTTGTTTTAAAAAACTAACATTATCCTTTATAAGGCTTTCTGAAACGAGTTTCCACCACATTAAAAAGTTTTCAGCACTTTAAAGGTGAAAAAGAAATGAAAAAAAAATATTTATAACGAATTATTTTTTAGTAAACACTTCTCAATACATTTAAATGATTAAAATTTTCAAGTATACTTATTTATTTTTAAAATGAAAATTAGAGAATTGTTTTTTACAAAACTAACATTAACCTTCTATAGGGCCTTGGGAAACATGTTCAAAACACATTAAATAGTTTCAAGAATTTTAAAGCTGAAAAATAAAAGAAAAAAAATTAATAAAAACTTATTTTTAATAAATACTTCTCAATACATTTAAAAGATTAAATTAAAATTTCCAAATGAACTTCTGTATTTTAGAATGTAAATTACACAGTTGTGTTTGAAAAACTAACATTAACCTTTTAAAAGGTCTTCTGAAACGAGTTCCCACCACATTAAACAGTTTCAAGAGCTTTAAAATGAAAAAGATAGAAAAGAAAAGAATTTCGTAATAAATTAATTTTTAGTATATACTTTCTCAATACATTGAAACGATTAAAATTTTCTAGTATACTTATTTATTTTAAAAGGGAAATTAAGAAGTGTTTTTAAGAAGACTAAAATTAACCTTTTATAATGCCTTGGGAAATACGTTCCCAGCACATAAAAGTGTTTCAAGCAATTTAAAGTGGAAAAATAATAGAAAACAATTTTATAACGAATTATTTTTTAGTAAACAGTTTTCAATACCTTTAAAAATATAAAATTTTCTAGTATACTTATTTATTTTAAAAGGGAAATTAGAAAGTTGTTTTTTAACACATCTAACATTAACCTTTTTTAAGGCCTTGGGAAATACGTTTCCAATACAGTAAAGAGTTTCAAGCATTTTAAAGTGGAAAAATAAATGAAAAGAATTTTACAATGAATTATTTTTATTAAATATTTCTCAATACATCTAAAAGATTAAATTAACATTTCCAAGTGAACGTATTTATTTTAGAATGTAAATTAGACAGTTATTTCTGATAAACTAACATTAACCTTTTATAAGGCCTTCTGAAACGAGTTCCCACCACATAACAAGTTTCAAGCACTTTAAAGTGAAAAAGATAGAAAAGAAAAGAATTTCATTACGAAGTATTTTTTAGTATATACTTCTCAATACATTGAAAATATTAAAATTTTCTAGTGTACTTATTTATTTTAAAAGTCAAATTAGAGAGTTTTTTTAACAAAACTAACATTAACCTTTTATATGGTTATGGGAAATACGTTCCCAACACATTAAAGACTTCCAAGAATCCTAAAATAAAAAATAATAACAAATTATTTTTAATTAATACTTCTCAATATATTTAAAAGATTAAATTAAAATTTCAATGTGAACTTATTTATTTTAGAATGTAAATTACGCAGTTGGGTTTGAAAAACTAACATTAAACTTTTAAAAGGTCTTCTGAAACGAGTTCCCACTACATTAAAAAAGTTTAAGAGCTTTAAAGCTGAAAAAGAAATGAAAAAAAAATCATAACGAATTATTTTTTAGTAAACACTTCTCAATACATTTAAATGATTAAAATTTTCAAGTATACTTATTTATTTTAAAAAAAATTAGAGAATTGTTTTGAACATAACTAACATTAACCTTTTATAGGGCCTTGGAAAACATGATCAAAACACATTAAAGAGTTTCAAGAATTTTAGAGCGGAAAAATAAAAGAAAAAAATAATAAATTATTTTTAGTAAATACTTCTCAATACATTTAAAATATTAAATTAAAATTTCCATATGAACTTATTTATTTTAGAATGTAAATTACGCAGCTGTGTTTGAAAAACTAACATTAACCTTTTAAAAGGTCTTCTGAAACGAGTTTCCACCACATTAAAAAGTTTCAAGTGCTTTAAATCGAAAAAGACTAAAGAAAACAATTTCATAACAAATTATTTTGTAGTAAATACTTTTCAATGCATTTAAAAAACTAAATTTAAATTATTACGTGAATTTATTTTTTTGAGATTATAAATTAGAGCGTTGGTTTAACAGAACGATTATTACCCTTTTATATAGGTCCTGGGAAATATGTCATCATCACATTAAGGAATTTCAAATATTTTAAATGATCAAAAAGACCGAAAAGAATTTTTATAACTAACTATTTTTGTCTTATTAATACTCAACATATTTAAAAAAAATCTTACATAAAAAATTCCCTGTAGAACATGAGCTGTAAACCGAATTTTAGGGCATATTATTATGTGTGTCAGTTAGGGGTTGTTTAACTTTATGTGCTATTCTTTCTCGGAACTAATTTTCACCGCTAATTTCACCACCTTTTTATGAGATTAAAATAAATCTAATGAATACATATATATTGCTTCAAACTATCCATAAGCACAGACTGCCCAAAACCCTATCCGATCAACAAATATTTTTTTAAAATTCAATAAAAATATAGATTTTTTCTCTCTTTACCCTGTATTAGAGAACTGTTAGTTTTACCAAATTTTCCTATAATTATGTGTTTACAATTGTACTAATAAAATATAGGTTTATTTTTAAACAGTGTGTAAAAACCTTTCAAGATATACTACTTACTAACATAAAAATATAATTATTTAATTAATTTTGATTGTCTTTGAAACAACGACATTCAGAGTTAAATAATTACATTTTTTTATTTTTGTGATTATTACAGTGATTTAAATTTAAATGAAAAGTAATGATTGATAGCGTTTAGAATCTGAGCCATAACATTCTCTGCAAATTGTTTAAACATATTCTATATCTTTAAACAAAATTTACATATTTTCATTCTATTTATAAAGAGAATTTATTAACTAAACTATTATTAAAATTTATATACAGAACAACAATCAGGTTTGGCTGGGAGCGCTACGGTCTACTGATTTGCTCACGGGGGCTAATGAGACAGGGACCTAATATTTAAAGCCAATTCGGAACGGTTACGAACAACTATGCCATTGCGGGATTCGAACCAGCGAATTCCGGTACCGAAGAGCAGTGCTCTACCATTCTAATCAAAGAGTTAAATAATTACATTTTTTATGTTGGTGAGAAAACAATTATAACTAGTATTTTTTAAATACCATAAAATGTTTTCTACTATATCTAAGAATATACCTAGGTGTTATTAGTATGATGCAATTGTGAAAACACTATTAAAGTAAATTTGAAAAATAAACAACTTAACAAAATAGGGTAGAGCGAGAAAAAACTTTAAAAATCTTACAAAACTTTAAAAATTTCTTGAAGTTAAAAGATATATTTTGTTCAATAACGAATAAAGACCACTGAAATCCCATTTATTGTGTTGTTGTTTATTTTATAGACCTCACATTTTGCATTATTTTAACCTAATATTGACATTTATTTGTTAATTAGAACATGATATTCTTTACGAATAGCAAATGGTCCAGAAAAACTGTTTAGGTTTGCAACACGAGGTCTAATGAGACAGGGGACTTACTGCTTAAACCAGATTCCGAACGGCTATTAACATCCGTGACACAAAGATATTTGACTCCACGAACTCCAGTACAGTAGATCAGCTGCCTAACCCTTAGACCATCGATCGAAAAAAACTCTTTTGTGAAATTTTTATTCATTGTTACACCCCCTCACCTCCCCCCATATATATATATATATATATATATATATATATATATATATATATATATAAGCATATATAACTATATATATATGAATATGTATATATACATATATATGTATAAATATATACATACATACATACATACATATATATATATACCATACCATACCATACTATACTATAGTATAATATTCTATACTATAAAATATCATACTATACTATACTATACTATACTATACTATACTATACTTTACGATAGTATGCTGTACTATTTTATACTATACCATACCATACCAAACCATACTATACTATACTATACTATGCTATACTATACTTTACCATACCATACCATACTATACAATACTATACTATACTATACTATACTATACTATACTACACCATACTATACTATACTATACAATACTATAATATACCATACCATACCATACTCTACTCTACTATACTATACCATAATATAACATACCATACCATACTATACTATACTATTCTATACTATGCTATAAAATACCATACCATACTATACTATACTATACTTTACGATACTATGCTGTACTATAATATACTATACTCTACCAAACCATACAATACTGTACTATACTACACTATACTATACTATACTATACTATATTACACCATACCATACTATACCATACTATACTACACTATACTATACCATACCATACTATACTATATTATACAGTATTATAATATACCATACCATACCATATCATATCTTACTATATAATACTATACCATACTATGCTATACTATACTATAATATACTATAAGATATTATACTTTACTATTACTTTAATTTAATAGAAAACTTTAATTTAAAAATTCATTGATATTTTAACTGCCCCATTTCGAAGATGCAAAATAAGATACATAAGAGCTTCATTTAAAGTATAAAAATATAGTTTGAATGAACATCACTTACATGAACATTATTTTTCATTTAATTAAGAATAATAAGAGTTATTTACAAAAAATGTACGCGTGACAAATACTTTAAAAGGCTGACATAAAATTTCTTTAAAGAAAATAATTTCTAGTACTAATCTTATTTTACACGTGAGGGTTTAATACAGTAAACGCTAATCCATCGATAATGAGCTACCAATAGGTTGTAGAATGGTTTTTAGTAGATTTCAGCATTACGTTCAAGTTGACTATTTTTTAAACGTCCTATTTATTTTTTAAAATTCATTACAGTATTAAAGGAGGGTAGTATCTATTACAGGGCCTGATTAAAGAACGGGCCAACTGGGCCTAGGCCCTGCGTCCTCTAATTTTAGGACTCCCCTAAAATTTAGTACTTAATTATTAAATTTTAAATAATTTAATTAAAAAATTTGAAAATGTTTTCTGTTAATTATTTAAGTAATATTTCATTGAACCTTATTCAGAAATTAAATAAAAGCAGTTAAAATGTTGACATTTTTATCTAAAACACGCTCCAGTTTTCTTATTTACATTACTCTAGTCACAGATTTTTGGCATTCGACTGTACTACAAAGGTATGTTAACATAAAAAAATTAATATAAAATTTCCTCCAAAAATATTCGTTTGTATTATCTTTTGTAAACTTTTTCTTGCCTTGAAAGGCAGGTAGGGGGGCCTGAAAGACTACCAGTCCCTGAGCCGAATTTTGGCTTGATCGGGCCCTGTCCAACAAACTGGATAAAGTAAGCCTAACATAAAACTATCTTAATGATTTAATACTAATTATACGGATAAAAGATAGCCAGAAAATATAAAGTCTTAATAACTCACAATAAGATATAAAAAGGTACGGAATTTTAGAGCATTCATAGGTTTAGTGACCATTGTAATAAAGGATAGTTTAATAGATTGCCCAATATACTTTTGTGTTCAACAGTTTGAAATCCAAATAACCACTCAATTCAAATATATAAATTAAATCCCTCTTAAATATCTCAGAATTATTTCACAGAGTTCTGCTGCCTCTAAATCATTTATGAAATAAAAAAAAATACTTGTTTAAGTAAAAAAAAAAGCGATTAACGTACCTGACACGATTCTCTTATACTAGAAATACGGGGAAAATCTATTAGATAAAATACATTTGTCAAATATTTTAAATCGAATCTTTTAACAGATCATGCCCATGGCTTTCGTTTATTCATGATTTCTGTGAACGTGAACCATTTGTGCAGGAAAGAAAACACATTTAGATCACAACAATTAACATTTTTCTTGGCTTTTAATTAATTTTATTCGTTAAATATGGCCCTACAAAAATGACAACAGTTGAAATGAGTTTCCCAGAATTTTCTATTTCTTGGATGCCTGTCTCGATCCCAAAGTCTCATGCTCTACTACTCTACTATACTCTACTACACTACACAATACTATACCATACTATAACATACCATACCATAGCATACCATACCATACCATACTATACTATACAATACTATTCTATACTATACTATACTATAAAACACCATACCATACCATACCAAACCATACTATACTATACTATACTATACTATACTATACTATACCATACTATACTATACTATACTATACTATACTATACTATACTATACTATACTATACTATACCAAACTTTACTATACTATACTATACTATACCATATCATACTATACCATACCATACTCTACTCTACTCTACTATACTATATCATACTATACCATACCATACTATACCATACCATACCATACCATAACATGCCATACAATACTATACTATACTATTATATACTATACTATACTATACAATACCATACCATTCTATACTATACAATACTATATTGTACTTTACGATACTATACTATACTATTATATACAATACTATACTATACCATACCATACTATACTATTCTATACTATACAATACTATAATATACCATACTATACCATACCATACCATACTATACTATACTATACTATACTATACGATACTATACTATACTATGCTATTACTTTAATTTAATAGAATACTTTAATTTAGATTAAAAATTCATTGATATTTTTACTGTCTGATTTCGAAGCTTAAAATTTGGATGAATAAAAGGTTAATTTAAAGTATAAAAATATACTTTAATACAGTTTAATAGATTGCGTAATAGTTTTGTGTTCAACAACCCCAAATCCAAATAATCACTCAAATATGTGTTAATGTTTAACTTTACAATTGTGTTCGCATTCTTTTAAACTTTCTATAACAAACTTGTTACTTATTTTTTCAATTATAATTATTTCTACAAAAGTTAGAGATAAGATTGATTTGGAAATTAGCTACATAGCTTTGTGTTTAAATGGCTAGCACACTTTTGTATAAGCAGCACGCAAGGGTCACTTTCCTCGTGAACTAAATTGTTCTAAACTGGAAGAAAGAATGTGGGTTAAGAGGAACTTTATTAATGACGTAATTTTTATTGAGACACTAAAAGGACAAGAGTATGTGTTGTTAAACAGTGTATTAATTTTACACAATTGCGTTAACTGTAAAAAACGTTTTTGCATTGAAGGGACATTACCATTTATAAGTAACACTTCTTTCTCACAGTTTTCCATAAACATAAACCAAAACACAAGCATAAAATACTTTCTACCACGAAAAGAAATTAGAATTATAAAAAATTACGGATAGATATAAATTTAATTTTTAGAAACTTCTTTCTCTATTTGCTACAATTATTATCAAAGGAAACATAATTTATTAAAGCCTTTGCAAGATTTGATGAAAAGTCAAAAGTTGAAATTAGTTTTAAAGTTTCCGTTTTTTTTTCCGACATTGAAATTTTATTTCATCCACCAGATCAAGTGCGTTTGTTTATATGATGTGCTTTTTCTTCGGTCAATACTTTTTTAAATATTCAGAGCGTTTCATTAATACATTCTTATGGGTGTCTGTTAAATCATACGTGTTGTACAAAAAGGGTAAATAATTACCATGAGCACTCAATCAAACTTGCATTTCAGGGCATTAATATAAAGCTTAATATTTTTTTTGAGATCTGTAATTAAAATTTGAAAGTTGAAACTTAAAAGTTGAAGCACTTAAAAGTTGAAATTTATTGTCTGCTACGTACGTGTGGAGGCAGTGCAACTGAATAAATTTTATTTTTTTTCTGTTACCAGCCAAAAAATATTATTTTTATTGAGACGAATCATTATTATTAATATAATGAATCCTTCTTGATGAAAAAGATATATATATATATATATATATATATATACATACATATATATAATATATATATATAATATACATACATATATATATATATATATATATATATACAAATACATATACATATATACACATATATATACATATATATACATATATATACATATATATATGTATATATGTATATATGTATATATATATATATATATATATATATATATATATATATATACATATATATATATATATATATATATATATATATATTTGTAACTAATTCTAAGCTTTAAAAAGTAAAGAAAGTAAGAAAAATTAAAATTTGAACTGCAATTAGAGACTTTAGAGTTGGGAAAAGATGGATTCGATGGTAAAAATCCAAACAAGATGATTTAGTCTGGTTTGGTTTGGAACGCAAAGTCAAAATTTTGAAACAGGAGTCTTATTGCTTTTAAACGAAAATCCATGCTAACAGCGAAATATAAATACGGTACGTCGATAGCTGACTTAGTGCTCTAATAATTCTGTCAGCTCTCTCTTAACTACTTTATAATGGTTTGATATACTACGAATTACGTATTTTTGTGTTATATGAGGAATAATGAAACTGGAACCTACTGTTTAAAGGAACACGTGAACTTTAAAACTAAAAAATAATGTTTGATTTTCCAACATTTAACTTATTTAGCAACTATTTTTTTACCTTATGTCCCACACGTTATAAAAATATTCCAAAACTTCAAATACTAGTTAATAAAAGTTCAAATACTAGTTACTGTACAGCATTTGGGGACATTTCGCTGTTTAGAGTGTTTTAATGGCGATATTACTCAAAGTCGTTGAAACTTGAGCTCGTGATATGTAAATATTTAGATTTGAAATTTAGTAGAACTGTTAATTAAAAACAAACAATAATAATGGCGGAAAATGTAAAAAAACAACAACAATATTTAGATATTTTAAAATCTTAGATTTACCAAAACAATTATGTTGGTTAATCTATTAAAAAAAGTTAAAAACAGTTGAAATATTTCTTCGAATTTTAGTCATTATTATTATCCACTTATGATAAACAAACTTGTGACTACCGAATTTCAAATTTGTGTTATTTGGATATTATAAGCGTAATAAGTACAAAATATTATATTTTGAGTAATATCCCTTTTAATATGGAATTCCTCTACATTCGATAATAATTCTTTACGCATTAAAATTTGAGCTCTCGGAATATTTTTTATAAAGAGCAGAGAAAAGAGTGAAAGATAGAGAAAAAAAATTAGTTATCAGATAAACTAACTTTTGAAAATTTGATTTTTTGAATAGTTAAAATCTATTTATTTACTTTAAGTCAATACCGAATGGCTACATCAGTTGCCGATGTTTCAAACGCTTAAGCAAGAACACACGTAGCATTTTGTCTTAGAAGGATTTCAAGAAAATAAAGTGTTGTTTTGCACAGTTTAATGCAATATAATAATCTATGAAAAATTGAAAATGTACCTTAAGTCAAAATTCCATTTTGAGTTACTGTTTTATCAATTACATTGCACTTATTTGGTTTAAATATATTAAAGAGAACTAAAACTTCGAAGTACTGCAAAAAACAATTAAAATTTAATTTAAAACATAAGTCATAAAAATTCATTTTATTTATCTTTGTCAATTCATTGGTTGCTTAATTTATATTAACGTTAACATTTCCATAAATATTTAACAAAACTAAAGACATGTTCTTACTCTATTACTTGTCCCAAATAGGTTTTAATCATTTCAAATGTTGTACGTTTTGCTCATGAAAATATGGGGAGGGCATGAAGCCCCAAGCCTTACCCCTGGGTGTGAGCTGGATTCTAACATTTGAGAAACGTACACTTTTGTTAATAGGAAACTTATTTATAGTTTAGTAATTAGAAAACACACTATTTTTAAATGCCCCCTGAAATAGCCCTTTAACGCACGAAATAGAGAGTCAAAACTTGGAAAAGAAAACAAACAATGTATTTATAGAGTTCTGCTCAATTTAATTACAGTCCTGAATAATTTGATTATTTGTGAAAAAAATATGATGAAAGATTTGCCGGATTTTAAATTATTTCTAGGCAGAAAATAAAATATGCACCGTACATCAGTAAACAAAACGGTTTTTAATTTCCCAATAGAATTGTAACAAAAATTCTAATGAATCAGATTATTGTATCGTGTAAAAATCCCCACAACAAATATTTTCATATTATTTCAGCTTAAAAAATATTTACCTTCTTTTTTATCTTCTGACTTCACCGAACGGAAAAAAAGAGAAAAAAAAATCTGTACCCTGAAGGTACGAAAGTTTATTTTCTCCTGAGAGGTGTGGACGCAAAATCGAACGATATTTTTCAAGCAATTATTGAGTAAAGGTGGGGGAATCGAAATTTCCCAACCAGGGTAATTTGATTTTAGCGTATTTCTGCTTCTAATGTTAAAGCGATTCCTGTTATCGTAGTTTAATACTTTTTGGCTTGGTAGAAATTAATTACTCCCATCTCTTCATCTGATATTTTCAGTAAAGGAAGGATCTTTAATCGTTAATTTGCTTCCACAAAACCTTATTTTTTTCTTTAAAGATTTGATTAAACTATAATAATGAGGTTTCAACGTTAACTACTACTGTAATTTTAAGCAACGCAGACGAGTTAAGTTGATTTTTCCTTTGCAAAACACGATCGTGTAATTATGCAAAGCATTTTAGATAATGGGTATTTAATCAGAATAATTAGTGTGGGATGTGATTAAAATGTTCGAATGGCTCTTCAAATGGGTTGTAAAGTTTTAAGTATCAAATTTGTGGTTATTAGGGCTAAATTGTAAACGTTGTTACGATGTTACCATGGACTACAGGTATAGTAGTAGCGATGTAGAATACATCCATACATACACTACCTGTACCGAAAGATTAAGATGAAATGATTGCACGCTCATCGTTTTTCGATTATTTTTCAAACATGTTACTTTATTTTGAATGATTAATAGTTAGAATTTTAATCATCATTTTTCTTGTTGTTTCTCATGACACTTGGACAAACCGAGGAAAATTGAGCCTGCAGGCTCTCGTATTAAGGTCAAGGGGTGCGCGTTTCTTTTTAAGGAGCACCATTAAGGTGAAAGAATGACTTCGCTCAAGTAGGTCCTCGAATATTTTGAAGCAAGGACCAAGTAGAAGACACATAGACTTGGCCTGCCACCCCCAGAGGTATTGATTGAGAACTTGGAGGACATTGTGACCACGAACATAATTTATGTACCCCAGTCACCTTTAACGAACATTGCGGACTTAGGCCTGCTCGGGTTCCGAACCCGCTTACTGAAATGTTAATGTACCGAGGTACTTTCCCACGGTGGTCTGCACGTGCATGCATAGCCGCTAGAGGAATTTAGGACTCCAATTGTTCACGTCAAGTTTAGGGACCCCTGCAGAGAAGATAGATCACGGAATGGCAGCGTAACGGTCAAGCTCGCACAGAGCTGTAAGCGTGAGTTATGGGAGCAGGGGCTAAAAAGTAATGTCAGCTTGAACAAAAAGGGGCTACTTTAATGAGCCCACCTGCACTCCCGAAGGGCATTTGATGTGGGAAAATTTCCCGAAAACAAGCGATTGGATAAGATGAAAAAAGGGGCGGTGGGACCGAGGTGAGGAGTTTGGAAACGTAGTGAGAGCGAGGAGTTGAAGAAGTGGGCAGTCGAGAGAAGTGGGACAAGGATCCACTAGCACCAGCTCGTCCCGTGCGCCCAGACCGATACCGCCCCGCTCACCATCACCAACTCGTTCCGTGCGCCCGTGAGGAAAGCCCCTGCCTGCTCCCCTGTGACTTTAATGGAGGTAAGTTATAAAATAATATTTACAGTCATTTGACTTAGGCCTCTGTTAATAATAATAATTCCTTATAAAGAGATGTGTGATAATTATAGTGTAAATAGAAGATATAAATAATGGATGATTATGATAACCAAGGATCTATTTGTAAATAAATGTATAGAATAAATGTCTGAATCTCAATATAAAGTATTATATTCATTCTGTGTCTCCCTTTGTAACGAACACTGGTGTATAGGTTGTATGTACATTACAACAGTTACTTTATTTAGTTTCTACATTTTATTTCACAGGAAAGGTATTACAAACTAAAGAAACACATTGCCGTAGCAAAAGATAATACTTAGCTTTTTTCAAAATAGTCACCACTGATATTGAAACCTTTGTGTAAGTGGCGAAATGGGTTTCAAGGAATCTTTCTTACCTTGGAAAATCGGTCTAATTATTCAAAGACTCTTAATACTCTTAAATGCCTCTTGAGACATGATTTCAACTACTGCTTCAATGCAAGAAAATGTGGATGTTTGATAGCACAAAATTAGGCAGGATGTTTGAATATGTTCCATCCTGAACAACGATTTCTTCCTACAATGCCCTTTGATGTGTGAGATATTTCATTGTTTGTCGCCTAAGAACCAATTACCTGGTTTTAAACACTCTTGGTCTAAAGTACGGACTTTTCCTTTTAGTACATATAACATGTACGGTTCTTTCAAATGGGTGAAACCAGTAAAGTATCACCCGTTTTTATACGACAATACTGTCAAAATTTACCTTATGTGCAATCGGACACCTTAAACGTTAAGACGACGCTGTAAACTAGGATATTTCCTTATCATTAATGTAATATTCCTCTCTCGAATAAAGTGATTGCTTTCCATGTGTTATCCCTGTATTATCTTTGTATTTGCTTTATTTAGTTTGTGAGTCCTATCGTTATTTTTTTTGCAACACTAGAGCATATATATATTTATATATATATATATATATATGTATATATATATATATATATATATATATATATATATATATATATATATATATATATATATATATATATATATATATATATATGTATGTATGTATGACATGGACGAATGGTTAAGACATGGAAGACACATTTGATTTCATATATAAGCTTTCGTTATTGTAATTCTTCTGTCCATGCTATGCCATTTAGATATTCTTTGTTCTTATCTTGGAGCAACAAGTGTGGTAGATATCATTAGCCCCAGTTCCCGCTCAGAACTGTCTCTTTTGGCGTTGCTACATAAGCGAAATTCCTATGTCTACATCTGCGTCAGATTTTTTAATCTGTATAGTTCCGCTCGAGGGTGTCTTTCTCCTATTACGTTATCGTTAATGAGTTCTAACTATTTTTAATTATTACTCGCTTAATTTTTAAACCTTATTGTTAGACCTGACATACATATATATGTATGTATATGTATATATGTATACATGTGTATATATATATGTGTATATATGTATTTATATGTATATTTATGTAGTTAGCTGGACTTCACGATGGGTGGTTGCAGTCATGGCCGATAATAATGACACCGTTTTAGGTAAAGACCTTTATTAAGATGATGTTGGAGAACGGTTTCCCACTTCATTATAAGGACAGGACAAATTGAGAGGTTAACTGGCATGAAGTCATAAGTAAAATGCCTTTAACACCTGGGTCAACATCGCAGTCAAAATTTGCGGGAAATAACTCGGAAAATCTGTCTCCGATAGCGTGCATCTGCTTTTTGTTTGTTTGGTTGGTTTTTGTTTAGCACTACGGTCTATGCTACACGAGGGCTAATGAGATGTACATTAAAGCCGATTAACGGCTAGAACATCCATGTGTGGACTCGAACCCACGAACTGTTAAGGTCAGTGCCCTAAATTCGGCCATCGTTCGGCGCTTTTTGTTTGGAGACTTCAAATTGTCCGCTAGACATGTAGAATTATAATTTGTTAGATCCCTTCTCTGAAACTTTTTGGTTTGAACAATAACCCCAGTGGTCAATATAGGCTAGGGGTTAAAAAGGGGAAAGCAAAGGAACCCGGGATTTTTATCCGTGAATTAAGGTTTGAAAATCCTTGAGAATTTTCTCGGGCCTGTATTTGCGGTTTTATACAAAATGCCTGCATTATTTTCCCGATTTAGTTTCATTTCCTTATATATATATGTATATATATTTATACATACACACCCATAAATATGCATTTTTATGCGTGTAGTCTTAATACTTATGACTATTCTTTCAAAATTTTGCTAGTAGCAGTAGCATATTAGGACAAGGGCAAATATTCCAAACTTTCAAATATACAATGTTAAAAATATTTTCTGCCGAATATTTGTGAATGATTTTGAAGTTTACCTTGAACAATGCCAGCACATATTACAGCGTGCTTAACGCCATTAATGCCATCAGATTGAATGACCAAATAATCCCCCGGATTTTGCCAGGAATTAATAGACACCAAACACACGGAACTATCAAATAATATTGACGTAAAACACACAAGCGCGCGCGCACACACACACTTGTAATGCCTCGCGCACTGATGATTTCATTAGAGCAGCGACTGGAACGCAGACATTTTGGTAAATCACACGACGTACAATATGGAAACAGTTATATCCTAAATTACACGGCGTAATTCACGGCATCTCTGTAGTGATACACGATTTATGAAGGTATTTACTGGAGTGCATTACGTTTCCCAATGTATTTTAGGGCAGTATTCGGATGAAATTTCAGTCGTAATACAAGTTACGGCGTTTATTGGGAGGAATATCAGTATTATTAGAGTAATTTGATGATAAAGCCTCTTCCACTACGTTGAATGCGTTTTAGATATATTTGTGTTAGTATATAAGCTGCCTATTTAAAGCACTAATACTATAGGTTGAAAAATTATAGTTCAAAATGTAAGAAATTCCTACTTATAAGTTAGTCGTGTATATTTCTAGCAAGGCAATGATAATAGAAACTTCTTGAAATCCTCATCAGTTAACTTATTAAATTCTTACGTCTATGTATTGACATTTTGTGTTACTACTAGCTTTGTACATGGATTTACTCTTTCTGCAGGAACATTAACTGAAATAACGTATAGTCATGTATATTAAAAATATAATAAATTGATACTCATTACTTAGTCATGTATATTTCTAGCAAGGCAATGGTAATAGAAACTTCTTGAAGGGCTCATCAGTTAACTTATTAAATTCTAGCTTCTATGTATTGACATTTTATGATTTTACTAGCTTCGTACAGGGATTTACTCCTTCTGCAGGAACATTAACTGAAATAACGAATAGTAATGTATATTAAAAAATATAATAAATTGATACTCATTAGTTAGTCGTGTAAAAATATAATAAATTGATAATCATTAGTTAGTCGTGTATATTTATAGAAAGGCAAAGGTAATATAAACTTCTTGAAGGGCTCATCAGTTAACTTATTAAATCCTAGCTTCTATGTACTGATATTTTACTAATTTACTAGCTTCGTACCGGGATTTACTCTTTCTGCAGGTACATTAACTAAAATAACCAATAGTAATATATATTAAAAACCTTCATTTTACTATACAGTGTTTATATACAACAGTTTATATACAAAGTTAAATAGTTTACATACAAAGTAATATCTTATCTGGAAATGTGTTTTTTGTGTATTGTTATAATCTCAAACTGTATGTCTATATTTAAATCTTGAAATGAATTTCCCGCTAATTATTGGTGTGAAATATTTCATACTAATGTATATTCTAGAAGCCCAGTGGCGTTGGGGTAGCGCTTCCCTCTCCCACGACACAGGTCCGAGCTTTGATCCCCGAACTGGGTACGGTTGACTCAGCTTTTCATCCCTTCAGTGGGTAGACAAACTGAGGATCAAGCATGCTTGAGAACTAAACACTGGAGGTTCCGCGTAAGGTTGACCACCTAACCGGAACATATGTTTCACACCCCAGGGCACTTGGTCTCGGAAACGGACATTGGCACCGTAGGCCCTAGCCTCCTAGCGGCTCTTGCGCCGAGTAGTTTAGTTTTTTAATGTATATTCTATGAGAATACAGAATTCATTCACTACATTACAAATCTAAAGATAAATTAGTTCATTTTTTATAAACATCGATTTTATAATCGTTTTTTTATCCCTTTTCCATATTTGTTTATATAATTATTGCTTATTTGATTGTAAAGTGTACGGCTTCCATGTTGGATACTCAACAATAATTCTAAAGGCATTTTATAGTTACCTTAAGCTTTTTGGCCACAGTGAAACATAGCATAAGAAATATAGCTAAAAATAGTTAACAATAAATCCAATTTATATATAAATAATGGGACATAGTACTTTTCGAGGTTTAAAATGGGTGTTTTATTAGCATTTTTACCATTCATCAAAAATTAAGCATATGCTTCTTTTAAAATGAATTATTTTCAAATTCTTTAATAACGCTTGAACTAAAAAAAAAATGATTTGGTTGGTCACTTCAAGTAGTATGTATTTTTGAATGATATAAATAGTTTACAAAAAATATTATAATACACTTATATAAAAATAAAATACCTAAAATAGTGTAAAAAATAAACAAAATTTGCTTACTCACAAGATAACTTTTGAAAATATGAGATTATAAAAATCAATTTTTGTGTGTAATTAAAGTAAAATATCTCTTTTATTTTGTAAATCAAAATTTTAAAGGCATCTAAAAAACTAAAAAGTTATAAAAGTTAGAGAAATGGGAAATTTTTTAAAAATATTCTTTAGTGTGCTATAATATAAAATATATCACTCATACTAATATAATTCAGACTCACAGAATGAAAATGATTAGCTTCTATTTGGTATTAAAAATTAGTTTCTAATTTACAAATTTAGAAAACTAATTTGTGGGTAAGTGGATATGTTTTATTATTTTCTAAAATGTATTCCCTAATATAATAAAACTAAATGACTTTTATAAAGTTAAAGGTATATAAATTTTTATTCTAAATGGAACAGAACTTTATATTTTATATTGAATTAAATATTGACTGTTTTAATGAAGAATTTTCAGCTCAAAATATATCCTTAACACTTGGCATGCGGGTATAGTTCATCGCCAACTTACGCGTGCAGCGGGCGTTTTCCCGTGAATCGCGGGAAAGTTTAGTTATTCAGAAAAATCGCAGTAAATCGAAAACTACTTTGTTTTTATGAACGAAACTTTTTTTATTTTACACTTTAATATATATTGTATGATTATTTAACAAAAAAAAAACCCAATATTTTTACGAAATCACAAAAATAAACGATTTTTAAAATTAAAGTCCGATAATCTGTCAGCGCATATTTCTTCATCACTATCTTTGTCACAACGGCTCATTTTATCAATTTTGTATTCAACAATAAAAAACCAAGATTCAAATTGACAAAACACGACTTGTACGTTTTGGAGCTAGGAATTCGATTGCAGACGAAATAACGTAACAAAAGACCGAGTAAACACGACAATCATAACATGTGGAAAGAAAAAATGCAAAGCGTTGCATAGGAACGCAAACAACACGCATATAATGTCGCACATACATATAATTATACATATGTAGTAGATTTGTGGTGGTCAGAGGGTATCCACCACAAATCTACTAAATACGTATTTTTACGTGACCCGCGTTTCGGTGACAGACTGCAAAAAACGTAAAAATACGTTGCTCGCAGGTGCTATCAGAATATGTTATATTCTTTGGAAATGCAAAACGAATCATAAAATTTTACCTGTCGAATAGATATATTTTGAAATGTTATAGACTTTGTCTCTGCTACGTCTTTTAAGAAACGTTAAAAGAATTTGTCTCTTTTATATATATTTTTTTTTTACTAAACAACTTTATTGTATAAAAACCATGAAGAATTTCACTCTCAAAGTAACTTTAGAGTGTCAAAACCGAAATTACGAACTTATATTCAATTTCACAAATCATTTGAAACTTTTACGTAATACATAACTGCTCTAGATATTTCCCTGAATTACATAACTGCTAGACATTATATCGAACGTTTTTTCAGCAGGCAAGGTGATTTATGAAAAACTCCATGCTATTAGTCAAAGCAATATTCTCCTACATCGAATAGAATGGCTGTTAAATATTGTTCAGTAACAAAGCAACATGTCCAAGATGTCTCTCGCATTGTGTTAACTTCGAATTTACAAGTGGTATTGCCAAGGTCTCTTAAAAAATGATTTCGTCACTTACAAGAAGGAAACTTTAGTTGTTTGCATGTAAAATTAGTCATGCGTTTCAGATAGACAAGTTTAATGCAATACGCATTTAAATCACGTGGTAGACAGAAATCTAATTTTTATTCCATTCAGTAAAAGAACCGGGAAGGATAATTGAGATAATGGTTATTTTTTTTAAACTTTGAAACTTTAAGAGAGTTGCATAATTTTATGAATTGAAAAACAATGTTTCTAGAAATTGATGATTGTAATTTTGCATTCATTGTATATTTTATGTTTTTGAGGGATTATGCAGATTGGTTATACAAGTGCAGTTAATTAAGTGATCTAGCACTTTTTAAACGATTGATGCCCTTCTTTTCTTTCTAGGGACGCTTCTAAAAAGGCATTTATCCTCTCGCAGTGTCGAAGCAGGTTCAGGATGTGACGACTTCAATGTGCTTGAGTGAGAAGTAGCGTAAAAAAGTATTACAGTTACAATAGCATTTGAAGTCACTTTAGTTTTACAGGAGTAAATACTAGGGTATATGCAGTGCAGTTAATTAAGTGATCTAGCACTTTTTAAACGATTGATGCCGTTCTTTTCTTTCTAGGGACGCTTCTAAAAAGGCATTTATCCCCTCGCAGTGTCGAAGCAGGTTCAGGATGTGACGACTTCAATGTGCTTGAGTGAGAAGTAGCGTGAAAAAGAATCACAGTCACAGTAGAATTGGAAATCACTTTTATGTTTTCTGGAGTAAATACCAGGGTATATACAGTACAGTTAATTAAGTGATTCTAATTTTAAAACAAGTCGATGTTGAGGATTTTTCTTTGAAAAGACGATCACAGTCAAAAAAAAAAGCTTAAATAATCTCACAAATGGGGAGGCTCTTCAGGATACCGAACGAATCGTTAAGGTGCTGGCCTTCGGAAGAGTTCGTGGGTTCGAATCCACATTGGCAAGGATGTTCGTAAGTCGGAATCGGCTCTAACCCTTAATTTGACAAGATGATTTTTCAAATATTTTTTAATTTTAATTTCTGTTATTTTCCCATGTCTGTATAGACATTAGGATCTCTGTAAAATAAACAAAATATATATCATTTTCCATTTTTGAGATAATGCCTGCTATGGCGAACACTGACAATTATGTTATATAGCAGTTATAAATATGCATGTCCAGTGCAGCGGACTTAGCCAAATTAAGGGTTAAGCAGTAGGTTCTGGTTCATTAACCCTTTGTGGCAAAAAATCGACCGTGGCGCTCCAAGGGAAACCAGACAAATTAGTGTCATTTAGTGTCTTAAGCAGTAGGTGTTGGTCTCATTAGCCTTCGTGTGCAAAAAGTAGCGTACCGCTCCAAAACCAAAACAAACCAAACCAAACCTTCCAGCTTGGACATGTTCTTTGTTACTGGACAATATTTAGCAGCCATTCTATTCGATGTAGAAATATTGCTTTAACTAATAGCATGGATTTACATAAATCACCTTGCATGCTGAAAAAACTTTCGATATAATGTCTAGCAGTTATTAATTCAGAAAACATCTAGAGCAATATGTATTAATTAAATGTTCCAAATGATTTGTGAAATTGAATGAAAGTTCGTAATTTCAGTTTTGACACTAAAGTTATTTTGAGAGTAAAATTCTACCTGGTTTTTATACAATAAAGTTGTTTAGTATATCTATATATAATATATATATATAATATATATATATATATAAAACATAATATATATACATATATATATATTATAAATATAAATCATATATATAACAAATATTATATATAAATATACATATATATATATAAAGAATATATATTATATAATACATATATATATATATACATATATATATATATATATATATATATATATATATATATATATATATATATATATATATATATATATATATATATATATATATATATATATATATATATATATATATATATACATATACATATATATATATATATACATATATATATATATACATAGATATATATATATATATACATATATATATATATATATATATATATACATATATATATATATATATATATATATATATATATATATATATATACATATATATATATATATATATATATATATATATATATATACATATATATATATATATATATATATATATATATATATATATATATATATATATATATACATATATATATATATATATATATATATACATATATATATATATATATATATATATATATATACATATATATATATATATATACATATATATATATATATATATATATATATATATATATATATATATATATACATATATATATATATATATATATATATACATATATATATTTAACGTTTATATAGGGACATAGCAGAAAACATAGTCTTTAACGTATATATAAATGTATTTATTCGATAGGTAAATTGTTATGATTGGTTCTACCACACTCTATATCCCCCGTTCGGTATCGGAGACCTATTCATTATATAAGCGGACTTTACGAGTTTCCCGAATCACTAAAAGCTGGCTCTGGTCAAAAGTCGTGGAAGCCTCCACGAGGTCAAAGCATCTCCGTAAAAAAATGTCGAAAAGCCTCGAGTCACAAATATCTAGGCTTTTTATGCCTGGGGGGTCAGTTACTATTTCAGTTACCTGAGAACTCCAGCTGAGGTTACAGCTAGTTTTTTTAGTTGAATTGTCATTCGCTAGCTCTCCTGATTCTGGAATCTCGTTACAATCATCTGGGCTCATTACCGAAACTGATCAGGGGCGTGACTCCTATTCAACCGAACTGTACACATCCCAGACACGCCGTCGTCACGCTATTGTCGACGGGTCGAAACAGGAGTCTTCTGATCAGCGGATTTCGTCCGTTAGTTCTAGACAAAGTGGGGTCTTCACAAGGAGAATTATGAAGTCATTCATAATAAATTTCTAAAATCATACTTTAAATAGATATCATACTGAAAATAAAGAATTAATTTACATAACAGAAACAAAGGTCACCTAGAAATATAATTAAAGAATATTTATTTAAAATTAATATACTATGGCAGTTAGAGGTAATTTGATTCTACATATGTAATCAATAACCACTCGCAATTTTACATAGCCCTGCTTAGAAACATTCAACACAATATAAAAATCTATGTGTAACAGAACATAACATTATGTAATGAAGAACTGTGGATATTTAAAGACAAAATTTTGAGTATGGGTTATTAGAAAGCTTGACTCACCATTGTGAATTATTACATTTTCAACGGAAAAGTAACTATAAGTAATCGCTTTTCTTCTAATTAACACGTTGACTGCCAGACGCATTTTCTATGTATTCCCCAAGCCACGACGTGAACTTTTCATTATGCGATGCATATGCTGAAATATTATCTGCAGCAGATAAAATGAGTTACAAAATCATGCTTGATGCAGTTTTCGTGGAGGTGGGTCATCGATGACTCCCACGGCGAAGTAAGCAATTGTTACGACTGTTCTTTTTTCAAACAATCGTGATTCGATTCCTAAGGAATTACTCTCATTCTTTAGTATTCAAAGCTACTAAGAAGAACTACAGAAAAGAATTTCACTAAAAAAAAATGGTGATAGATTGTTCCGATTGCGTTGATTTACCTTTCCTTTGACTTGAGATAGCCGATTGGTTAGGGTCCTGTCCTTCGGTTACGAAGTTCGTGGGTTCGAATCCCACAGTGGCATGCATGTTCGTAGCCGTTCGGAATCGGCTGTAGGTCCCGGTCTCATTAGCCCTCGTGTTGTAAAAAGTAGACCTTAGCACTCCAAACCAAACCTTTGTCTTGAATGTTTCAATCTGACTCAACGCAATATGCACTGATTAAAATGTATATTTTTCATATATCAATAAAATTATTTTTGTGTGTTCTATATTGCATTCGTTTCTCCAAACCACTATAATATCAATTTATTGAAAAATTTATTGTTCAGTTTTGTTTTGTAAAAACCACCAATAGTGCGCTTGGCGCCTATTCTGGCAGCTTGCTGTAAACCTTCGCAATAAGAACTGTTTTTTTATGTTTGTAATAAGAGTGTGTAAATTACGTAATTTTTACTATTTGCTGCTTTGCCGTATTTGCACTTGTCGCCAATTCTTGCAGCTTGCTGTAAAACCTCAAAACATTACTATTTAAGAACCGGCGACCAGGAATCTTCATTTATCATTATCCCATAATTACGTAATTTTTTTTGCTGCTTTGCTATTTGCCGTTGTCGCCAATTCTTGCAGCTTGCTGTAAACCTTCGCAATAAGAACTGTTTTTTTATATTTGTAATAAGAGTGTGTAAAATGCGAGATGGCGTGTTCGACCCTTCACTTCGAGAAGGCGACTGAGTATTCGTGTGAGAATAAAAGTTTAATTTAAGAGCTACAGTCCATCATTTATTTTGTGAAAATCATTACTATAACGCCTCGCGCGTCCCCGGCTGCACTTTCTGATGTCTGCACGCCTCGTTCTATACCTGCTCGCCTATTGTTACTGGAGCAGGTATCTTGGGTTCGATTAAAGCCTATGTTGCCGAAAATAAGGACTGCAGCGACTAAACTCTTGACTAAACATTTATTATTAAGAAGATTTGTTAAAACATATGTACACTCCAAATCATACCCAAACAGGGCTCAAATAAGACCGAGGACAAAAACAAACTGTGCCGAGCGGGAAAACACCTCCCTCGGTCTCAGCTCCTTTCACAAGAATGTCCGTTCTCCGTCGTTCCGACCGGGCATCTCTCCTTTTCTCTTCGCGAGGGCCGGGGTGGAATCCCCCCCCTCGGTCAAGCTTTCGCCTCCACGGGAAAAATGTCCTTTTCCGCAGCTGGCGCGGGCGGGGGTGGCATCCTTCGCCCCCTCCTGTTAAACCTCCCTGGAACAGGGCTTGCCAACCCTCTCTCGGGGTGTCCGTCTTCGGCCGCCGAAACAAACAACAAACAAACAAAAAAAAAAAACTAAAAAAAAAAAAAAAACAAAAAAAAAAAAAAAAAACCAGGGGCCCATGTAACACCAACTCGAGTCTTGAGTCTAGTATTACAATTATTAGTTAAGTACCAGCGACCAAGAATATTCATTTATCATTATCCATATATACTATAATTACGTAATTTTTACTATTTGCTGCGTTGTCGGTCACCGGTGGCACCCAAGGCTCTGTAGCCAAGTCTAGTGCCAGTCATCGGTGAGCCCATGGCAGTCAACGTGTTAAGAGTCACTAGCACACATTAAGAATGAAATGATAATGTAATTTTCAAATCAGACACGAAACGAGTTTTATGCAAATCCAAAAAGAAAAGATAAATTTGTTCAAAATTGTATCTGATTATTTTAATTTATATATCAATAATTATCCCCTATATAATAATAGCCTAAGTTATCTGTCCGTCTGTCCTCGAATTTATGAAGCGGTTAGGCATGGAAAGAATCTAGGCATCCATACTGGATTCTTAATGTGTTAGGTTTAGCAAAATTCAAAGTGAGAAAAGTTTATCTTTTTTTTAAAAATATCAATCCGATTCTAAAAAATTGGTATAAATATGTTTCATATCACAGCAAAAATACTGTCGTCTTTTAAACGTTCGAAATCCATTTCCATCCTTCCCCCTTTTTTCCAGCGTTTACTGCCATTATTTCAAGTCCTATTTTCCCCGGTTATGAGCAGGCGATAAAATTTATCAATTTGTCAATTTTAAATTTTGTCAAAGTAAAAATTACATTTTTTTTTTCTAGCATTATTACGTCATTCCTTTAACCATCTCAGTTAAACATTTCTTATTTTAAATTATTTAAATATTGTTCTGCATTACTTTCATACTTTTTATCACTGAAAATAGATATTATGTAAATAATTTCCTTTTACATTTGTCTTAAATAATAGATTAGGTACATATGGGATAATTTTAAATTTAATCATCGATTATTTTTTGTTGCATTGAAAATTTTATCGACGGTTTTAACAAAAAAATTTTTTTATTAAAGTCTAGGAGTCTATATCACAGACTAATAAATATCTAGCTTTTAATTTATATAACTTTGAAAATTGATGCGTTAGGGTTAGCAAAATTCGAAATTCACCCTTCCCCCCTTTCTAGCATTTAATGCCATTATTTCAAGCCCTATTTTCCCCGGTTAAGAGCAGGCGATTCAATTTATGAATTTGGTCACATAATAAATAGGCAAAAATAACATTTATTTTCTAGTATTATGACATATTCCTCTAACCATCTCCTTTAAACATTTCTCATTTTAAATTACTTAAACATCGTCTGCATGGTTTTCATACGTTTTATCACTGAACTTAGATATTACATCAATAATTTTCTTTTATATTTGTCATAAATAATAGATACATATGTGATTATTTTAAATTTAATCATCGATTATTTTTTGTGGCAATGAAAGCTTTATCACCGGTATTAACAGCAAATACTATGTACCTCTAGGGTTAGTGGAAATGAGGAAATGACAATTTCATTTCTTTACTTACATTAATTACCGTGCCAAAAAAATTGGGAAGAACTTAACAATAATTTCGACGTTTTTAAAAAAACTTCTTTCTTAATGAATTCAACTTGATTCTAAACTGCATTGACAGAATCACAGAAGACTTTAGTGGAGTATGAAGATAAACAAATTATTGAGCTTGTACCCGATAATTCTGAGCCAAAAAAAAATAACCTTTTTTTATCCTCCTCATACAGTACTTTACAATTCTGGAAAACTAAAAATTTTACTGATCTCGTAATATGACGGGCTATATATGTTAGTAATTCTAAGAATATTTTATCTCAATTTCCTATTATTTTGGATCTTAATTTTAAATTTTTTTTATTACGCCTAAAAATAGGAATTTTTGGCATAGGAGGAGACATTGATTTAACTGTTTAGCAAACTGGTAATAAGCAAGTTTTCCCCTGACATTTCACTTGAAAATCAAATCATTCTATTTTAAATAACAAATAATAAAAATTAATATTAATATTACTTTTTAATTATAGATATAAATTTAATAACAGATTGATATTAATAAAGTACTACTTTGAATTATTAGAAATACAAACTAAAAAAGTAGTATAACGCATGTGTAAAATGATTAATTCTAGTTCAAAGGTAAATTTTAATTACAGCTTTAATGATAAGTTAAATTTTTAGAATCTCTAAAAAAAATTAGTATTTTTTCCTCCTAAGTGGCCGAACGATGGCCGATTGTTGGTGCTGGCCTTCGGTACCGGAGTTCGTGGGTTCGAATCCCACAGTGGCACGGATGTTCGTAGCCGTTCGGATTCGGCTTTAAGCTGTAGGTCCCGGTCTTTTTATCCCTCGTGTTGCAAAAAGTAGACCGTAGAACACCAAACCAATCTCCCTAAACGCATTGCATATCTCGTTTAATTTGCAGGTTCCCTTTTTAATATTTAAGTCCACTGTGCGACTTCTTGAATTTTCCTTTATAGGATTCTAAACAAACTGTTTTATAGATAATCTATAATACTATTACAAAATGGACATAACAGTTCACCAAATATTTTTTTTTAATTTTACTTAAAATAAAGTCAGTGAGAGTACAGGTAACTCGAGGGAGTCAATCGCATGGCAACGTCATATCGCAAATATAGGCCATTTAGAAGCAATAACCTCTAGCCATATATACCTTCTAGTCCATTTTAATCTCCCTCTTCCATATAGCCTCCTCTTCCCTGTTTATAACCTCGAGCCCAAAATATTTTAAAATGAAAATTCAGTAGCAATTTGCCGTTTGTTTCATTTTAGTAGGGCTTTACGTATTTACCTACGTTATTTTGTTTTCATAGGTTTTGCATTTATCAGTAAAAAAATCATATTCTTATTTACCTTTTCTGAGTAATCAAAACAATTAAATTTAAATTAGTCAATAGAAAAAATATTTGTGCATTGTATTTGTATATAAATAGGTTTGTTAAATAGTTGAATTTTAAAATTCAAATTGTTAAGCAAGAACATAAAAAAATTTCAAAATAATCACTTATGAATTTTTCTCTTGTCGCTTGTGGTGGTCTAGCAGTTTCATAAATACGTAGATTAAACATGTTTTTATGAGTTTTTTAAATAGCTTACATGTATTATTACACGATCTTTTGTAGAGTGGCATTATTTCGAAAGCATGATTCTCGATTTATAGCCTCAAGAGCAAAATATTTTAAACAACGAAATGAAATTCACTAGCAATTTGCCTTTTGTGAGTGTAAAAACCCTGAAAAGCTAATAAATACGTTATATTTTTAAAATCTCTAAAAAAATTGGTTTTGCATTTATCAGTAAAACGCATTCTTATCTAGTTTAATTTTTCTAAATTTCAAAACAATTCAAAATTTCTGTACGGCTTCTTGAAAAAATTTTCCTTTATAGGATGCTAAACAAACTGTTTTATAGATAATATACAATACTATTCAAATTGTTAAGACATAACATTTCAAAATAATCACTTATGAATTTTTCTTAAAATGTCGCTTGTGGTGGTAGCAGTAACTCGATAAATAATCGCATGACAACATGTTTTTATGAGTTTTTTAAATAGCTTACATTTATTAGCAATAATTTCTAGTAGAGGTGGCATTATTTCGAAAGCATGATTCTCGATTTATAGCCTCAAGAGCTCAAAATATTTTTAAATGAAAATTCACTAGCAATTTGCCTTTTGTTTCATTTTAGTAGGTGCATTACGTATTTACCTACGTTATTTTGTTTTCATTGGTTTTGCATTTATCAGTAAAAATCATATTCTTATTTACCTTTTCTAAATAATCAAAACAATTAAATTTAAATTAGTCAATAGAAAAAATATTTGTGCATTGTATTTGTATATAAATAGGTTTGTTAAATAGTTGAATTTTAAAATTCAAATTGTTAAGCAAGACATAAAAAATTTCAAAATAATCACTTATGAATTTTTCTCTTGTCGCTTGTGGTGGTCTAGCAGTTTCATAAATACGTAGATTAAACATGTTTTTATGAGTTTTTTAAATAGCTTACATGTATTATTATACTATCTTTTGTAGAGGTGGCATTATTTCGAAAGCATGATTCTCGATTTATAGCCTCAAGAGCAAAATATTTTAAAATGAAAATTCAGTAGCAATTTGCCTTTTGTTTCATTTTAGTAGGAGCTTTACGTATTTACTTACGTTATTTTGTTTTCATTGGTTTTGCATTTATCAGTAAAAATCATATTCTTATTTACCTTTTCTAAATAATCAAAACAATTAAATTTAAATTAGTCAATAGAAAAAATATTTGTGCATTGCATTTGTATATAAATAGGTGTGTTAAATAGTTGAATTTCAAAATTCGAATTGTAAATCAAGAACATAAAAAATTACAAAATAATCACTTAGGAATTTTTCTCTGACACATAGTCTAGTTGTTTCATCAATACCTAGATCGAACAAGTTTTTTATGAGTTTTTTAAAATAGCTTACATGCATTATTATACGATCTTTTATGGAGTTGGCATTATTTCGAAAGCATGATTCTCGATTTATAGCCTCAAGAGCAAAATATTTTAAAATGAAAATTCAGTAGCAATTTGCCTTTTGTTTCATTTTAGTAGGAGCATTACGTATTTACTTACGTTATTTTGTTTTCATTGGTTTTGCATTTATCAGTAAAAATCATATTCTTATTTACCTTTTCTAAATAATCAAAACAATTAAATTTAAATTAGTCAATAGAAAAAATATTTGTGCATTGCATTTGTATATAAATAGGTGTGTTAAATAGTTGAATTTTAAAATTCGAATTTTAAAGCAAGAACATAAAAAATTTCAATATAATCAGTTATGAATTTTTCTCTTGCCGTTTGTGGTAGTCTAGCAGTTTCATAAATACCTAGATTAAACATGTTTTTTATGAGTTTTTTAAAATAGCTTACATGCATTATTATACGATCTTTTATGGAGTTGGCATTATTTCGAAAGCAGTCGTGATTTGAATAAAATTTCACCAGAACAACGAAATGGATGTAACGAAATGAAACTCCGTTGCCTTTGTGTGTGTAAAACCCTGAAAAGCTAATAAATAAGTTATATTTTTAAAATCTCTAAAAAAATTAGTATTTTTTCTGCTTAAACGCATTGCTTATCTAGTTTAATTTGCAGGTTCCCTTTTCAAACATTCAAGCTCTCTGTACGGCTTCTTGAATTTTCCCTTTATAGGATGCTAAACAAACTGTTTTATAGATAATCTATAATACTATTACAAAATGGACATAACAGTTCACCAAATATTTTTTTAGTTTTAACTTAAAATAAAGTCAATGAGAGTACAGGTAACTCGAGGGAGTCAATCGCATGCCAAATTCATATAGCGAAAACAGGCCATTTAGTAGCAATAACCTCTAGCCATATATACCTTGTAGCCCATTTTAATCCCCTTCTTCCATCTAACCTCCTATTCCCTATTTATAGCCTCAAGAGCAAAATATTTTAAAATGAAAATTCAGTAGCAATTTGCCGTTTGTTTCATTTTAGTAGGTGCTTTACGTATTTACGTACGCTATTTTGCTTTCATTGGTTTTGTATTTATGAGCAGGGTTGTATCGGTTTTAACCATGGGGTTTTAAATCAGTGGTTTTAACCGTCCTGGTCAATATCAGTTTTGACCAGTCTTCACCACTGAAATTTAATTTTCAATATATTAAATACTAGTTGAACATAATTTACTAGCAAATGATAAAGGCAAGTTACATTTGTTAAAAATGCCATAATACAAATAACACCAACAAAAAAACTAATGTAACATAACACCAAGATAGAAAAAAAATGTTTTTCTTACTTTTTTTATACAAGCTGTTTTATATGTAATTTATGTTGAATTCAATAAACGGTTAAAAGTGACAAGTTTTGTAGTTTTGGCTCTAAATTTAAACTATTTCGTAATTTATTTTGGATTACTCCAAACTTGCCGAACGATGGCCGAAAGGTTAGGGTGCTGGCCTTCGGAACCGGAGTTCGTGGGTTTGAATCGCATTATCGCATGGATGCTCGTAGCCATTCGGAATCAGCTTTAAGCAGTAGGTCCCGGTCTCATTAGCCCTCGTGTTGCAAAAAGTAGACCGTAGGGCTCCAAAACCAAACTACTCCAAACTTTGAAAATAATCTTTCTATAGCTGGCACAACAGTTCATTAGATGTATTGTAAAATAAACAAATTTTATGTTAATGCCTTTAACCATCTTCATTACTGCCCACCAGACATCAGGTGCAAGTGTATCTCTTACACTTTCAGAAAAGAAGGATTCGAGATATATAGTGAAGATTCTGCTTTAAATGCAATCACAACAGGAAGAAAGGTAAGATCAATATTATGCAACCATTGCCTTGCTATTTCCTGCTTCTCTTCATCAATACCTTTACCCATGTAGACAGGATTCAGCATATGTGCCAGAAAATGAACTGAGGGTATATTTTCATTAAATCGAGACTGTATCACATCAGAATAAGCTTCAATTTTACAACTGCATGTGAATGGTTCATTTTTAAATGCAATCACAAGGGGCAAAAAGGTAGGATCAATATTATCATACAACCATTGCCTTGCTATTTCCTGCTTCTCTTCATCAATACCTTTACCCATGTAGACAGGATTCAGCATATGTGCCAGAAAATGAACTGAGGGTACATTTTCATTAAATCGAGACTGTATCACATCAGAATAAGCTTCAATTTTACAACTGCATGTGAATGGTTCATTTTTAAATGCAATCACAAGGGGCAAAAAGGTAGGATCAATATTATCATACAACCATTGCCTTGCTATTTCCTGCTTCTCTTCATCAATACCTTTACCCATGTAGACAGGATTCAGCATATGTGCCAGAAAATGAACTGAGGGTACATTTTCATTAAATCGAGACTGTATCACATCAGAATAAGCTTCAATTTTACAACTGCATGTGAATGGTTCATTTTTAAATGCAATCACAAGGGGCAAAAAGGTAGGATCAATATTATCATACAACCATTGCCTTGCTATTTCCTGCTTCTCTTCATCAATACCTTTACCCATGTAGACAGGATTCAACATATGTGCCAGAAAATGAACTGAGGGTACATTTTCATTAAATCGAGACTGTAACACATCAGAATAAGCTCAATTTTACAATTTAATGTGACAGATTCATTTTTAAAATTCAAGTTTTTCTAAATTTAAACGATTTCGTAATTTATTTTCGATTACACAAAACTTTGAAAATAATCTTTCTATAGATAAAGAGATGGCAGAACAGTTCATTAGATGTATTGTAAAATCAACACATTTTATTTTAATGCCTTTAACCTTCTTCATTGCTGCCCACCAGACACCAGGTCCAAATGTGGTCCAAGTTCTAACTAGATTACATTTTTACAATTGCATGTGCATGGTTCATTTTTAAAATTTAAACATTTTTGTATACTGTATAAGCATGTTAAATCTCATGAACTTGTTAGTGTAATATTTTGTTTAACTGCACTACTATTTTTATTGCTTATTAAAAGTCACTTCTAATTACAAAAGATATATATTGAAATTAAGACCATTTAAAACTATTTTAAACCATTCTGACCACTTCTCACCATTTTTGACCATTTTTGACCAGTTTTCGACGGTTAAAACTATTTTTATCCAGTCTCTTGGTCAAAATCAGTTTTGACCGGTCAAAATTACAACCCTATTTTTTATCAGTAAAAATAATATTCTTATTTCTCTTTTGTGAGTAGTCAAAACAGTTAAATTAGTCAATAGAAAAAATATTTATGCTATGCATTTGTATATAACTATTTGAATTTCAAAATTCGAATTGTAAATCAAGAACATAAAAAATTACAAAATAATCATTTATGAATATTTCTGTTGTCACTTGTGTTAGTCTAGTTGTTTCATAAATACCTAGATTGAACATGTTTTTAGGAGTTTTTTTTAAATAGCTTAGATGTATTATTATACGATCTTTTGTGGAGTTGGCATTATTTCGAAAGCAGTCGTGATTTGAATAAAATTTCATCAGAACAACGAAATGGATGTAACGAAATGAAACTCCGTTGCCTTTGTGTGTGTAAAACCCTGAAAAGCTAATATCCCACCGAAATCTTTCTTGGAATGGTCACAATAGCCTAATCGAATTAAATTAGCATCAGAATTCGCCAAGCAATCCTTGGGCGTACAACAAACCCGTTCGTAATTATCGCGTCGAAGAACAGGGGCTTTAGGGCCCCGTTGCACAACACAAATAACTCTTCTTATTAAATTTAATGCCAGCGATCCCCCGTATTACGGTTCTAACTTATTGTGGTCTTATTATATCATTACATTGACATAACATAATACCATTAAAGAATCACTCCCTAATTACAAATCCTCTCTGTCCGAAGATTACATATATATTATCTATTCAAGCTACATCTAACATGAGACCTGCGAGAAATTATTTAAGCAGACTTTAATATTTCGGAATAAATATTGCCTCTGCTGATATTAACATATGGTTATAGCTCCCTCTGGTTTAGCTTTGAACATTAATTTGCGAATCATGGCTAACAGGCGAATAAATAATGGACACACTGGGTGAATCCGCATTTTGAGGACCGTTAATTAAGTCATTCAATTTTGTCGTTGGCGAATTCGGGAGTACAGAAAATTCTTAATTATAAATATTTATCACACTCTCTTATACGGCTTAATTGGATAAGAAGAGTTTTATTGTGATAGAGCTATCTGTCTTAGCGAATCATGCCTCGACGTTGCCAAAATGAAAAGCCGACTTTAATGAAAAGGGATTACGATAGTTTTCAATTTAAATTTATGAAAGTTGCCACTGGAAAAGCTTAATGTATGCGCCACGGCATATTAAATGGAAATTATTTTTGAAATAATAACTATAGTTATTGGAGAGGAGAATAAGAAATTTAATGAAAGAATTATTTTACGTAGCTGTTGTATATTATTCCTTGCAATTCAAAATGTCTAATGTAAGCCCGATTCATAATTGTACTATAATTTTAGCGGGAGGATGTTCATTACAACGCGTTTTAATATATTATTAATTTATAATTATCAAACTCTATACAATTAAAATATGACTAATTCAATGAAATCGTAACTTATAATCTAGATACTTTTTAATTATAATTTTTGACATTTTTTAAATTTTAAAATTATTCTTGAATTTTAAACAAGTATGAATATAACTATAAAATAAATAATAATAACTGTAGTTATTAGAAAGGAGAATATGAAATTTAATGAAAGAATTATTTTACGTAGCTGTTATATATTATTCCTTGCTATTCAAAATGTCTAATGTAAGCCCGATTCATAACTGTACAATTATTTTAGCGGGACGTTGTACATTAAGACGCATTTTAATAAATTATTAGTTTATAATTATCAAACTCTGTACAGATATAAATTGTAATATGTGTAATTCAATGAAATTGAAAATTATAATCGAGATATTTTTAATTATAGTTTTTGACATTATTTAATTTTTAAAATGATGCTTACATTTTTTATTTTCAGATTTGTCCTTCCAAGTAATAGCTATCAATATAACTATAAATAAAATAATAATAGCTGAAGGACGTTCATTACAACGCGTTTTCATAAATTATTAATTTACATTTATCAAAATTTGTGAAGATATAAATTGAAATATTATCAATGAAATCGAAAATTCTCATCCAGATTTTTTTTTAATTATATCTTTGAGATATTGTTATTTTAAAGTAATGCTTGCTAAGCATTAGCTAATAATTTTAGCGGATGGATATACAATACAAGATGTTTTCATAAATTATTAATTTATAAATATCAAAATTCGTGCAGATATAAATTGTCTAATTAATATCTGCAAATTGACTAATATAATGTGACTAATTCAGTGAAATTGCAAATTATAATCCAGGTATTTTTTAATTATAGTTTGACATTTTTTTTTTTTTTGAAATAATGCTTAAATTTTAATTTTCAGTTTTGTCCTTCCAAGTAATATCTATGAATATAACTATAAAATAAATAATAATAACTATAGTTATTAGATTGCAGAACAAGAAATTTAATGAAAAAATTATTTTACGTAGCTGTTATATATTATTTCCTACAATTAAAATTTTTAATGTAAGCTCGATTCATAATTGTATAATAATTTTAGCTGGGGATGTTCATTAAATCGAGTTTTAATATATAATTAATTTATAATTATCAAACTCTACACAATTGAAATATGACTAATAATGAAATCGTAAATTAAAATCAAGATATTTTTTAATAATAATTTTTGACTTTTTTTTAAAATTTAAAACAAGTAATAGCTATGAATATAACTATAAAATAAAAAATACAACTGTAGTTATCAGAAAGTAGAATAAGAAATTTAATAAAAGAATTATTTTACGTAGTTGTTATATATTATTCTTTGCAATTAATAATTTTATATATATATATATATATATATATTAATAATTTATATATTAATTTATATATTATTATTAATTTATTAATAATTTTATATATTGTATAATAATTTTAGCTCAGGATATACAAAACAACATGTTTTCATAAATTATTAATTCATAATTATCAAAATTTGTGCAGATATAAATTGAAATATGACGAAATCAAGGAAATCGAAAATTATGATCCAGATATTTTTTAAATTATAATTTTTGACATTTTTTTATTTTCAAAGTAAAGTTTACATTTTAAGTTCCAGTTTTGTCCTTCCAAGTAATGGCTATTAATATAACTATAAATTAAATAATAATAAATATAGTTATTGGAAAGGAGAATAAGAAATTTAGTGAAAGAATTATTTTACGTAAGTGTTATATATTATTCCTTGCAATTCAAAATATCTAATGTTAGCCCGATTCATAATTGTAGAATAATTTTAGTGGGAGGATGTTCCTTACAACGCGTTTTAATATATCATTAATTTATAATTATCAAACTCTGTACAGATATACATTGAAATATGACTAATTCAATGAAATCCAAAATTATAATCCAGATATTTTTTAATTATAATCCAGATATCTTTTAAATTATAATTTTTGACATTTTTATTTTTAAAATAATGTTTGTACATTAATTTTCAGTTTTGAACTTCCAAGTAATAACTATGAATATAGCAATAAAATAAATAATAACTGTAGTTATTAAAAAGGACAATAAGTGATTTAGTGAAAGAATTAATTTACGTAGCTGTTATATATTACTCCTTGCTATTCAAAATGTCTAATGTAAGCCCGATTCATAATTGTAGAATAATTTTAGTGGGAGGATGTTCATTACAATTCGTTTTAATATAGTATTAATTTATAATTATCAAACTCTATACAGATATAAGTTGAAATACGGACTAAATCAATGAAAATGAAAATTATAATCCGGATATAATTTTTATTATAGTTTTTTGCATTTTTTTCAAAATAATGCTAAATAAGGCTGATAATATTTTTAATTTTGTTCTCCCAAGGAATAGCTCTTAATATAACTATAAATTAAATAATAATAACTATAGTTATTAGAAAGGAGAATAAGAAATTTAATGAAAGACTTAGTTTACGTAGCTGTTATATATTATTTCTTGCAATTCAAAATGTCTAATGTAAGTCCAATTAATAATTGTATAATAATTTTAGCTCAGGATATACAAAACAACATATTTTCATAAATTATTAATTCATAATTATCAAAATTTGTGCAGATATAAATTGAAATATGACGAAATCAAGGAAATCGAAAATTATGATCCAGATATTTTTTAAATTATAATTTTTGACATTTTTTTATTTTCAAAGTAAAGTTTACATTTTAAGTTCCAGTTTTGTCCTTCCAAGTAATGGCTATTAATATAACTATAAATTAAATAATAATAAATATAGTTATTGGAAAGGAGAATAAAAAATTAAATGAAAGAATTAGTTTACGTAGCTGATATATATTAATTTCTGCAATTCAAAATATCCAATGTAAGCCCTATTAATAATTGTAGAATACTTTTAGCGGGAGGATGTTCATTACAACGTGTTTTAATATATTATTAATTTATAATTATCAAAATTTGTTCAGATAAAAATTAAAAGGTTACTAAATCAATGAAATTGAAAATTTTAGTTTTAATATTTTTTATTATAGTTTTTAACATTTTTTTATTATTGAAATAAAGCTTACATTTTATATTTCTATTTTGCTATCCCAAGTAATAGCTATCAATATAACTATAAATAAAATAATAATAACTATAGTTATTAGAAAGGAGAATCAGAAATTTAATGAAAAAATTATTCTACGTTGCTGTTGTATATTATTCCTTGCAATTCAAATTGTCTAATGTAAGACCGATTCATAATTGTACAATAATTTTAGTGCGAGACTGTTCATTACAGCGCGTTTTAATATATTATTAATCTATAATTATCAAACTCTGTTCATATATAAATTGAAATATGACTAATTAATTGAAATCGAAAACTATAATACAGATATTTTTTAATTATAAATTTTTACATTTTTTTTATTTTAAACAAGTAATAGCTATTAATATAACTATAAAATAAATTAAAATAACTGTAGTTATTAGAAAGGAGAATAAGAAATTTAATGAAAGAATTAGTTTACGTATCTGTTATCAATTATTTCCTGCATTTCAAGATGTCTAATGTAAGCTCGAATAATATTTGTATAATAAATTTCCTTGGAGGATGTACAATACAAGTTTTCATACATTATTAATTTATAATTAAGGAAATTTGTGCAGATGTAAATTGAAATATGACTAAATCAGTGAAATTGAAAATTATAATCCGGATATATTTTTAATTATAGTTTTTTTGCATTTTTTTATTTAAAAATAATGCTAAATAATGCCTTTTAATTTTCATTTTTTCCCCAAGGAATTCCTTAATATAATGTAATTAAATAATAATAACTTTAGTTATTAGAAAGGAGAACAATATAGAATTTAATGAAAGAATTAGTTTAAAGTAGCTGTTATATATTATTTCTTGCAATTCAAAATTGTCTAATATAAGTCCGATTAATACTTGTAGAATAATTTTAGCTCAGGATATACATTAAACAATCTGTTTTCATAAATTATTAGTTTCATAATTATCAAAATTTGTGCGGATATAAATTGAAATATGACGTAATTCAATGAAATCGAAAATTGTAATCGAGATATTTTTAATTATAGTTTTTGACATTATTTAATTTTTAAAATGATGCTTACATTTTTTATTTTCAGATTTGTCCTTCCAAGTAATAGCTATCAATATAACTATAAATAAAATAATAATAACTATAGTTATTAGAAAGGAGAATAAGAAATTTAATGAAAGAATTAGTTTACGTAGCTGATATATATTAATTTCTGCAATTCAAAATATCCAATGTAAGCCCTATTAATAATTGTACAATAATTTTAGCGGGAGGATGTTCATTACAACACGTTTTAATATATTATTAATTTATAATTATCAAACTCTACACAATTAAAATATGACTAATTCAATAAAATCGTAACTTATAATCAAGATATTTTTTTAATTAAAATTTTTGACTTTTTTTGTATTTTAAACAAGTAATATCTATGAATATAACTATAAAATAAATAATAATAACTATAGTTATTAGAAAGGAGAATAAGAAATTTAATGAAAGAATTATTTTACGTAGCTGTTATATATTATTCCTTGCAATTCAAAATGTCTAATGTAAGCCCCATTCATAATTGTATAATAATTTTAGTGGTAGGATGTTCATTACAACGCGTTTTAATATATTATTAATTTATAATTACCAAACTCTGTACATATATAAATTGAACTATGACTAATTCAATAAGATCGAATATTATAATCCAGATATTTTTAAATTATTATTTTTGACATTTTTTATGTTTAAAATAATCCTTTCATTTTAATTTTCAGTTTTTTCCTTCCAAGTAATAGTTATTAATATAACTATAAAATAAATTAAAATAACTGTAGTTATTAGAAAGGAGAATAAGAAATTTAATGAAAGAATTAGTTTACGTATCTGTTATCAATTATTTCCTGCATTTCAAGATGTCTAATGTAAGCTCGAATAATATTTGTATAATAAATTTCCTTGGAGGATGTACAATACAAGTTTTCATAAATTATTAATTTATAATTATCAAACTCTGTACAGATATAAATTGTAATATGTGTAATTCAATGAAATTGAAAATTATAATCGAGATATTTTTAATTATAGTTTTTGACATTATTTAATTTTTAAAATGATGCTTACATTTTTTATTTTCAGATTTGTCCTTCCAAGTAATAGCTATCAATATAACTATAAATAAAATAATAATAACTATAGTTATTAGAAAGGAGAATAAGAAATTTAATGAAAGAATTATTTGACGTAGTTGTTATATCTTATTTCCTGCAATTCAATATGTCTAATATAAGCCCTATTAAAAATTGTACAATAATTTTAGCGGAAGTATGTTCATTATAACGCATTTTAATATATTAAGCCCGATTCATAATTGTATAATAATTAATTTATCTTGATGGTATACATTGCAGTTTTAATAAATTAATAATTTAAAATTATAAAACTTTGTACACATATAAAATGAAATGTGACTAAATGAACGAGATTAATTATTTTAAATCGAATAATTTTTTTTATTTTCAGTTTTTGACCTCTTTTGTTCATTTTTAAATTAATACTTACATTTTTATTTTCAATTTTATTCTCGTAAATAATAATAATAATATATGTAACCATAAATTAAATAATAACTAAATTTATTAGAGAGGAGAATAAGAAATTTAATGAAAGAATTATTTATGTATTGTACTATTATCTAAAATTCAAGCTGTCAAACATAAGCCCTATTTCTAATTGTACAATAATTTCAGAGGGACAGTGGGCATTACAAAGTGTTTTCTTAAATTATTAGATATAAATAAGGATACTTTATACGCATATAACAATAAATATAACAGCATCAATGACAATAAAAGTTTTAAATCAGATTTTTTTTTTAAATTTCAGTGTTTTTGACATATTTTGTTAAATTTAAAATAGCATTTACATTTTAATTTTCTATTTTATTCTTCCGATTTTGTCTTACTGCTTGAAAAAAAGCCTTGAAATAATTTTTTAATAACTTTGTTGATAAAATGAATGGATTATTAGCAGGAGATATTTTTATGCAAGTAAGTTGAATTTACGTGAAAAAATTGGAAAATTTCTGATTTAATTTGATTTTTAATTAGACAGGTAATATAAATCCATACTTAAAATATATACATTAATTTAATCTATTGTATACTAGTCACTTCGCATCCACCCTTTGGTTTAGGAATACACAATTAATGACGTTATATGGTATTTTGAAAATACTATTTTAATCTTAAATAAATAATAACGTTATTAAAGGGCTATATTCGGCTATATTTAATGATTTATCTTCGTACTTTCCAAATAAATGAAAATAAAATTTATTTAATAGAACGCAAAGCAAAAATTATTTAAAGATTTCATTTTTGAATTATAGCTATAGTTTTGAAAACAATATTTCACGTAGGTACCTTATACAATTTTTCTAATTCGCAATATCGAACGTGAACCCAATTTGTTATTGTACCTAAATGTAATGAGATTTTACTGTACTAGTTTAAAATAATTTTGATAATCATTTGAAAAATTACACTTAACCTTAGGGATGCAAGTAAAATTTATTTAATGGAACGGAAATATTTAATGAAATGTTTTTAAAATTATAACTTTAGTTATAAAACCAACATTTTACGTATGCTTTATATAGAATTCATCCTAATTCGTATAGTCAAATATAAAACCAATTTTTTACTGTTGCAGCTGAATCTGTTATATAATAATAGCCTAAGTTATCTGTCCGTCTATCCTCAAATTTAGGAAGCGGTTGGACCTGGAATGGATAGAGGCATCCATATTCGATTCTTCATGAGCTAGGATTAGCAAAATTGAAAGCAAATCTTTAAAACTTTTAAAACACGCCTTCCCCCTTTTTCGAGGGTTTAATGCCATTATTTCATTCAGTATTTTCCCTGGTTAAGAACAGGCGCTGATTAAATTTATCAATTTATCACATTAGAAGTAGAAGAAAATAACATTTTTTTTTCTAGCATTATGACGTCATTACTTTAATCATCTCATTTAATCATTTCTTATTTTAAATTATTTAAATATCGTCTGCATTATTTTCACATGTTTTATCACGGAACTTAGTATTTTATCCTTAGTATCTTAGTATCTTAGTAGTTTATCTTCTCCTAGACTATCAATCCGATTCTAAAATGAAATAATAATATTCTTCATATGACAGCGAAAAATGCTGTCGTATTTAAAATTTTCAAAATTTATTCCTTCTCCCTTTTCCAGCGTTTATTGTCATTATTTCAAGCCCTATTTTCCCGGTTAAGAGCAGTCAATGAAATTTATCAATTTATCAATTTTAAATAGGTAAAAATTACATTTTTTCTAGCATTATGACGTCATTCCTTTAACTATCTCATTTAATCATTTCTTATTTTAAATTACTTAAATATCCTCTGTGTTATTTTTATAAGTTTTATCATTGAACTTAGATGTTACGTAAATAATTTTCTTTTATATTTGGCTTAAATAATAGATTAGGTACATATGCGATATTTTAAAATTTAATCATCAGTTATTTTTTGTTGCAATGAAAATTTTATCACTGGTATTAACAACAAATTCATTTCATAAAAGTGTGGGAGTCAGTTTCACAGACTAATAAATATCTAGCTTTTAAGTTATATATCTTTGAAAACTAAAATATTTGTTCGTTTGTAAGTTTATTTTTTAAACATAATCACAAGGTTTACAATTGATTCGCTAAATTTTGGACATCATTCAATATATACCGCCAAATAATCACTGCCAATATTAAAATCTCTGCTGTCTGTCCTATCACGGAATATGAAGAGATAAATTAATATTGGCAACTAACATGCGGTCAGTAAAGATAAACAAATTATTAAGCGTGTACCAGATAATCCTCAGGCAAAAAACAAACCATTTTTTTACCTGCCTCATAGGGTTCTTTACAATTCTGGAAAATTAAAAATTTTAATGATCCCGTCATATGACGGGCTATATGCTAGTTTAACAAGATTAGTTTAAAGCAATTTTGATAACCCTTTTAAAAGTTAAAATTTACGTCAGGAACTAAAATAAAAAATTAAATAAAAGAAATATTTGAGTAGTTTTACTCTACTCAGTGATCTTTACTTTAAAATTGAGTAGTTTTAACCTACTCTTTAGTAGTATTCTCACAATTCAAATTCTTACTTCATCCGAATTCGTATAGTTAAACATGAAACCAATTTTTTACTGTTGCAGCTGAATTTACAATATTAGATTAAAGCAATTTTGGTAATTATTTTAAAAATATAAATTTAAATCAGGAACTAAAAAAGTTAAATAAAAAAAAAGTTTGAGTAGTTTTACTCTACTTAGTGATCTTTACATTAAAATTGAGTAGTTTTAACCTACTCTTTAGTCGTATACTCAAGATTTAAATTCTTACTTCATCCGAATTCGTATAGTTAAACATGAAACCAATTTTTTACTATTGTAGCTGAATTTACATTATTAGATTAAAGCAATTTTGGTAAACATTTTAAAAATTTAAATTTAAATCAGGAACTAAAAAAGTTAAATAAAAAAATTGAATAGTTTTACTCTACTTAGTGATCTTTACGTTAAAATTGAGTAGTTTTAACCTACTCATTAGTCGTATACTCAAGATTTAAATTCTTATTGTATCCGAATTCGTATAGTTAAATATGAAAACAATTTTTTACTGTTGTAGCTGAATTTACAATATTAGATTAAATCAATTTTGATAATCATTTTAAATATTTAAATTTAAATCAGGATCTAAAAAAGTTAAATAAAAAAATTGAGTAGTTTTACTCTATTTAGTGATCTTTACGTTAAAATTGAGTAGTTTTAACCTACTATTTAATAGTATACTCACGATTCAAATTCTTACTTCATCCGAATTCGTATAGTTAAATATGAAACCAATTTTTTACTGTTGTAGCTGAATTTACAATATTAGATTAAAGCAATTTTGGTAATAATTTTAAATATTTTAAATTTAAATCAGGAACTAAAAAAGTTAAATAAAGAAAAATTTGAGTAGTTTTACTCTACTTAGTGATCTTTACGTTAAAATTGAGTAGTTTTAACCTACTCCTTAGTAATATACTCACTATTTAAATTCTTACTCCCAAAATCAAGCTCAAAAGATACATAAACACATACTTCGTATTGGGATATGAAAATTTCCGACAAAGTAGTAAATTAAATTCAACGATGCTTGCATTCCACGTGGGATTTAATTATTGACTATTATTATGCGTTTATGTGTAAGTAGAAATATTTAATTGTTTATAATTAGATACATGAAATTAACTCGTTTAAACGCAGTACCTACGTTTATGAAAAGCTGTAATCTGAAAATTAAATTTATGCCGTAGCCTTGTGTGCCTGCTGGATTAGAGTTTCAATAATGCTTAGAGAAACTCTGCATTATATGGTTAGTTATAATTTTCATATTAATATTTTAAACACATGTTTCTTAGAGTAACTCTCATGCTGAGATGTTTGCTTATATATTTATTCTCTTATTTAGCCTCTGTGAAATTATAGGACTTATGCATTTCGTAATGATGTTGTAATGAGAATTGCTACATAAGTTGTAGTTAGAGTTATTTCGTATATTATTATTAATTTATATTTCTACTGGGTTTAAATGGTCTTTAATTTAATTTAGTTGAATTTTTAATGTAGTATGCTATTAATTCAACAATTGTGTTACTTCTGTACTACTGTACTTGTTTCCAGTGTTTTTCTGTTTTATTATGGATTTATTAGATAATCTATCGGATTTAATTCAAATTAATGCGCTACAGTAATTATGTCTTTTATTTGGTAAGGGATAAAAATGCTCTTTAGTTTAGTTTAATTGAATTTTTAATGTATTATACAATCTATTAATTCAACGATTGTGTTACTTCTGGACAACTTTGCTTGTTTCCAGTGTTTGTTACTTCTGGACACTTTTTGCTGTTTCCAGTGTTTTTCTATTTTATTATTGATTTATTCGATATTCTATTGGAATTATAATTAAATTAAAATGCATCGAAACTATCTCTTTAATTTGGTAAGGGGCAAAAAGACTTTTAACTATGCATATTACTTAAAATGTGTGGAAGAGTTTTATTTTAAATTATTTTGCAATAGGCGTTTTAAAATTTATATTTCTATTTTGTTTAAATGCTTTTCAGTTTAGTTTAGCTGAATTTTTAATGTAGTATGCTATCGATTAATTCAACAATTGTGTTACTTCTGTACTACTGTACTTGTTTCCAGTGTTTTTCTGTTTTATTATGGATTTATTCGATAATCTATCGGATTTAATTCAAATTAATGCGCTACAGTAATTATGTCTTTTATTTGGTAAGGGATAAAAATGCTCTTTAGTTTAGTTTAATTGAATTTTTAATGTATTATACAATCTATTAATTCAACGATTGTGTTACTTCTGGACAACTTTGCTTGTTTCCAGTGTTTGTTACTTCTGGACACTTTTTGCTGTTTCCAGTGTTTTTCTATTTTATTATTGATTTATTCGATATTCTACTGGAATTATAATTACACTGATGGGCGATAGAAATTATCTTTTTAATTTGGTAAGACTTTTAGCCATGCATTTAACTCAAAATGTGTTGAAGAGTTTTATATTAAATGATTTTGCAGTAGTTGTTTTCGAATTTATATTTCTACTGGGATAAAATGCTCTTTAGTTTAATTTAGTTTAATTTTTAATGTAGTATGCTATCGATTATTTTAACGATCTTGTTGCTTTTGTACACCTTTGCTTGTTTCCAGTATTTTTCTATTTTCTATGGATTTATTCGATATTCAATCGGAATTGTAATTAAATTAATATGACATAGAAATTATCTCTTTAGTTTGGTAAGGAGCAATAATATTTTTAACCATGCTCTTTAATTAAAGTATGTAGAAGAGTTTTATATTAAATGATTTTGAAATAGGCATTTTCAAATTTATATATCTATTGGGTTTAAATGCACTTTAGTTTAATTTAGTCCATTTTTTAATGCATTATGCTATCAATTAATTCACCAATTATGTTACTTCTGTACTACTGTACTTGTTTCCAGTGTTTTTCTATTTATTACTAGCATATAAACCATCATAGAATGGAATTAGTAAAATTTTTAATTTTCCAGAACTGTAAAGTATTCTATGAGGCTAGTAGAAAGAATGGTTTGTTTTTTGGCTGATAAATGGTTTAATAATTTAAATTATCTGATACACGCTCAATAATTTGTTTATCTTCATACTCCTCTAAAGTCTCGACATATTGTGAATGCAGTTTAGAATCCAGTTTAATTAATTTAGAAAGTTAATTCAAAATTTTCTTAGATACGTGAAAATTATCGTCAAGTGCTTCCCATTTTTTTTTGCTACAGTAATTACTGGAAGTAAAGGAATGAAACCATCATTTCCACTACACCCTGGATGTAGATACAATTTGTAGTTATTACCAGTGATGAAATTTTCATTGCAGCAAAACATAATGGGTGATTAAATTTAAAATTATCATCTGTGTACCTAATCTATTATTTAAGCCAAATATAAAAGGAAATTATATATGTAATATCTAAGTTCCGTGATAAAACGTATGAAAATAATGCAGACGATATTTAAATAATTTAAAATGAGAAGTGATTAAATGGAATGGTTAAAGGAATAACGTCAGAACGTTAGAAATAAATGTTATCTTTACCTATTTATTATGTGATAAATGGATAAATTTAATCACCTACTCTTAACCGGGGAAAATAGGGCTTGAAATAATGGTATCGAAAACGAGGGTAGGGTAGATTTCGAACGTTTTCGAATTCGCTTTGAATTTGGCTAACCCTAACTCACCAAGATTCCAATGTGGATGCCTCTATCCAGTCCAGGTACAACCGCTTCATAAATTTGAGGACAGACAGGTAGATAACTTAGGCTTTTATTATATAGGGGATGGATTTATTCGAAAAATCTATCGGAATTAAAACAAATTAATGTATGATAGATATCTCTTTAATTTGGTTAAGAGAAAAAAACACTTTTAACCATGAATTTTACTTAAAATGTGTTGAAGAGTTTCATATTAAATTCTTTTGCAACAGGAGTTTTTTATTTATATTTATACTCGTTTAAATGCTCTCCAGTTTAGTTTAGTTGAATTTTTAATGTACTAGTATGTTATCCAGTAATTCAATGATTGTGTTACTTCTGTACTACTTTGTTTGAGATTTTTTCTATTTTAGTATGGATTTATTCGATATTCTATCGCAATTAATCATATTATTATGCGATAGAAATTATCTCTTTAATTTGGTAACTGGCAAAAATACTTTTAACCATTAATTTAACTTAAAATGTGTTGAAGAGTTTTATATTAAATGATTTTGCAATAGGCATTTTTAAATTTATATTTCTACTTTGATTAAATGCTCTACAGTTTAATTTAGTTAAATTTTTAGTTTAGTATGCTATCGATTAATTCAACGATTGTGTTATTTCTGTACTACTGCACTTGTTTCCAGTGTTTTTCTGGGCCGAACGATGGCCGAATGGTAGAGCTCTGCTCTTCGGAACCGGAGTTCGCGGGTTCGAATCCCGTTACGGGCATGGATGTTTGTAGCCGTTCGGAATTGGCTTTAAGCTGTAGGTCCCGGTCTCATTAGCCCTCGTGTGCAAAACAGTAGACCGTAGTGTTCCAAACCTAACCAGTCCAGTGTTTTCTATTTTATTGTGGATTTATTTGATAATCAATCGGAATTAATCCAAATTAATGTAAGATAGAAATTATGTCTTTAATTTGGTAAGGAACAAATAACTTTTAACCATGCATTTAACTTAAAATTTGTTGAAGTTTTCTATTAAATTATTTTGCAATACGCGTTTTTAAATTTATATTTCTACTGGGTTTAAATGCTCTCCAGCTTCGTTTAGTTGAATTTTTAATGTATCGATTAATTCAATGATTGTGTTACTTCTGCACCCATTTGCTTGTTTAAAGTGTTTGTCTATTTTATTACAGATTTATTGGATACTCTATCGGAATTATAAATAAATTAATATGTGATAGAAATTATCTCTTTAATTTTGTAAAGAGCAAAAGTATTTTCCATGCATTTTACTTAAAATGTGTTGAAGTGTTTTAATACAGATTTTTAATCGGTGTTTTTTAATTTGGAATACTCAATTGAAGTTCTAACATGGTTTGGTTTGTTTCGAAAAGGTCTATTTTTTACTACACAAGACTGGGACCTACTACATAAAGGCGATTCTGAAACTGATATCAACACCTATACCAGAAGAGGGATTCAAACTTATGGATTCTTGTATAGTAATATTATCAGAGAACATTTCCAGAGAAATTTGTATAATAATGTCTGGAATCAATTTATGAAAGAAAGGATTGATGAGAAACAGTATAATCGTCTTTAAATAAAATTTAATGAAAGAAATATTTTTATACCGCTGTTATTTTCTGTAATTCGAACCATCTAAGACAGACTGATTTGTAATTTTATATTAATTTAATGATAGTAGTTTAAAACAGCTCTATCTTAAACATGCATTACATATAGCTTAGTGTCTAAATAGATATAAATATCTATATTGTATTAACACATTGTGTGAGGGCACATTTCACTGTGGAATTTAACCGGGAGCGGGCGTTTTGCGCGTAAATTTAGTTATTCAGTTAAATCTCAATAGATCGAAAATTATTTAATTTTTTAACCAACTTTTCGTCTTTTATATTGAAATATATAAACAAATATATAGACATATATATATATATATATATATATATATATATATACATATATATATATACATATATATAAATATATATATATATATATATATATATATATATATATATATATATATATATATATATATATATACATATATATATATATAAATATATATATACATATATATATATATACATATATATATATATATATATATGTATATATGTATATGTATGTATATATGTATATATATGTATATGTATATATATATGTATATATATATATGTATATGTATATATATGTATATGTATATATATGTATATGTATATAATATCATTTTCACAAGGATAAATATAAAGGTAATTTTAAATCTAAATTGATTTTTTTTAATCCACCTTACCGTTCTGTGTTTCCGCATCGACTGGTGTAAAGGAACTAGTTTTTTTTTGTCTAAATTATTCCAGAATCTATGTAGTAGACAAGAACATTCGGCTTCGTTTTCCTGTATATACCGCTATTTTTGTACCCACAAACAAACCATTTATTTACACTAACCTGTACTAGTACGTAACAGGCACTCAAGTATCAATCTTGAGAAAACGTACTAGTACGTGTCTCGCATACATGTCTTTTAGCTAAACATTTTAACAAAAATTTAAAGATTGAAAATTTATGCAAGTTTAGGCTAAGGTGTATTTAGTGAAATTTATAAGAAAAAATTATTGGGATTATTTAATTATTGGGAATGAGAATAAAAAATTTAAAGAAATAAATATTTTACGTAGTTAATATATATACTTCTTTGTATTCCGTAGCGTCAGCTGTGAACCCATTTTGTTACTGTAGCTGAATGAAATGATATTGTACACTAATAGATTAAAACAGTTTTGGTAATCATTTAAAAATATATACACTCATGTCCATAAATTAAGGATAATTCAGAATCACAGAGAAATTGAGCTCTAAAATAAAAATTTCACCTGTAGAATTATCACACACATCTTGAAGAAGAATATGCAAATTGCAGGAAACCACCAGATGGCGCGGATAGTACGTCACAATGACGAGAGTGTATGAAAGGTGTATATAAGGAATGGTAGCAAAGAAGTAAAATTGTTCACAAGCGCTTTAAAAGCCTTTCAGTGCAATAACCGCATAGTTATGGCACAAAGGAAGCATTTGGATGATTTTTTACGTGGTAGAATTATCGGACGACTGGAATATGGACGTACCCAGCTGGAAGTATCCGAGGAACTTGGAATCGCCCAGAGTGTCATCTCCAGGCTTTGGCAACGATTCAAACATGATGGTAATGTGAGTAGATGTTACAGCACAGGTCGCCCCCGAGTTACTACGCCGAATGATGACCGGTATTTGGCAGTTACTGCCAAAAGAAACAGACGGAGCACAGCATCAGACCTGTCTCGTCAGCTCTCTTCAGCTACCGATACGACAGTTTCAAGGCAGACCGTGTACAGACGCTTAGGGAACATTGGTCTATATGCTCGTAGGCCTGTCAGATGTGTTCCCCTTACCGCAACTCACTGTCGCCTGCGATTATGCTGGGCTAGAGAGCATGCATTGTGGACACCGCAACAGTGGTCTTGTGTGATGTTTTCCGACGAGTCCAGATTCAGTTTACATTCTGATTCTCGCCGGACTTTCATATGGAGAGAGCCAGGTACCCGTTACCACCAAGAGAACACCATTGAACGACACCGTTACGGTGGTGCAGGATGGCTCGTTTGGGGAGGAATTATTCTTGGTTCCAGAACTGACCTGCATGTTCAGAGTGTAACGATGACAGGCCACATCTATCGGGATGTCATTCTGGAACAACATGCACGTTTGTTTCGGGGCGCCATGGGTCCTGAATTTCTGTATATGGATGACAACGCCCGACCTCACCGTGCAAACATTGTAGACGAATGCCTTCAATCGGAGGATATCACCCGTATGGATTGGCCAGCATACTCACCGGACTTGAATCCAATAGAGCATGTGTGGGACATGCTTGGCCGACGAATTACAGCCCGTCAACCCACTACCAACTGTCTATCGGAACTTCGGAGGGCATTGCTTGATGAGTGGTGTAATTTTCCCCAAGATCAGATTGATAATCTGATACTCAGCATGCGTAGGCGTTGTAACGCTTGTATTGCATCGTCCGGGAGACATACTCCGTATTAACCATCATACTAACCATGTTATACTGTTTTCTGTAAATAGGTTCTTTTTTGAAATTTTCTCCAGGGAGTAAAAATCGCAATTTTTATTAATTATGTCAAACATATAGCATCTTTTTTGCTCTTTATCTTTTGTTTAATAAATAGACTTTACAAATAAGTCAAATTTGTTTTGCTTTTGTCTCTTTCATTGCCTGAACTTCATTATCCTTAATTTATGGACATGAGTGTATAACTGAAGTTTGGATCGAAAATAAAATAATTAAATAGAAGAAATGTTTTACTCAGCTTTAGTCTATCTAGTAAGTTTCGCATGAAAATTGAGTAGTTTTAATCAATTATTTAGTAATATTCGGTCTATTCTTATACACTCACAAATACATGCTTAAGCGATACTTAAGCGTATACTTCACATTGGGATGTTAAAGTATCAGACAAGATTCTAAATTAATTTAAGCGATCCTTGCTTTCCACATGGGGATTAATTATTGACTATTATCATGCATATATGTGTAAGTAGAAATATTGAATCGTGTATAATTAGATATATTAAACTAACTAGTTTAAGTGAAGTACCCACTTTACGAAAAGATGTAATCTAAAAATTAAATTTATGATATACCTTTGTGTGCTTGCCGTATTAGATTTTTAATAATGATAATAGAAATCCCGCGTTATATTTTAGTTATAGTTTTCATATTAATATATATGACGCATCTTTCTTAGAGTAACTCTCATAGTCAGATATTTAATTATATATTTATATTCTCTTTTATCCTCCATGAAATTATGCGGTGGTTTCTCCAAATTTTATGCATTCGTAATGATTTTGTAATAAGAATTGTTACATATGTTGTAGTTAGGGTTATTTCATGTATTATTTTTAATTTGTATTTCTACTAGAATAAATGGTTTTCTGCTTACGTCTGTTTAATTTTTGATGTAGTATGCTAGCGATTAACTCTGCGATTGTATTACTGATCTGATATATAGCTTGCTCGTTTCGAGTGCTTTTCTTTTTTTATATATTCACTCGAGTTTGAATCAGAATTCGAAACAAATTAATATGTATTAGAAATTGCGTCTATTACATTAATTAACTACTACTATATTAAGGTTGACTGTTTTAATTCCCTTTTTAAAAAATATTTTATTGGCTGATGAAAAACTTCGGATTGCTCTTCAGGTTTCGTTATTGATTGTCGTAGGTATTTTATTTGGATTATGCTAAAGCAATGAAAATCACTGTAGAGTTAAAGAATTAAGCTTCTAATAATTTTGCTGGAATTTTTTGATTTTTGCTGTTTCTGTTGTTGTTGCTAATGCTAGCTGTCAAGAAGAGTCAGCCGCTACTCGAATTAATGGGAAGAGATGCGACTTTTTTATGACAATCGTTAATATGAAAGTATGGCTTTGCTCAAGTGTAGAGTTAAAGAATTAAGCTTCTAATAATTTTACTGAAATATTTTAATTTGTGCTGTTTTTGTTGTTGTTGCAAATGCTAGCTGTCAAGAAGAGTCAGCCGCTACTCGAAGTAATGTGAAGAGATGCGACTTTTTTATATGACAACCGCTAATATGAAAGTATGGCTTTGCTCAAGTGTAGAGTTAAAGAATTAAGCTTCTAATAATTTCACTGGAATATTTTAATTTGTGTTGTTTTTGTTGCTAATGCTAGCTGCCAAGAAGAGTCATCCGCTACTCGAATTAATGTGAAGAGATGCAACTTTTTTTTATGACAACCGCTAATATGAAAGTATGGCTTTGCTCAAGTGTAGTGTTAAAGAATTAAGCTTCTAATAATTTTAAAGAAATATTTTAATTTGTACTGTTTTTGTTGTTGTTGACAATGCTAGCTGTCAAGAAGAGTCAGCTGCTACTCGAATTAATGTGAAGAGATGCGACTTTTTTTATGACAACCGCTAATATGAAAGTATGGCTTTGCTCAAGTGTAGAGTTAAAGAATTAAGCTTCTAATAATTTTACTGGAATTTTTTAATTTGTGCTGTTTTTGTTGTTGTTGCAAATGCTAGCTGTCAAGAAGAGTCAGCCGCTACTCGAATTAATGTGAAGAGATGCGACTTTTTTATGACAACCGCTAATATGAAAGTATGGCTTTGCTCAAATGGGTCCTCGTTATTTAGAAAGAGGGTTAAGCACGAAACCACCAGGTTTGGCCTGCAGAAATCTTCAGAAGTATCGTTTAGGAACTTAGAGGAAATTGTGACTACGAATCTATTTTACGTGCCTTGGTGGTCATTAAGGAGCATGGCGGATGTTTAGTCAGCTTGTGTCTCGAACTCTCAACTCTCCAGTTGTTGTTAATTTCTTACATTTTCTATTGTTATATGGTAGATTTGCTAGAAATCAAACTTGCAGCGCGATCGCTTATTAGACGCTTACTAGAGCAACATACATTATTTATAACCTAATCCGAAAGGAGGAAAACATACGTTCTAGTTGCAATATTTGAATCCAAGCTCTCCAGAGCTGAAATCAGCTTACCCTGCTTCACTATGAATTTAACAACTATGCCATATACGTCCCCATCTTTTTCTAACAGCTTGAAGCGTACTAATTTACTACGAGGTCAAGGATTATATTAGTTTTTCCTTATCATACTTGGATGTTATTCTGCCAAAACTTGGCCATCAAATAAAAACAAAAATAAAAGAATGATTGTAATGCAGTCAATGTTTTTCTGCTCGTTTGCTACTTACACCAGAGTCCGAATTTTTCAAGCAGATTCCGAACGGCATGCTAATGTTCATTCTTACAGTGGGACTGGAAGACATAAGACAAAAAACATTTCCATCCAACTACAAAGAAGTTCCACTCCGCAATTTCCTGGTTTCTGCTTATTCCAGAGGTGGAATCTGCAAGCTCAACGCCCATGAGGAGGTCGAATGCAGACTTGTATATATTGTATATATATATATATATATATTTCCGTTATGTAATTGTTCCTTATGTGATTCCTTTATGTTATGTATTCCTTTATGTGCATTTGTATTGTACTGTATTATTTTGTATATATTTCATCTCATTCTGTATCTCTTTTAATAAAGGAAAGCACCAAGACCAAATCCAAATTTAAAACCATATCGCGCTGGCGAAATCAGATGAGTCTTCGTTATAATAATTAAAATTATCAGTCTTCCTGGATGTTCTTCATCGTGGTGGCCTAGTACGAGCTGTACGTAGAGCGAACGGAGGAGATGAGCGGACTGGAGCGAACCTGGTTCTTCTCCTGAAATGCGACCTCAAGTATGATGGCGGAAAGCTGTCGTAGAAACTATGTTGTCTGTGGCTGCATGACTTCGGCTATGTCAGTGAAGGAATTAACTTAGCACTCTAAGTTAATTCCTTGGATAATGCTTGACCCTAGTACCAATTACCAGTATTCGAGATTTAGTCTATACTGGAGAGAATTGAAATAGAATGTCATCTTCACTATTTTACATAACTTGCTATTAAAACATGGCCAGACGCATTGGATTACAAACAATTGGCAATAGTTTAGAGAAATAGCATATAGTGTGTTACCAAATTTATAATTTTTTAAAAGAATAATTTGATGATTTTATCTGCCGTCTGTGACGATGTGGTTATGATTCATCCTTGTAGATAACCCACATCTCTTCTTAACGTCTCTCTTTGAATGATGGTTTGCAAGTTTAAGTACTACGGCCTAAGTTTTTCCTACACAACCGTTAATGAGACAAGAACGTACTGCTTAAAGCAGATTCCGAATTGTTACGAAGTCCATGCCAGCAGTGTGTTTAGAATTCTCAGACTCTAGTACCGAAAAGCGCTTCCCTACACATTTGGCTATTTATTGTTCTGTTCTCCCTTTGAATGAATACCATGGCTTGGAAAACAGGGTGTGACACATTACAACTAGAAATAGACCTCCTGCAATGTGATCGATAAATATTCATTAATAATTTGAGCATTAAATCTATTGAATCAACCAAATTTTAACGCATTGTCGGTAGATTTTTAGTCCAGTGATACAAGCGTATTATTTAATACTTAAGCAAGCATTACATTTAATCGTTGTTCCAATGTATTAAACAAATATCATTATTAAAGCATTAATTTATAAGTTGATTTCATTAAACGTATATCAAACTATTACAGTGTCGCAAATAAATTTTTAAGATATTAAATACTTCAAAATTTTAAGGATTAAGATATATAATTGATAAGTATAAATTTATATTTATCACTACTTACTTTTTAGTTAATCTTTAAAATTCAGCTAAGATTTCAGGACTTAGTAAAGTAAAATACGATGTATCAAAACTTATTGAATGTTGTAAAAGATTTACCCAACAATATTTGCTCTCTGAAGAGACTTAGAACGTGATCATGCTCTGAAATAACTCGAACCTAAAAGGAAAGAATGTTTCTCAGAGGTATTGAACAAGAGAAAACGGTTTGAAAAGTTTTCAACATCCTCTTTAGATAAATTATTCATTTTATGTTCAGATATTTTTAAACATTAATTACAGTTTTTAAAGATTCATTAAGTATAGTTTTGACATTCGTTATACTTATCGATAAATTAATTACAAGTTTATTTTTTTTCATATAGCTCGTAGTGCAGTGTATAAACAAATAAACATACGAGGGTTGGAACTTTAATAGTGGTAACTCTGCTGTAAAAAGGCTAAACAACAAAACCAAATATTGTCG
>CM063506.1:44448224-44490724 GCA_032207245.1 Pardosa pseudoannulata
ATATTAATATAAAAACTAGAGTAGGTATTTATTGTGGAAGGTCCCGGTCTCATTATCCCTCGTGTTGCAAAAAGTAGACCGTAGCATTTACAAACCAATTCTTAGATATTTTAAATTTGTTGAAAAGAAATATAAAATCTTTAAAAGACTTTACTTAATTATTTATACACTTCTAAATAGCAATACAATTTTATTGCCTTTAATATTAATGTTATGTAGTGTAATGTTAAGTTTAATATAATGTAGTGCTAGGGTCTGCTCTTTTGCAACACGAGGGCTAATGAGACTGGGACCTACAGCTTAAAGCTGATCCCGAAATGCTTTGAACATCCATGTCACAGTGAGATTCGAACCCATGAACTCCGGCACCGAGGTCCAACATAGAAATTTATTTAATTAGGATTCGGGAGACTTGATTGATAAATGATTTATGTAAAGACAGTTTAATAATTACATGATAAATATTTTGTAAAATTATGAATAGCCAGCAGATATTTACAAAGTATTGCTTCCAGTTGAAGGATTAATCAAACGGAATATTATAATATTTTTTATTCTAATTTTTCTTCATAGTAAGGAAAAATTCAGAACAAAAATCCGCAGGCATTTTAACTTAAAAATAGTTAACTTAATGTAGATCATGCAATAGGTTTCATTTGAAATAAGCTTTTGGCTTGGTTTGGTTTCGAGGGCTACGGTCTACTGTTTTTCACACGAGGTCTAATGAGACCGGGACCTACTGCTTAAAGCCGATTCGGAAAGGCTACGAACATTATACCATAGTGGGATTCGAACCCACGAACTCCGGTACCGACAATCAGTGCCCTAACCAATCGGCCAGCATTCGGCGAAATAACCTTTTGAATTACTAAAAGTAAATATTCCGTAAGACTTTTTAATTATGATTGGGGTGATTTGATTCATAAGTGATTTATGTAACGACAGTTTAATAACTACCTGATAAGTATTTTGTAAATTTATGAAACACCAGCAGAAATTTACAAGGTGTTGCTTTCGGTTGCAGGATTAATCAAAAGGAATATTATAATATCTTTTTTATTCCAATTTTTCTTCATAGTAGGGAAAAATTCAGAATAAAACCCCGCATGATCATGCATTTTAACTTAAAAAATAGGTTACTTAATATATATCATACAATGGGTTTCGTTTAAAATAAGCTTTTGAATTACTAAAAGTAAATATTCTGTAAACCTTTTTAATTATGATTGGGGTGACTTGATTGATAGATGATTTATGTAATAACAGTTTAATAACTACATGATAAATATTTTGTAAATTTGTGAATAACCAGCAGATATTTTTAAGGTGTTGCTTCCAGTTTCAGGGTTAATGAAAAGGAATATTATAATATCTTTTTCATTCCAATTTTTCTTCATAGTAAGGAATAATTCCGAATAAAAACCCTGCATGATCATGCATTTTAACTTAAAAATAGGTTACTTAATATATAAGCCGAACGATGGCTGATTAGTTAGGGTGCTGGCCGGCGGTACCGCAGCTCGTGGGTTCGAAGCCCACCGTGACATGGATGTTCGTAGCCTTTAGGAATCGGCTTTAAGCGGTAGATCCCGGTCTCATTTTCCCTCGTGTTGCAAAAAGTAGACCGTAGCACACCAAACCAATACTTAATATATATCATACAATGGGTTTCGTTTAAAATAAGCTTTTGAATTACTAAAAGTAAATAGTTTGCAAGTTTTTTTAATTATGATTGGGGTGACTTGATTGAGAAATGATTTATGTAATGACAGTTTAATAACTACCTGATAAATATTTTGTAAATTAATGAATAACCAACAGATACATACAAGCTGATTTTTTAGTTCTCGTGCTTTGAACATAAAAATTTTTATAGATTTGATAGAATATAAAATTATGGGGGGAGGGGCCTAATATTCAGAAGGTCCATAAGTATGGGGGGGCGATATTACAAAAATATCGAAAAAGTAGGCTGGCCGTATGAAACGCTATGAGGGAGTCAACGAACGAGTCCGAACACTCAGAATAGCATTGTAATGGAAAAATACCGTCAGATTGCAGTATTTTAATAAAAATAAAATAGAATTTAGTAAGAATTTTGAAAAAATAAAGCAAAAAAAATTAATTTAGTGTGTAATAATTAATATATTGGCAAAATGAGGTTATTTAACCATCAGAAGCGTCTCCGTTATCAAAAGTTTTTGCAATAAGTTCGAAAATTTTGTACATTTTAGTGATATTATCTTTTGAAGACCTCATAATTTTGGAGATATTTTTAGGAGGGCTAAAATATCGGAGATATTGTAGTCCCACATAAAATCATTTAAATTTTTAAGAAGTTCTAATAAGTGTTGCTTCCAGTTGCAGGATTAATCAAAAGGAATATGATATCTTTTTTATCCCACTTTTTCTTCACAGTAAGAAAAATTCAGAATAAAAACCCTGCATTACCATGTATTTTAACTTAAAAATAGGTTACACAATATATATCATACAATGGGTTTCGTTTAAAATAAGCTTTTGAATTACTAAAAGTAAATAGTCTGTAAGACATTTTAATTATGATTGGGGTGACTTGATTGATAAATGATTTATGAAATAGTAGTTTAAAAGCTACCTGATAAATATTTTGTAAATTTATGAATAAACAACAGATATTTACAAGGTGTTGCTTTCAGTTGCAGGATTAATCAAAAGAAATATTATAACATCTTTTTTATTCCAATTTTTCTTCACAGTATGATTGATTTGGTTTGGTTTGGAGCGCTACGGTTTACTGTTTTGCACACGAGGGTTAATGAGACCGGGACCTACTGCTTAAATCCAATTCCGAACGGCTACAAACATCCATACCGCAGTGGGAATCGAACCCACGAACTCCAGCTCAGAAGAGCAGCGCTCTACCATGTAATAACAGTTTAATAACTACATGATAAATATTTTGTAAATTTGTGAATAACCAGCAGATATTTTTAAGGTGTTGCTTCCATTTGCAGGGTTAATGAAAAGGAATATTATAATATCTTTTTCATTCCAATTTTTCTTCATAGTAAGGAAAAATTCCGAATAAAAACCTGCATGATCATGCATTTTAGCTTAAAAATAGGTAACTTAATATATATCATACAATGGGCTTCGTTTAAAATAAGCTTTTGAATTACTAAAAGTAATTATTCTGTAAGACATTTTAATTATGATTGGGGTGACTTGATTGATAAATGATTTATGAAATAGTAGTTAAAAAGCTGCCTGATAAATATTTTGTAAATTTATGAATAAACAACAGATATTTACAAGTTGTTGCTTCGAATGTCAGAATTATTCAAAAGGAATATTATAATATATTTTTTATCCCAATGTTTCTTCACAGTAAGGAAAATTTCAGAATAAAAGCCCGTATGATCATGCATTTTAACTTAAATATAGGTAAATTAATATATATCATACAATGGATTGCGTTTAAAATAAGCTTTTGAGTTACTAAAATAAATATTCCGTAAGACTTTTTAATTATGATTGGGGTGACTTGATTGATAAATGATTTATGAAATGACAGCTAAATAACTACCTGATAAATATTTCGTAAATTTATGAATAACCAGCAAATATTTACAAGGTGTTGCTTCGGATGTCAGAATTATTCAAAAGGAATATTATAATATCTTTTTTATTCCAATTTTTCTTCAGTGCAAGGAAAAACTCAAAATAAAAACCCACAGGATCATGCATTTTAACTTATAAATAGGTAACTTTATTATATTATACAAGGGGTTTAGTTTAAAATAAGCTTTTGAATTACTAAAAGTATATATTCTGTAAGACATTTTAATTATGATTACAATCAACTGATAATAAAAATATCTATTGATTATATCAGTACAACGACCACCAACTAAGTATTTTGCAGTTGCTTTCAAGGATAGACAAATATTTTAATAATAATACCAATCGTAAACAAAGAATCCTTTTTTTTGCCGTTTTTTTTCGCTCTGGTAGATTCAATACCACTTTAAAAACACTTAATATCATTTGCCTGAAACAGAAATGGTGATTTTTGTATTTTACAAAATTATTGTTGGCTTTAATCCACAATCAGCTTTTAAAATACTAACAGTAAAGGTTGAGAAAAAAATTGTTTAATAATGACACCTGATAAAGGCAATGATTGATGACCTGACAGCATAATCGAGATAGTGATAAATAGCATATTCTAAAACAAGTATTTTGCATTTTTTAAAATACCGACTGATATTTAGTAAACTTTGCTTTAAGTTGCAAGATAAGGGCAATAGTAGATAACAATGCTTTTCATTTTGATTGTCGAGATCAAAGTTGTTTGGTTATTATTTTTTTGCGTACAATGAAATGAATTAAAATTTTAACATTTAATCAAAACAGGAACATTAATATCTTTTGCTATATTACTTTACCTAATCTCAAATTACAGTTTAAAGGGATACAATTTATATTCCATTTTAATTCCTTCTATTTATATATTTTTTTAAAGTTCATATGTTTTAAATCTGAAAAGCTTATCAAAGAATAAATAAGAGAATTTTAAGAGATTTTTAAGAAATAAAATATGTTTTTATATACATTACACATTTTTAAAAAATTGTGCATTTTTAAATAAAATTATAGTTATATAAGGTACACTCTCTGGGTTACCACTGTTATTTGTGTATATGTGTCTAGATGCTAAACAGGTTGTGAATTAATGGACTGTATGTAAATGTATAAAATTGGATATGAGAGTGTTGAAAAGGAAGTATTAAATCATTTAAAATAAGTAGAGGCTACAATTTTGATAAATTTTGTATATGTAGTGAGTATAAATAGCAATGTACTGGGAATAATAGCATATGAGTGATGCATGTTCATGTTTTGATAAGAATATCCATGACGAAATGCAATGAAATACTGCAAAATATAGTAAATTATGCAGGTATAATTAAGATACGAGGATTGGAACTTTTAATAGTATCAATTATTTATTTATGTGGAATACAAATGTGATTCATGTCACAATGTTTTACGGTTATTCAATACAGGTGCTAGCATTGTGTATAATCTGTTTCCAACGAATTGGAAGTCACAGAATGTGATGAGGCGATTTAGATCTGTTATATAATTCATTCATTCACACAAGAAGTAAAATGTTCGGGATCTAAATCTGACCTCATCACATCTTTGTAAAGAGATAGAGGACCATAAATTTATATTCAATGGATATTGATGTCTTGTACGGTGGTCTCGGCGGGGATCTGATCCCAGGCCCAGATTAGAATCTCGTCTCCGTACTTGACATTAAATAAGAATGTATCTTTGTGGAGTATTTATGAGTCCCTAAGGGACAGTGCCCAATTAGAAAGGATAAGGTGTTTCCCGTTGGCGGTCTCAAGGCGGGGTTTAAGCAGGCCAATGAGATTCTTACAACTATCCCGATTGGACGATAAAAAGGAAGAGGGGACAAGGTTGAAATAAATATGAAAAATCTTAAAAATTGAGAGGAGGTTCGGAGGTCCCAAGGAAGGAGTTCGAGAGTCGAGAGTCCAGTCGGGGTCCGACGGAAGTTGTTCGTGAGTCGAGAAGAGAAAAGGTTCGGAAGTCGAGACGAAAAGAGGGGTCCGACGGAACGAGTGCGAGAGTCCAGTCAAGTCCGACAGTAAGTGTTCCTGAGACCGACGGATGATCCATAGATTCCCATTCCTGATCAGCCATAGATACCCTTCAACCAGCAGTGTTCCGGGCCCAACCTTTTAACCCAGAAAGGTACCCCATTTTTACATACATTTTGAAATTAAGATTAAGTCCTCTCTCTATTTACAAAATTACTTAAGTATAAAAAAATTGTCAGAAATAATTTAGAGGATGTGGACAAAGATTATTTTATGAAAATTAGCATCAGTTTTGTATGTACATAGATGTATATATATTATAATAAATTTACTTTTTTTTGTATTAAGCTAGTTTCGGAGGCTGTTAATTTAGCTTTTAGTTTACCTTCATATTTATGTCTGTAGTTTCTCAGAATCTGTGGTTAAATTTAGTACAAAAATGCTTTACACAACGCAATTAAAAATTAATCACCACTATACATTTGATCACAGGTTGATACTCAAATATAAACGAGGACTACACGACACAAAACACCTGTACCAGCTCCTGTTCTGTTGATAGTTCGAATTGACCGATCTATTGATGCAAGTATCTCTGGAACAGTTCTGAAGTGAATGCCACTGAGTGGTCAAAGGCACAAGAGCTTAGATCTGGCCCAAGTCTCATCCAGCGAAATGATACGGCCTATAAAAGCCTCTCCTCCGTGCTTATTGCGTTGCAGGTGGGTTCGAGCAACATCTAATCGTAGCCATTTCTGCATTTCCGTTAAATGATGTGGAATCCATCGTGAAGCAATTTTTCTTAAGATTTAAAGTAATTGTTGAGAACAGATATTTTTAGAGGGAATCACTGAAGATCAAGATACAACATATTTTACTTCAATCCCCAACAGACACCAGAAAAGTCATACATAGGTCTAATGATTACAACAGACAAACTCTGTTTAAATTTATGTGTAACAAGAGCTATCTCTAATAAACAATCTGCAAGAAATTGTTTAGGAATAGGCATACCTTAAAAATGTTCTATGTGCGATTAAAAAGTCTCCAATTTAAGTCTACAAAGTTGAATCTATCTCTATGCTAGCGGATTGTACAAAAAAGAGGCAAAATTTCAGTACTCCCTCTTCTCTCTCCACCTCATGTCACCACTTTCATTTTTATGCACTGTCCTTTACAGCAGGGTTTCTTAAACCTTTTGGTGTGGGAACCGCATATATATTCACTAAATCCGACGCACGCGTCAGTGAAACTGCCAATTTCTTCACTTGTATTGTAATTATTCACCATTGCAGTTTTAGTTCAATAACTTCAATTTTGAATTTTAAGGCATAGAATAGTGTGAAATTTTAAATAAGTAACAAGTTAAATATAATACACTAATTAAACTAAATTTGATTCCATTCAATTACTTCAAACATTGATTATAACCTTTCCATTATGTGTAAGCTCTTGGAAGTTCACTATTCAGGAAACCACAGCGAGCATCTGTTACGATAAACACTCTGTTCTTGTATACGCAGGTCCTTTGATGAACTGGCAGTGTCATGTGCAAAGCAAGTAAAATAAACGTTTCTATTCTGAAAAAAAACCCAGTTAAAACGCTATCGTATTTTCTTTGTCTGTGTTGTCTATATCAACGAGGCACATCCAGAAAGTAAGTTTTCCTATTTAAAAGGAAAAAACTCACACTTTCATGGACATATTTATTGGCAACAAGTACAGCAATGTTCCAGCTATTTTTCAACATAGCCACCACCAGAAATGAGACACTTTTTATATTGTAGGATCAACTTTTGTATATCTCTGTCGTAGAACTCTGCCGCCTGTGAATGGAACCAAACTTCCACTCCCAGAACACCATGCACACCCCTTTCAGTGTCGACAGCGTCTGTTTGAATTTGGTCCTGACCGAAGATCGACTATGTTGCAAATGCATTGACTGCTGCTTGGTTTCCGGGGTAAAGTGTGAAATCTAAGTCTCGTTGCCAGTGACAATCCTGTCGAGGAACTCATCGCCGTCATCGTGATGCCGTAGCAGAAATGTCAGTGATGCTCCTAAGAGTTGAATTTTGTGTTCGGGTGTCAGTTTCGGTTCATAGACCTGACAGAGCTAATGATGAATTTCAACTGGCACAATGATTTGTGCATTCAAGATCACCGATCGAGCCTTGCAGGAGGCGGGAGAAGGAATTAGAGTTTCCATTTCGGACTACTGCTACCCCGCTACTGGCACGAATCGGGATTTGTCCAGCTGGCATATGATTGATACGTCATAGATCAGTTAGACACGTGCAATTGACACGGCTAATTACGTTTACTTTAAAGGGGAAAATATCGGGAAACTTACTTTCTCGATGCTCCTCGTATTTTCAGATACATTGTATAAAAATATTTGGTAATTGCAAACTTATAATCATAAGTTAAAAAACAACATCATTGCTAAAATTTTTGGCGACCCTTGCTTCAGGTCCTGCAACCCCTAGAGGAAAGTTAGAGCTCCGAACCATTCTAGTGAGATTTTAAAATTTAAACACTGCAAGTTTTTTTATCTGTATGTATCTTTGTGAAATTGCCTAAGCTGGAGACAATCACGTGAAATCTTTTCAATTTAGGTGCGTTCTCTTAGTTGATCTAAATGTACCAATATTTCATTTATTCCATAGAAATAATTATTGTGATCAATAGTTTCTCGACATTATAAAGTGAGTCATTTATTAAACAACCTACGTAGATTCATCATACTGCTAGTAAAATGTACTAAAATTTATTCGCTGTGAACGTGTACATTAAATTTTTTTCTGATAAAGGAGAAGAAACAGCCCAAATCCGACAAGTAACCTATCTTGAGATTTTAAGATTATTTAAAGAGATGGTGTTTTTTAATCGGTGAAAATAATTATTTTAATGAAATTCACATTTTAAAGTTTTTTTCAGTATATGTATTCTTAATTTTTCCGATTTGAATTTTAAAATATGAAAAGTACCTTATAAATATGAAAATTCGCTTAACAGGAGATAAAACCACGCATTAAGTACTTAAAAATATGCTAATAATTTGTTGTTTTAAAATATTTAAACATAGATAATTTAAAAAACTTTAATATATTTATTCATAATTTTTACTGTGGTTTTCAGGGATGAAAATAATTAGCGTATCAAACAAATTCTCCGAAAATTGGAAAAAAATATTTGAAATCGACTATTTTCATACATATTTAATAGTGGAATTTCAGAGTACGGGGCTATATGTGTTAAAATATTCGTCTTGAAACTAGTCAATATAAACTGGTTATTTTTTCATTTGTTAAATTATATCATAAAACTTATTACTCATAATATTAAGTCATAAATGTTTGATTTTAATGTAACTTAACATTTTTATATTTACTCTTAAATGGTTATTTTTTTAACCAGAAATGTTACTAACAAAAGCAAATTTTTTTGCGTATCATTAAACACCTAACTTAATATAAAATAAAATAAAAGAATATTTTTTAAAATTTTATCACATTGATACACAATTGTTCCTAAATATTGGCTTTTTGTAATGAAAGGTAATTGAGTGAAGTTTGTCAGCACATCAGAAGTATCATCAACTTATAGGTGACTTGTATCAACTTGTAGACTTTTAGGTGATTTCATCCGAAAGCAAAAGAAGAAAATCATCAGAGCTCAAACAAAACTCATTTCGTTAAAAAACTCATTTAAAGGTGATTCAGAGATTAACACAACTTCTTATTCTATAATTGAAGTTAGTCAGCTATTTAATAATATAAATCAGTCCTCAAAACATCAATAAACCTATTGTAACAGTTAAATCTTTATAGTAATGTTTATAATGACCCACAAAATGAAGTGGTTATATATCAATTTGGGACTTTGTGTGTTTTGATTAATTTGTGATGAAGTAATAGTTTCAACGAAATGAATTTTTAAAAGAAAAATCATTCGGAGGAATAGTTATCAACAATAGTTTGTAAGAGTGCTTTGCAATATTTGTTAATGCAATAATAATGATTTCAACGAAATGTATGTTTAAGAGATAATTCATTCGATTGGAGTAGTTATCAACAATAGTTTTTAAGAGGGCCTTTGCTATATTTGTTGACGAAATAATAGTGATTTCAACGAATTGATTATTTACAGGGAAAATTATTCGATGGAATAGTTATCAACAATAGTTTTTTAAGGATGCTTTTCTGATATTTGTTGATGAAATAATATTGACTTCAAAGAAATGTATGTTTAAGAGATAATTCGTTCGGTTAGAGTAGATATCAACAATAGTTTTTAAGGGTGCTTTTCTGATATTTGTTGATGAAATAATAATGACTTCAACGAAATGTATGTTTAAGAGATAATTCATTCGGTTGGAGTAGTTATCAGCAATAGTTTTAAGGGTGCCTTTGCGATATTTGTTAACGAAATAATAGTGATTTCAACGAAATAAATTTTTAAAAGAAGAATAATTCGAATTTCTTAGTTAACAGCAATATTTTTTAAAAACAGCCTTTCCGATGTTTGTTGACGAAATAATATCCATTTAAACAAAATGTATTAAGAGAGAATTCATTCGGTTGGAGTAATTATCAACAACAGTTTTTAAGCTAGACTTTCCGATATTTGTTGAATGTACGCATTAAATATTTCCCAGCAGTAGTATTAAATACAACGTTTAATTTCCGATAAAAGGAGGAAAATATATTTTATAAATTTAGTATTGAGATGCCCACTCTCCCATTGTAATTATTATTGAAATAAATTTGATAATTCGTGGCATTTTACTTTAAAAATACTGTGTTTAATCAATATATTTTGTTTATTGTTTATAAAAATAATAAAAATTGTACAAGTACTATATATAAAAACTTCAGATACTGGCACCCGAAAAATATTACATCTCAATTCACTTTGAGTTTGGTAGTTTGACAAAATCATATTTGCCCTTTCTGCTTTAAAACATTTTATTTTCTCCCTATTTTCCTTTCTGCTTCATCGTCAGCAACATAACTTATTTAAAAAACAACTAAAAATAAGCATAAAATCTGCTATTTAACCCTTTCGAAGGACTGTGGGAAGATTACTTACGACCTACATGATCTTACAAAATACACCTGTGGGAAGCTCAAAACCTATTACAATATATTGGCCTTGCTATTATAACGATGAGAAGACTGATTCCAGCTTCAGATTTGCGCTGTTATCTAGTGTTTGAACAATTGAACATAATTAGCACTTTTGTTTTGAAAGTTTGGAAACGTTTTGTGAGAAATAAATGGCTCACGAAAGGGTTACAGTTACTCAAATCTGATGTATCGTTCTCTTAACGGCTACCGTCCATTTTAGGGAAGTTAATAAATAGTTTGTAGAATTTATATTTTCTTGGAACAAGCTTTCCTTTTCAGTGAAGGTAAATGTCAATTTTATAATCAATATAGGAAATTTTCGAGTATCTTCCATTATTTATAATTTTCCCATTTGATTATGCATTTTATTTTTTTATTGCGTGAAATATTCCTAGGTAATGGAAGTTGCAAATATGCCGCACTATCTACAGTTTGTAGAATTCTAGTTATTTAGGTCTCTTCACAATATATGCTTATCAACACTGTTTTGAAACAGTGTTTAAGAGTCACTTTTAAGACTCACGACCCCTTGAAAGTAAATAAAAATTTGTACATGTACTATATATAAAAACATCAGATACTGGTATTCGAAAAATATTACATCTGAATTCACTTTAAGTTTGGTAGTTTGACAAAATCATATTTGCCCTTCCTGCTTTAAAACATTTTATTTCTTCCCTATTTTCCTTTCTGCTTCAAAGTCAGGAACATAACGTATTTCAGATACAACTAAAAATAGGTAAAAAATCTACTATTTAACCCTTTCGAAGACCGTGGGAAGATTACTTGCGACCTACATGATCTTACAAAATACACCTGTGGGAAGCTTAAAACGTAATATAATATATTGTCCTTGCTATTATAACGATGAGAAGACTGATTCCAGCTTCAGATTTGCGCTGTTATCTACTGAATTGGCACTTCTGTTTTGAAAGTTTGAAGATGTTGTGTGAGAAATAAATGGCCCACGAAAGGGTTGCAGTTACTTAAATCTGATGTATCGTTCTCTTAACGGTTACCGTCCATTTTAGAGCAGTTAATAAATAGTTTGTAGAATTTATATTTTCTTGGAACAAGCTTTCCTTTTCAGTGAAGGTAAATGTCAACTTTATAATCAATGTAAGAAATTTTCGAATATTTTTCCATTATTTATAATTTTGCCATTTGATTCGGCATTTTATTTTTTTTTACTGTGTGAAATATTCCTAGGTAATGTAAATTGCAAATATGACGCAGAATCTATACTTTGTAGAATTCTAGTTATTTAGGTCTCTTCACAATATATACTTATCAACACTGTTTTGAAACACTTTAAGACTTACGACCCCTTCAAAGTAAATAAAATTTTTTACATGTACTACATATAAAAACATTAGATACTGGTACCTGAAAAATATTACATCTGAATTCACTTTAAGTTTGGTAGTTCGACAAAATCATATTTGCCCTTCCTGCTTTAAAACATTTTGTTTTCACCCTATTTTCATTTCTGCTTCATAGTCAGGAACATAACTTATTTCAGAAACAACTAAAAATAGGTAAACATATGCTATTTAACTCTTTTGAAGACCGTGGGAAGATTACTTGCGACCTACATGATCTTACAAAATACACCTGTGGGAGGCTCAAAAACCTAATATAATATATTGGCCTTGCTATTATAACGATGAGAAGACTGATTCCAGCTTCAGATTTGCGCTGTTATATACTGGGAAAACCTTACAGTTACTTAAATCTGATGTATAGTTCTCTGAACGGCTATCGTCCATTTCAGGGCAGTTAATAAATAGTTTGTAGAATTTATATTTTCTTGGAACAAGCTTTCCTTTTCAGTGAAGGTAAATGCCAATTTTATAATCAATATAAGAAAATTTCTAGTATCTTCCATTATTTATAATTTTTCCATTTGATTCGGCTTATTTTTTTATTGCATGAAATATTCCTAGTTAATGGAAATTGCAAATATGACGCACTATCTACAGTTTGTAGAATTCTAGTTATTTAGGTCTCTTCACAATATATCCTTATCAATACTGTTCTGAAACACTTAAGACTCACGACCCCTTCAAAGTAAATAAAAAATTGTACATGTACTACATATTGAAACATCAGATACTGGTACCCGAAAAATATTACATCTGAATTCACTTTAAGTTCGGCAGTTTGACAAAATCATATTTGCCCTTTCTGCTTTAAAACATTTTATTTCCATCCTATTTTCCTTTCTGCTTCATAGTCAAGAACATAACTTATTTCAGAAACAAGCAAATATTACCCATCAATACCTTTCCCAAACCACAAATCACTCTGATTTACAACACCGTATTCCGAGCTCTCTTTTTTTATGCGCATATATAGGTAGCAATAAATAATTCACTTCCTAATGAGTTATTTATACACCGGCATAAATATTTTATGCTTATAATGGGATTAAGGCAATGCGAAATTTCATATATTGAAATCTTACGTAATTATGCGCCGTGGAGCCATCTTGTGTGTTCGCAAATTTATAATTTGAGAAACAAAAATTCTCCTCCCGGATTTAATTGCCCTGGAGGAATTTGGGAGAAGCAAGTTAAAGCGAATATATTTTCGGCACATTTATTAAACAAACTTTGAGCAGGAAAATTTTAATTGGGGTAATTTAATTTCAGTTTATTTTTGACCTCGATTTCGGAGAGATTTATGCTATCAGTGTTTAATGTTTCTAAGGGTAAAACTAATTACAGCGATCTTCCGTTTCTAGGGATTTGGCGCGTTGCAGGAATCATTAATTGTTAATTTTCTTCCTCAGAGGCTTATTTTGACATAATTCGGCAAGAGCATTTAGACGGTGAATTTATTTTAATTCTTACCTGAGGAATTCCATTCACGGTTAGATCCTTTTTTTATATTTAAATATTATGACTTTGAGCTATGACGGAAATACAAAATTTTGCTTTGAAGAATAGGAGATACAGACAGAAATATGCTTGCATTTAAGACAATAAGGTCTTTTCCCAAATTTGTAATTGTGAAATATACGACAGAAATTGAGGATTAAAAAAGAAAATAATAAGTACATAAATTCATGTTTCTCAAGTCATTTAGATCAAAGATTTAGAAATTAAAAAATTATTACGCGCATTAAAATTATAGTTTCTATATCAGATGTAATAATCATATTGTTCATTCTCCGAATTACATTGCATCAATTGTCATCACATTATTTCAGATTTCTTTTGATTTAATTCTGCCTAAGAATTTAGATGAGAAATATAATTGGATTTTTACCTTAGAATTTTTACCTTTCAAACCTAACCTAAGAAATCATTCTCAAAATTATCTCGTATTATTTCAGGTTTCTTTTGATATAATTCGCCTAAAGCGTTTGAATAATTTTTACCTAAAAATTCTTCAGGTTTTATACCTTTTTTATTAATATATCATGCCTTTAAACTCTGATGTTAATGCAAATAAATGCTTTGAAAAACAGTAGATTTAGATAGAAATATTCTTGTATTCAAATGTAAAGTTCAAATTTACCGAACTTTAAATTTAAAATATTTGTCAGAAATTTGAGGATTAAAAAAGTAAATAATAAATATATAAATCCATGTTTGTCAAGTCATCTAGATCCAAGATTTAGATACTTAAAAAAATGATTACTTACGTTAAAATAATAATTCCTTTTTTAGATGTAATAATTATACTGATCATTCTCCAAATTACATTGCATCATATGTCATCACATTATTTCAGGTATCTTTTGATTTAATTCGGCTAAAGTATTTAGATGAGAAATATAATTTAATTTTTACCTTAGAAATTCAAATCTATCCTAAGAAATCATTCTCAAAATTATATTGCATCATTTGTCATCATATTATACAGGTTTCTTTTGATATAATTCGTCTAAAGCATTCAAGTAATTTTTACCTAAAAAATTCGGCAGGTTTAATCCCTTTTTTCTTTATACCTTATACCTTTAAACTCTGATCTTAATAGAAGTAAATGCTTTGAAAAACAATAGATTTAGATAGAAATATGCTTGTATTCAAAGGTAAAGTCCAAAGGTAAAGTCCAAAGGTAAACTCTAAATGTAAAATATTTGACAGAAATTTGAGAACTAAAAAACTAAATAATAAATATATAAATTCATGTCTGTTACGGCATCTAGATCAAAGATTTAGATACTTAAAAAATTATTGCATACATTAAAATAATAATTCCTTTATTAGATGTAATAATTATACTGTCCATTTTCCAAATTACATTGCCTCATATGTCATCATATATAGTTTCTTTTAATTTAATTCGACCTAAGAATTTAGATGAGAAATATAATTTAATTTTTACCTTAGGAACTTAAACCTAACCTAAGAAATCATTCTTAAAATTACATTGCATCATTTATCATGATATTATTTTAGGTTTCTATTGATATAATTCGCCTAAAGCGTTTGAATAATTTTTACCTTAAAATTCTTCAGGTTTAATATCTTTTTTATTAATATTTCATGCCTTTAAACTCTGATGTTAATGAAAATAAATGCTTTGAAAAACAGTAAATTTAGATAGAAATATTCTTGTATTCAAATGTAAAGTACAAATTTACCGAACTTTAAATGCAAATTATTTGTAGAGAAATTTGAGGATTAAAAAAGTAAATAATAAATATATAAATCCATGTTTGTCAAGGCATCTAGATCCAAGATTTAGATACTTAAAAAAATGGTTACTTACGTTAAAATAATAATTTATTTATTAGATGTGATAACTATACTGTCCATTCTCCAAATTACATTGCATCATATGTCATCACATTATTTCAGGTTTCTTTTGATTTAATTCGGCTTAAGAATTTAAAGGAGAAATATAAGTTAATTTTTACCTTAGAAATTCAAACCTAACTTAAGAAATCATTCTCAAAATTATAATTCATCATTTGTCTTCATATTATTCAGGTTTCTTTTGATATAATTTGTCTATAGTATTCAAATAATTTTTACCTAAGAAATTCTTTAGGCTATATCACTGATTTATTTATACCTTTTAACTCTGATGTTAATGCAAATAAATTCTTTGAAAAACAGTAGATTTAGATAGAAATGTGCTTGTATTCAAAGGTAAAGTTCAAATTTATTGATCTCTAAATGTAAAATTTTTGACAGAAATTTGAGGATTAAAAGAGTAAATAATAAATACACAAATCATGTTTGACACGGCATATAAATCAAAGGTTTAGATACTTAAAAATGATTACATGCATTAAAATAATAATTCCAATATCAGATGTAATAATTATATTGTCCAGTCTCCAAATTACTTTGCATCATTTGTCATCACATTATTTTTTTGATTTAATTCAGGAAAAGTATTTAGATGAGAAAAATAATTAAATTTTTTCCTTAGAAATTCAAAGCTAAGAAATCATTCTCAAAATTATATTGCATCATTTGTCATCATATTTTTCAGGTTTCTTTTGATATAATTCATCTAAAGTATTCAAATAATTTTTACCTAAGAAATTCTCCAGGCTATATCACTGTTTTAAAATATGTTACGGATTTAAAATCTGATGTTAATGCGAATAATTGCTTTGAAAAACAGTACATTTAGATTAGAAAAAATAGGCTTGTATTCAAAGAAAAAGTCCGAATTTACTGAACTCTAAATGTAAAATATTTTTTAGTAATTTAAGGATTAAAAGAGTAACTAATAAATATATAAATTCATCTTTGTCAAAGCATCTAGATCAAAGATTTAGATATTTAAAAAATGATTACATGAATTAAAATTATAATTTCTATATCACATGTAATAACTATAGTGTTCATTATTCGAATTACATTGCATCATTTATTGTCATAACATTATTTCAGGTTTCTATTGATTTAATTAGATGAGAATTTAGATGAGAAATATAATTTAATTTCTACCTTAGACATTCAAACCTAACCTAAGAAATCATTCTCAAAATTATATTGCATCATTAATCATCATATAATTTCAGGTTTCTTTTGATATAATTCGTCTAAAGCATTCAAATAATTTTTATCTAACAAATTCTTCAGGTTATATCCCTGTTTTATTTATATCTTATGCCTTTAAAAATTATGTTAATGCAAGTAAATGCTTTGAAGAGCAGTAGATTTAGAAAAAAAAATATGCTTGTATTCAAAGGTAAAGTCCAAATTTACTGAACAGTAATTGTAAAATATTTGTCAGAAATTTGAGGATTAAAAAAGTAAATAATAAGTATATAAATTCATGTTTGTTAAGGCATCTAGTTAAAGATTTAGATATTTAAAAAATGATTACATGAATTAAAATAATAATTCCTATATCAGATGTAATAATTATATTGTTCATTCTCCGAATTACATTGCATCCCTTTCCATCACATTATTTTTTTTTTATATAATTCGGCTAAAGATTTTAGACGATGAATAAAATTTATTTTTACCTTAAAAATTGAAACCTAATCTAAGAAATACTTCTCAAAATATATTGCAGTACTTGTCATCATATTATTTCAAGTTTATTTTGATATAACTCGTCTAAAGCATTCAAATAATTTTTACCTAAGAAATTTTTCAGGTTACATCCCTTTTTCTTTATATCTTATGCCTTTAAACTCTGATTTTAATGCAAATAAATGCTTTGTAAAACAGCAGATTTAGATAGAAATATTCTTGTATACAAAGGTAAAGTCCAAATTTATAGAACTCTAAATGTAAAATATATAACAGAAATTTGAGAATTAGAAAGTTAATGAATCCAAAAAGTCATAACTGTGAGGGTAACCAGATAAAAGATTTACATGTTTAAAAGTGATTACATAAATTAAAATTATAAAACATATTTTGAAAATAGAAATTATATTGCATATTTTTCTCTCTCTTAATTATATTTCACCACAATTATCATAATATCTATGCTTTACTTTGACATAATGTTTCAAGCATCTTATATCAGTGAATTTATTGTAGGTCTTAATCTTTTAGGATGGAGGGATGCCATTCAAGGTTAAATTTTATTTAATCTGGAATTTAAAACTTATGATTTTGAACAATGATAAAAATACAAACAGAACTTTTCTTTGAAAAATATAAGGTATACATAAGAATGTATTTGCATTTAAGGAAACAGTGAAGCTTCTCTAATTTTTTTTTTCATTTAAAAAACTGGACATAATTTTGAGGATTAAAAAATAAATAATAATTTTAGAAATCCAGATCTATTAGGGAAGGTGGATAAAAAAGAGTTAGATATTTCAAGGGATTGTATATATAAAAAATATAATGCAACTTTAAAAAATAACCACATATTTGCTATTTTTCATAACGAAAATATACATAAATTTTGGGCAATGAATTTTGATTAAACTCCGACTAAATAACAGATTTTATATTAAATCAAACTACAATTTTAATAATCCTAAACTAGAATCATTCAAACTTCTCAGTTTACTGAAATCTAATCAAGTAATGCAAAACACTGTAAAATATGTAAAACAAAATATATTTTTTCGAAACAAAATATATTCTTTCTGTTTTGATTCTGTTTAATACAACCGATTCTAGTTCCTCATTTTTGTGATGCTATTTGTGAACGCACGAAATATGTAAAACAAAATATATTTTTTCTGAACAAAACATATTCTTTTAGTTTTTATTTCTATTAATTAATACATCCGATTCTAGTTACACTATTTTGTGATGCTTTTTGTGTTCGCACAAAATATATAAAACAACATACATTTCTTCTGAACAAAATATATTCTTTCATTGTTTACTACTAGTCATTAATACATCGTATTCTAGTTCCAAATTTTTGTGATGAGCACAATTGGTGAGCGCACAAAATTACTTAAATACTTGTAGGTAAGTTGAAAAATGAAAAAAAAAATTGAATAAACCATCTAAACTAAACGTAACTTTTTTACAATATAAATTTCAATTTTATCTAAAGGAAATTACTTCCTGTTCCTAAATCTACACTGAAATTATATTTATATTGTGCTGGTAGTTGTAATTTCTTTTAAAAATTAAATCATAAGAGTATATCAAAAGGTATTGTATACTATCATGAAATCTGCATAAATATGACTTTATTTGTATGTTGGGAAATCTAGGTCTGAATTTTTGTGACATAAAGTTGTATTAAACGAAGCCCTTCTAAAGAAAATTCCTAACTGCTATGAAGATTCATGTCAGCTAAGCGATTAGAACACATTAAGCGTGATACCGAAATGTCGAGTCCTATTTGTATGGCCATCACCTGACTTGCACTTAGACAGGGCAACAAAGAACTGAGCACTCATTGTTTTCACAGTTTAGAAGCAATTATCTTACTATTAAAACTTCGTAATTCCTATTAGAATAAAATGCTTTATGCGACGAAATAAAATTATCAATCGATTTTAGCCCTTTCACTGATATGACTCTTCAAGAGGTAGTAGACATTATGAAGCGTTTTTATAAATTATTAATTTGATTGACTTTATAAATTATAAATTATGAAATACTCTATACACAAATCAAAATATTCGCCATGACGTTAAAACTTTTACTTAAATGTAATTAATATTTATATCTATTCTTTTTTTACTTGTATTTTTGTTAATATTTAAAAAAATTCTCACAGTATAATTTTTAATTTAGAAAGGTCCCTACAAAGATATTTTTCAAACATTCCTAACGTATATTAAAATAAATCTAAATATTATTCTACAATTTTGATTCTAATTAGATTATTCAAACATAATTTTAGATTAAAAAGATCGAATTTTTCGTAAAAACTTTAGATACAAAAATAATTTTATGAATTATCTATTCAATCTATCTAGAAACTAATACTTCTATGTATACAAAACATCTGTTTATGTAATAATGATACAAAAATGAAAGATAAAACTGAAAATTAGTTCACAAAGAACATTTTAAAAATAAATAAAATATTTCAAAAAAGTTTTGAGTTTTTAGATTTGTTAAACAGGATTTCTTTAGGCTACTACATACTTTATTATACATGCGTTGACAGTGTACTAAATTTATGTAAATAGTTTTAAAAATCATTTTCTAACGTCTACCAAACTCTTATTTTGGAAATGGTCTAAGAATGTGGTATCAGTTGTTACATAATTTTTCAATAGTAAATTAATCAATAATACTGCATGCGATTTTTGTTTGCACTTTATATGGCTATTCCTATTTATAGTAAACTGTTTATGACTGAGAATACAGTTTAGTTATTGACAGATTAGTGAAATTATCCATTGTTTCCATAAATCACATCTGTAACAGTTAACTCCTAATACAATTGAGAGATATCTGTTGAATATATATTGATGATATCTATTCTTTTTTTACTTGTATTTTTGTTAATTTTTAAAAAAATTCTCACAGTATAATTTTTAATTTAGAAAGGTCCCTACAAAGATATTTTTCAAACATTCCTAACGTATATTAAAATAAATCTAAATATTATTCTACAATTTTGATTCTAATTAGATTATTCAAACATAATTTTAGATTAAAAAGATCGAATTTTTCGTAAAAACTTTAGATACAAAAATAATTTTATGAATTATCTATTCAATCTATCTAGAAACTAATACTTCTATGTATACAAAACATCTGTTTATGTAATAATGATACAAAAATGAAAGATAAAACTGAAAATTAGTTCACAAAGAACATTTTAAAAATAAATAAAATATTTCAAAAAAGTTTTGAGTTTTTAGATTTGTTAAACAGGATTTCTTTAGGCTACTACATACTTTATTATACATGCGTTGACAGTGTACTAAATTTATGTAAATAGTTTTAAAAATCATTTTCTAACGTCTACCAAACTCTTATTTTGGAAATGGTCTAAGAATGTGGTATCAGTTGTTACATAATTTTTCAATAGTAAATTAATCAATAATACTGCATGCGATTTTTGTTTGCACTTTATATGGCTATTCCTATTTATAGTAAACTGTTTATGACTGAGAATACAGTTTAGTTATTGACAGATTATTGAAATTATCCATTGTTTCCATAAATCACATCTGTAACAGTTAACTCCTAATACAATTGAGAGATATCTGTTGAATATATATTGATGATTATTTAAAATCTAAATTATTATGAACTGCAGAGAGAGAAAAAATATGAAATTCAAACAACTTTGAATCGTACGGTCTGACCCATTCGTGATCCTGACATTAACATTATAATTTTTTGTATGTAAGGTATTTAATGATATCCGTGACCATTTTAATCTCCGTTTACTCTATTTTATTCTTGATAACTAAGGGAAGTTCTTAAAAAGTATTAAATATAGACAAAAAAGTAAAATACGTATTACTTATTACCACATGTCTTGAATAATACTTATAAAATACTTTAAAAGGCTTAAGTTAATCAATTAATAGTAGAAATCATCTGTAAATCGTAAAAAATTAGGGGCCGATCTGATTAATGTCGTTTAACGATTAATCACGATTAATCCATGGCGCCAACCAATGGTGTGATGCAATTTTCTATTTAAACAGAGATTAATCGCGGTTAGCTATTAAACGACTTTGGTGGGAAAGGCCCTAGACTTTTTTATTTTTATATTTTAAAAATTTTATACATTTCTGAATTGTTTAAAACAAAATCCATTGAAAAATCCAAATTAGAACCTCTAAATCTATACCATCTTTGTATTTAATATCATAGCTATAAAAATTTAAGCTGTAAAAATTTTAAATGCTTTTTAGTGAAAAAGCTGTTTTTTAAACATGCGCAAACTGTAAATAAAAAACTATTTCACATAATGACTTCGTATTTTCACAGTAAATACAGTATACACCTACCAGGAAACGGTACCTATTTTCTTTCATTACCTATTTTCATTTTAATCTTATTTCATTTACAGTCTCCCCAAAAATTTCCGAATATCTCGACGGGTCCACACAAAAATAATAATCCAGAAACGATTTTCCTTTTTAAAATTAATTTTAAAGTTAGCACCGGTATTCTAGCGGATATGCAAAATAATTGTTTACGTGGAAGTAATGTTTAAATAAATAATCAGAAGGTAAATAAAAAAAATTAGCTAATTAACTAATATGTATACAGATACAAAGTTGTCACTCTCCTGTTGCATGATAAGCCGAATGATGGCCGAATGGTAGATCGCTGCTCTTTGGAACCGGAGTTCGTGGGTTCGAATCCTGCTGCGCGCATGGATGTTCGTAGCCGTTCGGAATCGGTTTTAAGAAGTAGGTCAAGGTCTCATTACTCCTCTTGTGCAAAACAGTGGACCGTAGTTTAACTAAACCTATTGCATGATAAGCAGTAAGAGAATGTAATTCTTGCTGGTAAGGCACATCATTTGCACTTGGGATAATTCCTAGTACTTTAGTACTCACAAGGCAGTCGAAGAGTAAGAAAATATGTGTGTTCTTTACATTTGTCATAGATTTTTTTTTTGCTTATATGCAAATATACTGGCAGGGAAAACTGAGAAGATTATCTTACTACATAAAATTCACGAAAACAATATTACAACTTATTGATCGAGAATACCACCTAAATTGGGAGCTTCTACTTTGAATATTTTTTATTTCCCGTCCCTTAGATTTAAAAATGAAACGGTAAGAAAATATAACTTGTTGATAGAACACACCATCTAAGCTGGAAACTTCTAGTTTGAGTTTTTTTATTTCGTGTCAATCAGAATGAAGAATGAAACAGGTCGAGATTATGCGTGTTCTTTACATTTTCCTACATTTTGTTTTGGTTTATATACAAATATACTGGCAGTGATAACTGCGAAGATTATCTTATTGCATAAAATTCTCGAAAACAATAATAAAACTTATTGATAGAGAATACCACTTAAGCTAGGAGTTTCTAGTTTGAGTTTTTTTTTATTTCATGTTCCTTAGATTTTAAAATGAAACAGTAAGAAAATATGAGTGTTCTTTAGATTTTTCATGCATTTTTCTTATCTTTTAGACAAATATACTGGCAGTGAAAACTGTTGAGATTATCTTATTTCATAAAATTCTTCAAAAGAATATCACAACTTGTTGATAGAACACACCATCTAAACTGAGAACTTCTTGCTTGCGTTTTTTTTTTTCGGATTTCTTTAGAAGGCTTCTGTCTTAAAATGTAAGAGAGATCCTGCGTGTTCGGCCGTTCTAGCCCTCTCGTTCGAACGCGATTCGAACGGAGTCCCGAAAATATTCCCGTAACTCGGAGGCACACTCGTAATGCAATATGCGTTTTCTAAATTGCAATAACGATAAGAGGTAGAGAAATACGCAATCCAATTCTACCTCATTAGAGTCGCAAATAATGAGTCGACATCTGACGCGTTTAATTGCCTTCGTTGCAGAGCGAGAGTAAAGAGGGTTCGTTAGCTTGATTAATGTTGACGATAACACGGGAATATGACAGTTTCTGTGTGTGTGTGAGGAGAGAAAGAGGGAGAAAGATAGATAGAGGGAGGATAAGGTACCTTCATACAGTAAAGACTGAAATCGGGCAGATTTGTAAATCGGATCGTTAGCGACTTTTTGAAGAATAATGGACTATCAGCCCTTGCTTCCCCAAAATATTAAATATTTTACAACACTTTTAAAATCAAACTAATCAGCTCTCTTGCTGAGTACGGTTCGAGGGTTAATCTTCAGAGTCAGTTCGAGGGACATATTTTCGAAGATAAAGAGTCAAAACAGATGAAGTGCAGTATAAGTGGTTTGTATGGGTTTGTTTAGGTACTAACATAAGCACTAAATGTCTATTAGTTTGTCCACTTGTATGAAGAGACCATTCTACTTGGAAGAGACAAATTTTGAGCGGTATTAGCCAGTTAATAGTGACACCTACATAGAAGCATGAGCTGTAACCGCTGAAAGCTGATGAGAAACTCATAAATCTATCTCTTTCTGAAACTACTTTGCCATTTATAGATTGGATACGACTCAAGGTCGAAAACTACATAATGATAAAATATCCTTCCGTTTATCTATTTAAAACAATAATTTTATTTTATTAGTTAAAGAGTGGGAAAAAACTGAAACATTACATTGGCTTTATCCCTTAAGTTAAAAATTAGCGGTAATCAGTAAGTTTAAATAAGAACGTTGGTACTTCTTAAATTTTACTTATCTTATCTTTGTGAAATTCGGTTATGCAAAACACTCAATAAGCAAGAAAACATGCTTACAATATAACTGCTTATAAAATAATTATTACACGAAAGAAAAGTTTAAATATACCAATTGTGATGAGGCAATTTAGATCAGTAATATAAATGATTCATTCATACAAGAAGTAAAATGTTCGGGATCTAAATCTGACCTTATCACATCTTTGTGAAGAGATAGAGGACCATAAATTTATATTCTACGGATATTGTTGTCTTGTACGGTGGTCTCGGGAGGGGTTCTGATCCCAGTTCAAGCTTAGAATCCCGTCTAAGTACTTGACATTAAATAAGAATGTACCTTTGTGGAGTAATTTATGAGTCCCTAAGGGACAGAGCCCAATTAGAAAGGATAAGGTTTTCCACATTGGCAGTCTCAAGGAGAGGTTTAAGCAGACCAATTAGATTCTTACAACTATTCCGATTGGACGATAAGAAGGAAGAGGGGACAAGGATAAATTTAATAAAATAAAAAAAATCTAAAAAAAAGAAAAGAAGTTCGGGAGTCGAATCTACTAGATAAGTCCGACGGAAGGTGTTCGGAAGTCCGAGGGAAGGTATTCGGTAGTCCAGACGAGGAGAGAAGTCCGACGGAATGTGTTCGAGAGTCCAGTCAAGTCCGACGGAATGTGTTCGAGAGTCCAGTCAAGTCCGACGGGAAGTGTTCCTGTATCAAATAGCACGGCCGCACCCCAAACACTCAGGAGAAAGCCCCTGACCAGACCGACTGAAGATCCATAGATACCCAATCCTGATCAGCCATAGATACCCATCAATCAGCAGTGTTCCGGGCACACCATTTTAACTCCCCAAAGGTACCCCTTTTATATACATTTTGAAATTGATATTAGGTCATCTCTCTTATATTTAAATAATTACTTAAGTATTGAAAAATTATTGTCAGAACTAATTTGGAAGGTGTTGATAAAGCCTATTTTATGAAAATTAGAATCAGTTTGTGTGTACATAGATGTATATATATTATCATAAATTTACTTTTTTTATATCTAGCTAGCTTCGGATGTTGTTAATTTAGCTTTTAGTTTATTGTCATATCTTATGTCTGTAGTTTCTTAGAACCTGTGTTTAAATTTAGTACTAAAATACTTTTACACAACGCGATCAAAATAAAATCCCACTATACATTTGATCACAGGTTAGTACTCAAATAAAAACGAGGACTACACGCCACCAATTACTCTCACTGGTACAGTTAAAAGAAAGAAGTATTATTTTTTTAATGAAATATTAACTCTAGATAAAATAGCTCTAGATTTGGAATCTGCCGAAAATTCCATATAAAACTGCCCAAACAATAAGCAACACAATTACAAAATGTTCGATATACTCAAAAGGTTAGCAAAATGTATATCATGTATATTTGATGAGTTTCTTTTAATAAATATTTTTTAATATTTTTTGTCTTAAATGCAGGTAAAAATCTGATATTAAATAAATTAAAAACGTTTAGTGTTTTTTCCATTTATGTGAAAACATTTCTTTAGATTTACTGTTTATCCAAAGATTTGAAAGCCTATTAATTAAATTTTTTTTGTATAAATTCTATTTACTCATTTAATTGCTTGTTTATTAAAAAGTTAATGAATTCATAGAACATAAAGTATCAAGGAATTATACAATTTCTACTGGTGGTTTACGAGAGAAACGGACACTAAATCTCGATTTTTAAAGATCTTAACTTCTAGGTATATTGATTTAATGAGCATAAATAACGCAGTTACATAAAACATATAACATACTAAAATATAAAATGAAACAATTTGGTTAAAATGAAAAACATTTTCATAAAACAACAACGCCAATGAAAAAGGTTTCTGCACCATTTCATGTTAGCCAATTATTAATTTTTATCTTGTTTGGTCATTTATTTTGAAAATATTTGGGTATCCATTTTGATTTATTTGAAATTCAACTTAATTTTTAAAATTAAGGAATGTTTTAGAACTTTACCTTAACGAATCACGGTATTAAACCTTCTGTAGCACGACGAAATATTTTACATTTAAAAAAAACCATAGGCAGTTTTGTGAATTAATACATTAAATGACAATAACCAAAAATTTAAGAGAAGGCAAAAAACTTAATCCACTTTAAACATTTCGAAATTACTAATAGCACCAAACCAGAAAATAAAATTTTTAAATTTAAATATAGGGATATTTCACGAAAATTAAGCTTTATCAAAATAAAATAACCATTCAGTTCCGCAAATTTTATTATAAAACGTATGTCAAACTTGAAAATCATATTTTTTTACGGAATTTAATTTTTAAAATTAAGGAAAGTTTTAGAACTTTACCTTAACGAATCACGGTATTAAACCTTCTGTAGCACGACGAAATATTTTACATTTAAAAAAAAAAACCACTGCCAGTTTTGTGAAGGGATACATTAAATGACAATAACTAAAAATTTTAGAGAAGGCAAAAAACTTAATTCACCTTAAACATTTCGAAATTACTAATAACACTAAACCAGAAAATAAAATTTTTACATTTAAATATAGGGATACTTGAAGAAAATTAAGCTTTATCAAAATAAAATAACCATTCAATTTGGCAAATTTTATTATAAACCGTATGTCAAACTTGAAAATCCTTTTTTTTACTCAATTTCTCCATTTGAAGGTTTTTAGTTCAGTTTACCTTATTGGGTCTGGTGTACTACTAACAATATATCAAATCTGATCTCTATCTATTCAAAAACGTCTATCAAATATTCCCTGACATCACCGCGTTCTATTAAAATGATTTGTATTCAAAATATGTATTTCATGATTGTAATCAAGGATGGCTATAATTGTCTGCAAGTTTACATTTTAAACGGATTCATTTTCTATGTAAAATTTCAACATCCAGCAAGATATATTTTTTGGTGAAATTTCGCCATTTGAAGGTTCTTACATCTCCTTCGGGTCTGTTGTCCTACTAAAAGTATATCAAATATGAGTTCGATCTATTCATCAAAATGTTTATAAAATATCCCCGATATCCTCGTGTTGTACCAAAATGATTAGTATTCAAAATATGTATTTCATGATTTATACAAGGATGGCTATAACTGTTTGCAAGTTCACCTTTTTAAACGGATTCATTTTCTATGTAAAATTTCAACATCCAGCAAGATCTATTTTTTTGGTGAAATTTTGCCATTTGAAGGTTCTTACATCTCCTTCGGGTCTGTTGTCCTACTAAAAGTATATCAAATATGAGTTCGATCTATTCATCAAAATGTTTATAAAATATCCCCGATATCCTCGTGTTGTACCAAAATGATTAGTATTCAAAATATGTATTTCATGATTTACTCAAGGATGGCTATAACTGTTTGCAAGTTCACCTTTTTAAACGGATTCCTTTTCTATGTAAAATTTTAACATCCAGCAAGATATTTTTTTTTGGTGAAATTTTGCCATTTGAAGTTTCTTACATCTCCTTCGGGTCTGTTTTCCTACTAAAAGTATATCAAATAAGAGTTCGGTCTATTCAAAATGTTTATAAAATATCCCTAATATCCTCGTGTTGTACCAAAATGATTAGTATTCAAAATATGTATTTCATGATTGTACTCAAGGATGGCTATAATTGTTTGCAAGTTCACCTTTTTAAACGGATTCATTTTCTATGTAAAATTTCAACATCCAGCAAGATTTATTTTTTGGTGAAATTTTGCCATTTGAATGTTCTTACATCTCCTTCGGGTCTGTTTTCCTACTAAAAGTATATCAAATATGAGTTCGATCTATTCAAAATGTTTATAAAATATCCCCGATATCTCGTGTTGTACCAAAATGATTGTATTCAAAATATGCATTTCATTGTTTTCCACAAAAATGGCTCTACTTGTTTGAAAATACTCATTCAAGATACATTCAACTTCTAAGCAAAATTCCAAAGCCCAATATGTGTTGCCGTTCAGCAACAAAGTTACTTTTATTTACTCTGATTTCTAATATTATAAAATGTTTTAATGTTATTTACAAAAATATTGGCTTCAAGAATATTACAAAGATAATGTTTGATGTAGTTTTTTTTTTACTCTTACATAACTAGATTTATAATTTGTCTTAAAAATCACACTGCTTATTAAAATTACATAAAACTTGATGTTTTAAGAATATACTTATGTGTTTTAATTTGTCAAAAAATGTTTTTGAACTAAACGTAATAAAATACAGTTTACCGAATTGATGCCTTTGCCACACTTAAGAACAATTAAACAGCAGCTTAAAGAATTTTAGATTTACATAAAATTTTAAATAAAATAATATTGTAGGTAACGTTTGAATTTTTATCTTTAAAAGAAGTATATTTCTTAGAGATTTTTGAGTACGCGTCTTAAAAGTCAGTGTTTTGCCGAACATTGTAAAACATCTTATAAAAAGCCGTATATATATTTTAATTTGCCTAAAAGGTTTTTGAACTTAAAAACAAAATTTGGACTTAACAAGGCTAATATCTGAAACGAAATTTTACCGATGAAATACAAATATAAACTGACATTTTAATTGATTCATATTTGTATTTGCTCTTAAAAATCATAACAAAAAATAAATAGTTTTTTTAGCACTATATCCTTCACAAAAATACTGTTTACCGTTTTTAAGAGAAAACCATAAAATAAGGAATATCTGCTGCATTTAAAATACGAAATATTTTGAGCCTCTTGAATAATTTAGGAGATTTCTAAAATCCCTCTGCCGAGGTACTTAAGGATTTTAAGGATTTGAAATTAATGTTTTGATATACATAAAATAATACTTTTGATAAAATATGATTTTTGATACTGCATTGATTTATAATTATTTTAAACTATTGATTATAAACAGTGGTAAGAATTTATCTGTCTGTTGCTCTGAAGAAGCATGTAAGATGTTAGAATTCGACAAAAACTCAGAATTTAACTTTTTCTAATACTGAAAATTTTATAATTATATGAATATTTTCTGAAAATACGTTTTTATCGTATATTTTTATTTTCAATGTTTGAAAACCTTTCAAAGTTTTTACACCGTTTTTGCAGATGAATGATGACCGAATGCTAGGTCGATGCTCTTTGGAGCGGAGTTCAGGGTTTCAAATTCCACTGCTGGTACGGATGTTCTTAGCAATCCAGAATCGGCTTTAGGCAGTAAGCTCTCCTACATCAATATTTTTAGTGACTTTAAAAGGTTCTATGCATATAACTCATAAGAAGGATTGGTTGATTTATATCCGCTTGGGTTTGACACAAGAACATAGTACCCCCGCCAAATTGGCGAAAAAGCTCTAAGCATGGTAGCCTAACATTTTCTCCTGATCTCCCTGTGCCCACACAATCTGCATCTATATTGTAATTTATATTATATTGGTATCCAACTCTCCTTGAGCAACCCTTTTCTTATGCTGATTTATATCCGCTTGGAACAAGAACAGAGTACCCCCGCCAAATTGGCGATAAAGCTCTAAGCATGGTAGCCTAACATTTTCTCCTGATCTCCCTGTGTCCAGACAATCTGCATCTATATTAAAGTCGTAAAAAGATATAGTGAACCATTAATAGTTTGTTTAGTTTACTATTTGTTTTAGTAAACATCGCAAATAATTTTGTAGCATTTGCCAAGGGGTAAACTATTCTTAAGTAGTTCCATCAACTTGATATAAATCCTGATTTATAAAGAAAGAGTATATGTTTATATTTAGTGAATTTCTTAAGCATGATATTTCATTGCTTGTACAGAGGTGACCACCAGAAGCATTCGAAGGCGCAGTAAGGTCATTATCCCTTGTAGAGGAAAAATAATGTATAACTATCCTTCCTTTAGTAATGAAATTTCTGGCTAAAATAGGTTTATTTTTGTATTTTCTCTTAATGTGACATCTAATCCATAATATTTTCAGTTTGCTTTAGCGTTTGTTTAAAGACAAGTGCTTTAAAAACTACTATTTTTATTCCACTCAAATTTATAAAATTATTAATACATTTTTACTATATCACAATACAAACATCTTAAATATTAAATTGTAAGGGGGCTAAAAGGGTTTTTTTGGTTTTCAAAAATATTTTCTATAAGTCATAAACAAGAGCTACACTATTTAAAATCAAAAAATAATAAATAAAAGGAAATTCTTTAAATGAATGGTAAAATTTAAGACTTAGACAATTTAAGATTTTATTTTGCCCACAAAATATTTATTTATACTTATTCTTACAAGCAAACTTGGAGAATTTTATCTTTTATAAAAATTAAAATATTACTAAAATTTTCGGAGCTTTTACCAAGAGCAACACTATTTTAAATTAAAAAATAATAAATAACAGAAAATTCTTTTAATGAATGGTAAAATTTAAGACTTAGCCAAATTTAAGGGTTTTTTTTCCCCATACAATAATTATTTATATTTATTTTTATAGCACACTTGAAGAATTTTATCTTTTATAAAAATTAAAATATTATTAAAATTTCGGCACTTTGACCGAGAACAACACTATTTTAAATTAAAAAATAATAAATAAAAGAAAATTATTTTAATGAATGGTAGAATTTAAGGTTTTATTTTGCCCATAAAATAATTATTTATATTTATTTTTACAGCACACTTGAAGAATTTTATCTTTTATAAAAATTAAAATATTACTAAAATTTCGGCACTTTGACCGAGAACAACACTATTTTAAATTAAATAATAATAATTAAAAGAAAACTCTTTTAATGAATGGTAAAATTTAAGACTTAACAAAATTTAAGATTTTATTTTGCCCATAAAATAATTATTTATATTTATTTTTACAGCAAACTTGGAGAATTTTATCTTTAATAAAATATAAAATATTACTAAAATTTCGGCACTTTGACCAAGAACAACACTATTTTAAATTAAAAAATAATAAATAACAGAAAATTCTTTTAATGAATGGTAAAATTTAACACTTAGCAAAATTTAAGGTTTTATTTTGCCCATAAAATAATTATTTATATTTATTTTTACAGCACACTTCAAGAATTTTATCTTTTATAAAAATTAAAATATTACTAAAATTTAGCACTTGACCAAGCGAATACACTCGTGTTTGCTTGATAATTATTTCCAGATCATATATTGGTATCTTCACGATATAATCACTTGATGAATCTTGCGAAAGTTCCAAGGAACCCTAAGGTTCAACGGAATTCAGGTTGAAGACCGCCAACTTAATGGATATTCCAGCAAATGTAGAAAAAGTGAGGTTAAGTGACATTTTACAAACAATGTTTAAAGGTTAAAGTAATATTGAAAACAAAAATCATCGAGTTTTGATGCAAATTTTACCCCGCTTCCTTCAAGTTGGCAAACCGAGCAAACTTTTCAAATATTGTAAAGAGGTTACGAGTGAAACATGACCTATTGGGTCTTTCCTCATGTTGTCATTCATACAATAAATACATGTAGTGCGATATCTCATAAATAGGCGATAGAAACAAAGTAAAACGTGCAGCATCGCGGTAATTTTTTCACGCCTATCTAACAAGGCAGAAAAAGGAAAGATCGAGGGATTAGCATGAAAATGTCTTTAGCATCGATGATAAGCGTTCTGACCTTCCTTCTCTTTGAGGACTTTGACCTACATATTTCGAAATTAACTGGGTAAACTACAGAATGAGTTGAACGACACTTTCACCGTGATTGTAACCGTGACCTCCAGCTCTGGAACAGCGTTTGATGAACGACTTCAAGGATCAAGAATCGGAACTGAAAACTGGAGAGTAATTTTTTCCAACTGCCAGGATCATTATTCCAGTAAATTACTGATTACGGCTTTCAAAATAAGCAAACTGTAGTTAATATTTTGTTAATATTCTCAAAATGTCCTAGTAAATTACTGATTACGGTTTTAAAAATATGTAAACTATACGTAATATTTTGTCAATATTCTCCTATGCTAAATATTACTTGCAGACAACACTAAATATTGTTTCTATAAATGATGAAGAATAAAACTTAAGAAGACAAGGGGACTACAAAATGTCCCAATTAATTACTGATTAAGGCTTTCAAAATAAGTAAACTATACGTAATATTTTGTCAATATTCTCTTACTCTAAATATTACTTGCAGACAACACTAAATATTGTTTCTATAAATTATGAAGAATAAAACTTAAGAAGACAAGGGGACTTCAAAATGTCCCAGTAAATTACTGATTACGGTTTTAAAAATAAGTAAACTATACGTAATATTTTGTCAATATTCTCCTATGCTAAATATTACCTGCAGACAACTATAAATATTGTTTCTATAAATGTCAAAGAATGAAACTTAAGAAGACAAGGGGACTACAAAATGTCCCAGTAAATTACTGATTACGGTTTTCAAAATAAGTAAACTATAGGTAATATTTTGTCAATATTCTGCAACACTAAATATTACTTGCAGACAACACTAAATATTGTTTCTATAAATGATGAAGAATAAAACTTAAGAAGACAAGGGGACTTCAAAATGTCCCAGTAAATAACTGATTACGGTTTTCAAAATAAGTAAACTATAAGTAATATTTTGTCATTGTTCTCCAACACTAAATATTATTTGCAGACAACACTAAATATTGTTTCTATAAACGTCGAATAATGAAACTTAAGAAGGGGTCTTCAAAATGTCCCAGTAAATTACTGATTACGGTTTTCAAAATAAGTAAACTATAGGTAATATTTTCTCAACATTCTGCAACACTAAATATTACTTGCAGACAACACTAAATATTGTTTCTATAATGTAGAACAACATGAAAGAAAGAGGACTTCATGACAGAACTTCGAACAAATACAAGATGTTTTTTAGTGAATGGTAAGTATATGATAAATTATTCGATATGATATGAAAAGGATAAAAACCATGCATTTTGTTTTTCACAGCGCAGTTTGTAAAAATCATGAATAATGTGAACTAATTTCTATTGAGGAAATAGCAGAGCATGCGCGATATCTGATATATAAACATCGTTTTTTCCGATTTCTAGACTTCGTGAAGCAGTAATATGCATTCTTGATATAACCTATCGCAATTATTACATCATAAAATATTTTACTTAAAGTAAATGCATTTCGATATATTTATATAAAATCGTCTTTCTGATTTCAACTGACATTTTAATTGATTCATATATGTATTTGCTCTTAAAAATCATAACAAAAAATAAATAGTTTTTTTAGTACTATATCCTTCAGAAAAATACTGTTTACCGTTTTTAAGAGAAAACCATAAAATAAGGAATATCTGCTGCATTTAAAATACGAAATATTGTGAGCCTCTTGAATAATTTAGGAGATTTCTAAAATCCCTCTGCCGAGGTACTTAAGGATTTTAAGGATTTGAGATTAATGTTTTGATATACATAAAATAATACTTTTGATAAAATATGATTTTTGATACTGCATTGATTTATGATTATTTTAAACTAATAATTATAAACAGAGGTAAGAATTTACCTCTCTGTTGGTCTGAAGAAGCATGCAAAATGTTAGAATTCGACAAAAACTCAGAATTTAACTTTTTCTAATACTGAAAATTTTATAATTATATGAATATTTCCTGAAAATACTTTTTTATCGTATATTTTTATTTTCAATGTTGAAAACCTTTCAAAGTTTTTACACCGTTTTTGCAGATGAATGATGACCGAATGCTAGGTCGATGCTCTTTGGAGCGGAGTTCAGGGTTTCAAATTCTCCTGCTGGTACGGATGTTCTTAGCAATCCAGAATCGGCTTTAGGCAGTAAGCGCTCCTAGATAAATATTTTTAGTGACTTTAAAAGGTTCTATACGTATCACTCATAAGCAGGATTGGTTGATTTATATCCGTTTGGATTTGGCACAAGATCAGAGTTCCCCCGCCAAATTGGCGATAAAGCTCAAGCATGGTAGCCTAACATTTCCTCCTGATCTCCCTGTGCCCACACAATCTGCATCTATATTGTAATTTATATTATATTGGTATCCAACTCTCCTTGAGCAATCCTTATCTTATGCTGATTTATATCCGCTTGGAACAAGAACAGAGTACCCCCGCCAAATTGGCGATAAAGCTCTAAGCATGGTAGCCTAACATTTTCTCCTGATCTCCCTGTGTCCAGACAATCTGCATCTATATTAAAGTCGTAAAAAGATATAGTGAACCATTAATAGTTTGTTTAGTTTACTATTTGTTTTAGTAAACATCGCTAATAATTTTGTAACACTTGCCAAGGGATAAACTATACTTAAGTAGTACTATCAGCTTGATATAAATCATGATTTATAAAGAAAAAATATATGTTTATATTTAGTGAATTTCTTAAGCATGATATTTTATTGCATGTACAGAGGTGACCACCAGAAGCATTCGAAGGCGCAGTAAGGTCATTATCCCTTGTCGAGGAAAAATAATCTATAACTATCCTTCCTTTAGTAATGAAATTTCTGGCTATAATAGGTTTATTTTTGTATTTTCTCTTAATGTGACATATAATCCATAATATTTTCACTTTGCTTTATAGTTTGTTTAAAGACAAGTGCTTTAAAAACTACTATTTTTATTCCACTCAAATTTATAAAATTATTAATACATTTTTATTATATCACAATACAAACATCTTAAATATTAAATGGTAAGGTAGCTAAAAGGGTTTATTTGGTTTTCAAAAATATTTTATATGAGTCATAAAAAAGAGCTACACTTTTAAAACTAAAAAATCATAAATAATAGAAAATTCTTTAAATGAATGGTAAAATTTAAGACTTAGCCAATTTAAGATTTTATTTTGCCCATAAAATAATTATTTATATTTATTTTTACAGCAAACTTGGAGAATTTTATCTTTAATAAAAATTAAAATATTATTAAAATTTCGGCACTTTGACCAAGAGCAACACTATTTGAAATTAAAAAATAATAATTAAAAGAAAATTATTTTAATGAATTTTAAAATTTAAGACTTAGCAAAATTTAAGGTTTTATTTTACCCATAAAATAATTATTTATATTTATTTTTACAGCACACTTGAAGAATTTTATCTTTTATAAAAATTAAAATATTACTAAAATTTTAGCACTTGACCAAGCGAATACACTCGTGTTTGCTTGATAATCATTTCCAGATCATATATTGGTATCTTCACGATATAATCACTTGATGAATCTTGCGAAAGTTCCAAGGAACCCTAAGGTTCAACGGAATTCAGGTTGAAGACCGCCGACTTAATGGATATTCTAGCAAATGTAGAAAAAGTGAGGTTAAGTGATATTTTACAAACAATGTTTAAAGGTTGAAGTAATATTGAAAACAAAAATCATCGAGTTTTGATGCAAATTTTACCCCGCTTCTTTCAAGTTGGCAAACCGAGCAAACTTTTCAAATATTGTAAAGAGGTTACGAGTGAAACATGACCTATTGGGTCTTTCCTCATGTTGTCATTCATAAAATAAATACATGTAGTGCGATATCTCATAAATAGGCGATAGAAACAAAGTAAAACGTGCAGCATCGCGGTAATTTTTTCACGCCTATCTAACAAGGCAGAAAAAGGAAAGATCGAGGGATTAGCATGAAAATGTCTTTAGCATCGATGATAAGCATTCTGACCTTCCTTCTCTTTGAGGACTTTGACCTACATATTTCGAAATTAACTGGGTAAACTACAGAATGAGTTGAACGACACTTTCACCGTGATTGTAACCGTGACCTCCAGCTCTGTAACAGCGTTTGATGAACGACTTCAAGGATCAAGAATCGGAACTTAAAACTGGAGAGTAGTTTTTTTCCAATTGCCAGGATCATTGTTCTTCCAGTAAATTACTGATTACGGTTTTCAAAATAAGTAAACTATAGGTAATATTTTGTCAATGTTCTCCAACACTAAATATTACTTGCAGGCAACACTGAATATTGTTTCTATAAATGTCGAAGAATGAAACTTAAGAAGACAAGGGGATTTTCAAAATGTCCCAGTAAATTACTGATTACGGTTTTCAAAATAAGTAAACTATAGGTAATATTTTGTCAATATTTTCCTACACTAAATATTACTTGCAGACAACACTAAATATTGTTTCTATAAATGTCGAAGAATGAAACTTAAGAAGACAAGGGGACTTAAAAATGTCCCAGTAAATTACTGATTACGGTTTTCAAAATAAGTAAATTATAGGTAATATTTTGTCAATGTTCTCCAACACTAAATATTACTTGCAGACAACACTAAATATTGTTTCTATAAATGTCGAGGAATGAAACTTAAGAAGAGAAGGGGACTTCAAAATGTCCCAGGAAATTACTGATTACGGTTTTCAAAATAAGTAAACTATAGGTAATATTTTGTTAATATTCTCCAAAACTAAATATTACTTGCAAACAACACTAAATATTGTTTCTATAAATGCCGAAGAATGAAACTTAAGACAAGGAGACTTCAAAATGTCCCAGTAAATTACTGATTGCGGTTTTCAAAATAAGTAAACTAATGGTAATATTTTGTCAATATTCTCCTACACTAAATATTACTTGCAGACAACCCTAAATATTGTTTCTATAAATGTCGAAGAATGAAACTCAAGAAGGCAGGGGGTCTTCAAAATGTCCCAGTAAATTACTGATTACGGTTTTCAAAATAAGTAAACTATAGGTAATATTTTCTCAACATTCTGCAACACTAAATATTACTTGCAGACAACACTAAATATTGTTTCTATCAATGTCGAAGAACGAAACATAAGAAAGCAAGAGGACTTCAAAATGACAGAACTCGAACAGAAATACAAGATGTTTTTTATGTGCAGAAAATGGTAAGCTGTGTGTATATTTCACAACATCATTAAATTTTTACATTTCGATATCCTGATATGAAAAGGAGTAAAAACTCATGCATGGTTGTTCCCAGCTTCACAGCGTTCCCAGTTTGTAAAAATCATGAATAATGTGAACTAATTTCTATTGAGGAAATAGCAGAGCATGCGCGATATCTGATATATAAACATCGTTTTTTCCGATTTCTAGACTTCGTGAAGCAGTAATATGCATTCTTGATATAACCTAATCGTCGATTTATTTACATCATAAAATCATTTTCCGACTTGAGAGAGTAAGAGTGCATGCTCGCTATATTATTCCCGGTATATAAATATCGTCTTTCTGATTTCTCGAAATTCTACGAGAGAGTAACAGAGCTTGCATGATATAACTACTGCGTAAAATCTTTTTTCTGACTGCCGGCATGCGCAGATGTTATATGAAAATTTGACCTGTAGCAAGACATAAAAAATTAATTGGACCTAATTATTAAGCATCGAATTTCATTACTGAACAATAAATGCAGAGCTACTTGTATTTTTGCAGCAAAAGAAAAAATTATATTAAAGAGATAATATGGAGGAGAATATTTAGGGTGTCCATAAGATAAAATTTAAATGTTTGGTTCATTTATATTTCTTCTCCCTTCACATCACTTCATGATAAATCGATTTAGTTATTTTATAGAATATTAATTTCAATAGAAGTGAAATACTTTTGAAAGACAATTTTCTAAATTTATTTTATTTTAGGCATATAGTATAATAATATATTGTAAGCTTAAAATAAGCTTAAAAATTATTAGATTGGGATTTCTTATATCGATATATCATGAAATCGCGATATAAATTTGGTTATATATCAAGATGTTAGATTTCTAACATCCTTCCGCCCTTACGTACATTATTTTTATTTTGTTTTGTCTTAGTGATCTGTCCCCAACACCTTAGCAAATTAGTCAATTTTTTTCACATAGGTACGGTAGCAGATCCTGAAGATGCTCAATTTGTAAAGAGATCTCATTAAAAATATAATAAGCATAATATAAGAATTATAAATCTAATATAATATTTTAGTCATATAATTTTATTACCTAATTAAATGTCTATTACTGCATATAATTTATTCGTTTTGGTTTGGTTTGGAGCGCTACGCGGGTTAGATATGCCATTTGATTTGTAAGTGGAAATCCGATGTACAGTCTTTAAGAGATTCCGAATAGGTGAATTATATTTTATGACCTAAGTTCGTTTGGTTTGGCTTGGAGCGCTACGGTTACTTTTGCCAGGAGGGCTAATGAGACCCCTACTGCTTAACAACGATTCGGTACCACATCCAGCCTTTCAGATTCAAACCCATCTTTCGATCAGCGCTCTAATCATTCCTGTCATTTGACACCAATAGTGCGAAATAAGTTAAATACATTACGTCTGTTCTTTTTTTTCAGTTTGAGTAGCTGCGACAAGTTTTAAAAATACTGTAGGATTTTTTTAAATAGAAGGCATACCTATACTTTCCTGGTCTATTCAGGAATTACCTGAATAGACCACGAAAGTATAGATTATGAAATTTTATAATTCCAAGAGTGACAATTTCATCCCGTAGACAATCGGGTTTAGTTGGCCTCAATGGAAATGGTTAATCGCAAGATACTCGGGCTCATCCTCGAATTAATAATATCTCTAATTCAAATTCAACTACATTGCCAATTTTAAAGCTAAAAACTGCTATCTTTTGCAGAAAAGTTGGATACAGGCTTTTAAAAATGAAGGTAAACTTGGTTTTTTTTCCTTCTCAGACATCGTTAAATTTACCCTTGAATACTTTCATATATTTCAGTTTAAATGAGTAACACATTAAACTTAGTCATAAACTTGTATGTGGAGGCATTTCACTACCTTGAAGTAGAGAATTACCTTCGCCTTTTCATCCAGATAGTCACGGTCTCTACCGGACCAGTAGCTAGGCCACTTTGAACCTCCGCCCTTCCTACTTCTATTCATTTCCGCTATATTAACCTGATTTACAACTTAATCATAAATGGGTATTTTTTCTTATTTTCTTTTTCCGATATTTATCTAAGAGGATACAGTTTTTCTTTTTCTTTTTTCTAATACTTTCGGTCAGTTTTTAATAAACATCTCATAAAATGCTTATAAATACGTTGGACTTCCAATATCTTTCTCATTACCGTATTTACTCGTGTCTAACGCGTACCTAAACAACTGATTTTCCAGATTGTAAAGCCTTATATCTTACCAATATGTACATGTTGGTTTATGATACCTTTACAAAGAAAAAATATGCAGATTTCATGTGTTACAGTGAAAATATTTCAACTAATTTGTTTCAGTTCTTCTTGCTGAACTACAGTAGCTCAGTTGGCAAAGGCAGTGATTTCGTAACTGAAAGGTTGCAGGTACGGGGCTAGAGCCGGCCTATGGTCCGCCGTGTTCGCTAAAGGTGACTGGGGCAAGTAAAATATGTTTGTGGTCACAAAGACCTCTAGGTTCTCCAACGATACCTCTGGAGGGTTATAGGCCAAGCCTAGGGGTCTCTGTTTTTTCCCTTCTTCCAAATTACAAGGACGCAGCAGAGGTAATGTTACTCGTGTCCATAGCATACCTTAAGCTACAAGTGCTCATCGGGTGATTCTAAATTAGTAAGAGATTTGAAGCCTTGTCAAGGCGTTAGGATAATGTCTGTATCACCTGCTGCATTGGATTCTGGTTACTTGTGATAATGCGTTAAATTAAAATAAATTTTTTCTTTATCACATAAGGAAACCGCGTATTCTACAATAAAGAATCTAAATAAAATCTGACACTGATTCAGCATGTACATAATGACGTGTGATAAAAACTTAAATTAAATGCTGCCCATAGCAATGAATCCAGTTTTAACTCTCGTTTAATTTCATTTTGAAGATGACAATATGCTTAAGCTAATTGCACATAAACGCATATATTTGTATGCAGTTAGTATCATTTAACCATTCAAGTAATATATTTTTTAAAATATAAATTATAGACCCAATAATAAAACCTCAAATTCACTTATCCGCGAAATAATCTTTGAAAGATGTATCTTAGAAACTAATTTTTAAGAATTTTTCATTCTGTAAACTTAACACTTTAAAGGTGTACAGCATGTTAAAGCTTTCAAACTGAAAATTAAGAAAAGAGCCTTTTTCATGCTAAAAACTAAAATATGTCATTCATACTAATATAATTGAAGTTCACAGAAAGAAAGATGATTAGATTATATTGGATATAAAAATTGGTTTCTAATTTACAAATTTCAAAAGTTATTTTTCGGGTAAAATAGTTTTTATTTTATACACTTGTCATACAGATTTTATGTTTTTTTTAAATATTGCTTCATATAAGAGAACAAAATAATTTTTGCGTAATTAAACTTGATTGTTAATGAAGAAAAAATATTGTTATAGATTATATTGGATATAAAAATTAGTTTCTATTTTACAAATTTCAAAAGTTATCTTTCGGGTAAAATAGTTTTTATTTTATACACTTGTTATACAGATTTTATGTTTTTTTTAAATATTGCTTCATATAAGAGGACAAAATAATTTTTATATGATTAAACTTGATTGCTGATGAAGGAAAAATATTGTTCTAAGCAGAGTAGAATTTTTAATTTATATTTAGTTAGGCTGTTTTAATAAAGACATTTAAACCAGTGATTCTCAACTTTTTTTAAACTACCTCCCCTCTACCTAGCCGAAATGTGTTCAATGCCTCCTTCTTTACGTTGTTCTTTTTTTTTGTTTATGATCCCAGTAAATGGAAATTAAAAAAGCAGTAATATTTTTTTAATATTTAAGAATTCGTGCTTGATTTCTTTGTAACAGATTCACTGTTGTTACAAATTTAAAAAAATTTAGACATTTCATGTGATTAAGATTGATTGTTTTTAAAACATGTAAAATATTAACCTTAACACAAAATAATTTAAATATTTTTAAACATTAAGGAATATATATTAATTTATCTAAATATTTTTGTTCCTAAAAATTCGTTCTTGATTACTTTGTAACAGATTTTACTGTTTTTATCTTTAAATTTCATACTCGTCTAAAAAGGTTTTTTTAAATCACGGATTCTCAGCCTTTTTTAAGCTACTGCCCCCCTATGGAGCCGAAATGTGTTCAACGCCTCAGTTTCTAAAAATCCACTAATTTAAATTGAAGGGTAGGAGAAGTACTCAATTATAAGAGACAAAATGTTTAAGTAATTTTCTTCAGTATAGCTACAAATCAAATTTTTATTACTGAGACACGCTGAAGCAACGCTCAAACGATTTGTTAGGGGGCTATTTCAGAATTCGTAGATTCGCATCTCACTGGGGCATAGATATTCGTAGCCGTTCGCTTTGAGTAGTAGTTCCCGTTCTCAACAGAATTCGTTGAAAAAGAGCACACCATACAGTAGCCAAATAATACTATAAATTTTGTGCTGCAAAAGAGGAGATTATAGCTCTTTAAACCAAACCAAACGAATGCTTTTGATTAAATGTATTGTTCTGGATGTAGGCCCAATTTCACACAGATCATAAGGAATGGAAATAACTGGTTATGGTACTGCCGTGTAAGTTTACTTTATTACTTCAAAAAATCGTGTAAATTAGATAACTAATGTAATAAATTTATTTAATATTTAAAAATTAAGTTTGGAAGCCAAAACCTGCACACATCGTCACCCTACCTGCCCGAAAAAAGCCACTGCCCACTATCATCGTTCCTCGCTTCCCCCCCCTCCCCTTTGAGGACGACTAATTTAAACTCAAAAACAACTAATATTCCTTTAAATTAAAAATATTTTCCTCAAGTTTATGTATTGGCTTACTGAAGTTTTAAAAAACTTTGAACGTAAAACTGTACTTCTTTAAGTAATTTTATGTTTTAATTATTTTATTTTGGTTATGTATAAGCATAATTAAGCTAAGATTTTTGTTTCATAATAAAATCTATTTTTGGTTACATATGAATTCAATGAAAATTTCCAATATTTTTAATACATCTTGTTGTTATATGTTTTTTTAATTATTAGTTAAGTGATATTTTAAAACATTCCAAGATAAATAAGAAGGTTAGTGACCTTACAAAGTAAATGGTGAAGTATGGGTAACATGATTATTGATGTGGGTAAGAAAAAATAAATTTTCAGAACGAAACTAATAAATGTGAAATAATTGTACGCCCATAGGCTAATATATTGGTAATAATGATTGATTTATTTGACTGATAGGTTTCAGCATACGGTCGCTGAACACAAATTACACTATCAAAACAAAAACAAATCTTCCAAATAATTTTTCCTCAATTATTTTTTTCTCAGAAGAGAGAAATCCAAATAAATAACTCTTCCATGAATTTACCCCAAAAGTGGAGTATCCCATCGAAGGTTAGGACCCGACATCATAAAACAGCATTTAAAACGAATAAGCGAGCTAGAAATTAGCAGTTATACCATGCTCTGAAAATTGAGGCAGTCATTTTCTGGTTGGATATTGGGTGTTCTTCGATTCTTGAAACAGCTGTGGCAACAAAAGCAATCAGGCAGAACACGAGTTCAAAAGCCTCTGTATCTGCTTTTTCAATCTATTGCGTTTTATTTATTTCTGTGACGAGCTATTATATGATAGATTATTTCGTCAGATAAAATGGCAACACAAAAGCGTTTCAAAATAATGCCTTCCTGTTTATATGGTATTAATGAACAATAGGTCACAATGAAGCAATGCTCTAAA
>CM063506.1:44493224-44498224 GCA_032207245.1 Pardosa pseudoannulata
AATATTATTCAATTCATATATTCTGGTATCTATAATACTATTCAACTGATTTATTTTTGTACCTTTAATATTATTTATTTGATTTATTTTGATATCTATAATATTGTTTAATAGTTTTATTTTGGTATCTATAATATTATTCAATTGATTTATTTTGGTATCTATAATATTATTCAATTGATTCTTTTTGGTATCTATAATATTGTTTAATTGTTTTATTTTGGTATCTATAATATTATTCAATTCATTTATTTTGGTATCTATAATATTATTCAATTGATTCTTTTTGGTATCTACAATATTATTCAATTGATTTATTTTGGTGTCTATAATATTATTCAATTGATTTATTTTGGTATCTATAATATTATTCAACTGATTTATTTTTGTATCTGTAATATTATTTAATTGATTTACTTTGATATCTATAATATTATTTAATAGTTTTAGTTTGGTATCTATAATATTATTCAATTGATTTATTTTGGTATCTATAATATTATTCAATTGATTAATTTTTGGTATCTATAATATTATTCAATTGGTTTTTTTGGTATCTATAATATTATTCAATTTTTTATTTTGGTATCTATAATATTATTCAATTGATTTATTTTGGTATCTATAATATTATTCAATTGATTTATTCTTTTATCTATAATATTATTCAATTAATTTTTGGTGTCTATAATATTATTCAATTTAATCTTTTTGGTATCTATAATATATTTCAATTGATTTATTTTGGTATCTATAATATTATTCAATTGATTTATTTTGATATCTATAATATTATTAAATTGATTTTTTAGTATCTATCACATTATTCAATTTTTTTTTATTTTGGTATCTATAATATTATTCAATTGATTTATTTTGGTATCTATAATATTATTCAATTGATTTATTTTGGTATCTATAATATTATTCAATTGATTTATTTTGGTATCTATAATATTATTCAATTGATTTATTTTGGTATCTATAATATTATTCAATTGATTTATTTTGGTATCTATAATATTATTCAATTGATTTATTTGTTATCTATAATATTATTCAATTTAATCTTTTTGGTATTTATAATATTATTCAACTGATTTATTTTGGTATTTATAATATTATTCAATTGATTTATTTTGGTATTTATAATATTATTCAAATGATTTATTTTGGTATTTATAATATTATTCAATTGATTTATTTTGGTGTCTATAATATTATTCAATTGATTTATTTTGATATCTATAATATTATTCCATTTATTATTTTTGGTATCTATGTTATTAATCAATTGATTTATTTTGGTATCTGTAACATTATTTAATTGATTTATTTTGATATCTATAATATTATTAAATTGATTTTTTAGTATCTATCACATTATTCAACTTTTTTTATTTTGGTATCTATAATATTATTCAATTGATTTATTTTGGTATCTATAATATTATTCAACAGATTTTTTTTTTGGTATCTATAATACTATTCAATTGATTTATTTTGGTATCTATAATATTATTCAATTGATTTATTTTGGTATCTATAATATTATTCAAATTGATTTATTTTGGTATCTATAATATTATTCAATAGTTTTATCTTTGTATCTATAATATTATTCAACTGATTTATTTTGGTATTTATAATATTATTCAATTGATTTATTTTGGTATTTATAATATTATTCAATAGTTTTATCTTTGTATCTATAATATTATTCAACTGATTTATTTTGGTATTTATAATATTGTTCAACTGATTTAGTTTGGTATCTATAATATTATTCAACTGATTTATTTTGATATCTATAATATTATAATATTATTCAATTGATTTATTAATATCCTGTATATTTTAATGACTATAATGCCTACTGACTACCCTTGCCCTTTTGCCTCTGAACCATCTACTGTACCAATGGAAGGATTCAGAACCCACTGAGGGGGGGGGGCGAACCATCCCGTCAGAAATCTATGATCTAAATAACTGTTAAATCGTTTAATAAATATTGTGTAAATTCAATTTCTTTCTGAAAAAATATATAACAATAACTTTGGTTTTTGAGTAAAGAAGTATCAAAACTTTTATTATGAAATATTAAAAAGAACAGTAAACGCTTAGTGTACTAGTTTTACTTTGATTTAATCTATATGACAACCAAAAGGGAAGGAAGTTCACTTGTAGAAAGTCATTTCTACCTTAACAGGTACCATCACTGGAGATTTTCTAACAATTAGTACCAATGTATCTGGTGCAAAAACGACTGATTTTATTTTGGCAAAATGATATTTTCTTACAGTTTTCACTTATATAATTTTTAATGTGCAATCTACTATATCTAAGGTAAGTAATATTCATCTCTTATGCAGTATTTAATAATTAATATTTTATGATTTATAATAACTTCAAATGCTGTTTACTCAGAAGTAAAATTTTCATATATTGCAAATGTTCAAAGTACTCCAGGCGCATTGAAAATAGATCATTGTCTCTCAAATTCCAGTATTATTTATGTTAGAGTTTATAAAATAAATTCTAGTTGAAACGGGTATGTTTTGAAACATATATGTTAGGTATGCATTTTAATTAACCGCTATAGCTTAACCCATATTGTACCACACCAACTAAATATTTCTGTAAGTTATTAAAACTTAATCCATATCATTAATATGGTGTAACTAAGTATATAAAACCAAAATTTTGAAAAAATATTTTTAATTTTTTATGCAATTGGCTTTCCTATAAATAGGACAACGGTCCATTACACTACTAAAACTTCACAAATATCACTTACATTGCATTAGGCTGATTCATAGATCAAATTTGGGGAAACAATCAAAGCAAAGTCCAACATTACATTTTATGCATACTGTTGTAGGTTTTCTCTTGCAGTTATTAAACTGGCAGTAAGAGAGTAAGTTTATCTTGCAAAAAATATCCAGTTTTCTGAATAGAATAGACATCTATTTACCCCTTGTTGTGTCCAGTTGTGTGAACAGGTGTTTGAACTGGTTTTCATTGAAATATAAGAAAGGAATGTGAGATATCAATGCAATATCGAATTCATGGAAAAATAATCGGGATTGGACCGTCGTCTTAATTTTAGGGCTTTTTTATACTTACAAAATACACATGTAAAATATATTTTTCAACAAAAAACTTTCAGCTACATTATTAGCTTTGTTTTTAAACTAAAAGTAACCTCTACAATGTTTAAAAAACAATAATAATAAATATAAAATTAAAGATTCAAAAATGACAATTTTTAAGGTGTTGATGAAAATAAATTTTACAATACAATATAATTTGACTTCTTAGTTTTTTTTTGTTATTATGCTAAGGTGTGTCTATTTTAAAGGTGTTAAAATAAAATCCATTCAGAAAATATTTATAACTTTATTATTAAATGGAATTTTATTTGCTGTCCTGTTTATGGGACATCGGTCCAATATGGGTTAAAATAGGTATCATCATCATAATTAATTTTTTTTCTCTTTATATTTTCTATGAATGCTTATGGAAACAAATACATTTTTTTGTAAAATCTATAAGGTATACTTAAATTTTTTTTTCATATTTTATGCAAAATTGATGCGCCTGGAGCACTTTCAATTAAGTTAATTATGAAACAATTAATAATTAATAACTCCAAAACTAATCAATATTTTTCCTTCAAATTTTTAAAATATTTATACATCAATACTACTAATAACATAGCCAATTTTCAAGGAAATTCATTACAAGAAAAAAGTTAGCTCTAAAAGTCCACTGTCGCCTTAAACAAAAAGGTGATTGAATAAACAATATGGGGGATAACCGGCCAGATTAATACTGTAAGTTTAAAATCGATTAAAACAATGAAACACACCTGAATCGGGCCATTTCTAAGCAAGTTTGTTCAAAATGACATAACATAACATCCTAATGTAATAACATAGCCAATTTTCAAGGAAATTCATTACAAGAAAAAAGTTAGCTCTAAAAGTCCACTGTCGCCTTAAACAAAAAGGTGATTGAATAAACAATATGGGGGATAACCGGCCAGATTAATACTGTAAGTTTAAAATCGATTAAAACAATGAAACACACCTGAATCGGGCCATTTCTAAGCAAGTTTGTTCAAAATGAAAGACATAACATCCTAATGTAATAACATAGCCAATTTTCAAGGAAATTCATTACAAGAAAAAAGTTAGCTCTAAAAGTCCACTGTCGCCTTAAACAAAAAGGTGATTGAATAAACAATATGGGGGATAACCGGCCAGATTAATACTGTAAGATTAAAATCGATTAAAACAATGAAACACACCTGAATCGGGCCATTTCTAAGCAAGTTTGTTCAAAATGAAAGACATAACATCCTAATGTAATAACATAGCCAATTTTCAAGGAAATTCATTACAAGAAAAAAGTTAGCTCTAAAAGTCCACTGTCGCCTTAAACAAAAAGGTGATTGAATAAACAATATGGGGGATAACCGGCCAGATTAATACTGTAAGTTTAAAATCGATTAAAACAATGAAACACACCTGAATCGGGCCATTTCTAAGCAAGTTTGTTCAAAATGAAAGACATAACATCCTAATGTAATAACATAGCCAATTTTCAAGGAAATTCATTACAAGAAAAAAGTTAGCTCTAAAAGTCCACTGTCGCCTTAAACAAAAAGGTGATTGAATAAACAATATGGGGGATAACCGGCCAGATTAATACTGTAAGATTAAAATCGATTAAAACAATGAAACACACCTGAATCGGGCCATTTCTAAGCAAGTTTGTTCAAAATGAAAGACATAACATCCTAATGTAATAAACTACATAATATAAATTTGTGACCATACATCACAGAACTTATCTTTGTCTATTAATACACAGATAATTAATACGCATGTCTCTACAGCTTTGTCGTTCTGTGTGCAACCAACAGTACTTAAGTTAATTATTCAATTCAAGAATCGCCAAGCCTGTCCATAATTTAACATTCCCTAAATCATAGT
>CM063506.1:44500724-44503224 GCA_032207245.1 Pardosa pseudoannulata
AAAATAAACTTATTTATCTTTATGTTACGGGTGTGTTATAATGTTAACTATATCAAATTGATGAATTAAAACCATTTTACAGAAAATAATAATCTTACATATGTGTATATTTTCTTCAACGCCTCAAAAAACAGGATTGGTATGAATCTGAAATGACGATCAACAAAAGTGAGCACCTATAAATGTGGCTGCAAATAGTATCGTTTTTGGTTTTGGTTTGGAGTTCTACGGTCCAATTAGTACCGTAAGATCCTCATCTGGAAATGTGGATTATTCAATAAAAATTCAATCGGATTTAATGTAAATTTTTATTTATTTTACTCATTAGGAAATACAAACAAGTGCATATTTGTGACCAGTAAACTTTTATCAACACTTTGATGTATGGCACATATGACTGGAACTAGTTTTTAAATTTGGTCATTGAGTAACTGTTGATATGGAATAGCTGATATGTTATTGTTGTTTCTAATGGTACTAGGACAAACCAAGTAGAATTCAAGTCTTATGCTACTCGTATTAAGGCAAAGGGGGGTACCTTTCTTTTTAACGATCATATCTAGGGTGAAAGTATGACCTATGCTCAAGTGGGTCCTCGTAAGTTAGAAGCAGAGACCAAGCAGAAGATAAATAGGCTTGACCTTCCACCCCCAGAGGTATTGATTGAGAACTTGGAGGACATTTTGACTACGAATATACTTTCAGTTCCCCTGTCACCTTTTACGAACACGATGGATTTTAGGCCGGCTAGAGCTCCAAACTCGCAATCCTTTAGTTAGGAGATCGTTGCTTTTGACGACTGAGTGTAAAAATAATGTTAAGTTGGCCTAGTGTTTGAGAAAGAAGAAATCTAAACTCATTAAAACACCCATGGACAAATATATCTTGATTAAATGATTTTATACAATTAAATAAATAATTTTTTCAAAACAGAAACTTTTATATTACTTGTTTTGCGCATGACGCTGTCAGTTCATCGAAGGACCAGCGTATACAAAAACAGAGTATATTTAGTAACACATACGTGCTGTTGTTTTCTGTGTAATGACCTTCCAAGAGGTTACACATAATGGGCAGGTGTGAAAATAATGTTATGTTGGCCTAGTGGTTGAGAAAGAAAAAAATAATACTCATTAATAAACACGTGGACAAATAAGTCTTGATTAAATGAATGCCTAAGGAATACAATTAAATAAATGCGAAATAAGGAGTTGGATTCGTTGAACTTGAATAATGAGAAATAAGGAGTTGGACTCGTTGAACTTGACTATTTTTTTTTTTTTTGGGGGGGGGGTTGTATTTATTTATATGCATTTATCTTGTAATTATTATCATTTTTTTTATTTTAATTTATTTTATTTTAATTTTATGATTTTTACTTTTTTTGTATTTCCAGTGTAATTTTGTGTGTTTTGTATTTGTATGTGTTAGTATGAAATATTTTTACTGTATTTACTATAATGCATTGTATATTAAAGAGCTGCTTTGATTGTACACCGACACCCAAAATATATAATAAAAACAGTAAAAAATAACAAAATAAACTAAGAAAACAACAGAAACTATAAAAGGCAAAACTCAAAAGCTCCCAAAAAAAACAAAAAAAAAAAAAAAGTTAAAAAAAAAACCATACCTTCACGAAATAACTCACTCAACACGAAAAAAAATCCCAGAAAAAAAATACCACGAAAAACAAATTAAACAAACCTCTGGAGATCCAAGAAATACCCCCTGTAAAAAACCAAAAAAAACAAAAAAATAAAACAATGAGCAGAAAAAAAACCAAGAAAAAAAAAATACAAACAAAAGAAAAAAAAAAAGCAAAAAAAAAGTACCACAATAAAAATTTTGTAAAATAAATCAACACATTAACACGAGCAAAAGGAACAAGATAAAAACAAAAAAAATAAACATGGTGGAAAAACAAACCCACAAAACTTATAAACAAGAAAATAAAAAAACACTTTAAAAACAATAAACCATTGTTTTTAGGTAGATTTATGACAGATTATAAATAAAATAAAAAAATTATATTAAAATTATGAAAAATGTTGTGATAATGTACTAAAAAAATAAAATTTTTATTTTTAAATTAATTAATAATGATACAATTTCAATTATAAAATAATGTAAATTTTAATAAATGTGTTATTTATGAAAAAAAACATGTGAACAAATAAATAAACCAAAATTCTATTGTAAATTTATTACTCTATTAAAATAATTTGGTTTAGAAAAATGAGAATGTTATAAAAGCTGAAAAATAATATTTTATAATGGTTTATCAAAAAATTATTAATATTATCAAAAAAAAAAGATGTTTAAATATAACTCTGTAATTATACATTTTACTGTATAACAAATATATATGTAATGTTTCCATTAGCAAAAAAATCAATTAGGTAATAATGCGAAAAATATATCTATTTTTTAAGAAAATGGTGTATTAAACATAATTTAATAATTGCTCAAATAAAGAACCCTATATTGAACATTTCTG
>CM063506.1:44508224-44515724 GCA_032207245.1 Pardosa pseudoannulata
TTATTTATTTTTTTACAATTTTTTGAATTTTACTATATTTTGTCAATTTTACTCTCCTTTAGAATTAAATTTACTAAAAACTTCACATGTAAAAAAGATCTTAACAATATCGCTTTTACATACAATTGAACATGACATTATAAAGTATTTTTTACAAAAAGTTTTATTTTGTTTAGATAATTATTTATTTTTTTACAATTTTTTGAATTTTACTATATTTTTTAAATTTTATTCTCCTTTAGAATTAAACTTACAAAAAATTCACATGTAAATAGATCTTAACAATATCGCTTTTACATACAATTGAACATGACATTATAAAGTATTTTTTACAATTAGTTTTATTTTGGTTAGATAACTATTTATTTTTCTACATTTTTTTGAATTTTACTATATTTTGTCAATTTTACTCTCCGTTAGAATTAAATTTACTAAAAACTTCGCATGTAAAAAAGATCTTAACAATATCGCTTTTACATACAATTGAACATGACATTATAAGGTATTTTGTAAAATAAGTTCTATTTTGTTTAAATAATTTATTTATTTTTTACAATTTTTTTTAAAATTTTACTATATTTTATCAATTTTACTCTCCCACAGAATTAATTTAATAAAATTCCAGTTTAAATAGAAAAAACGCTATACTTTTAAATATATCATTAAACAACATATTCTACTGGAATACAAGAAATGAAAAATTTTATTTTTAAATTTTAAAGGTAAAATTTAGGTATTTATGTCTATGTTCCATTACTGGAACATTGGCGTTTCAAGGGTTCATTTTTCATTTATGTCAAAGCATTGTATGATTATTAATTTTTTTTACAATTTTGTACAATTTAATTATGATTATTATTCATTTTTTACAATTTTTTTAATTTTACTATATTTTATCAATTTTACTCTCACTTAGAACTAAATTTACTAAAATTCCCGTTTAAATAGAAAAAAACGCAATACTATAATATATCATTAGACATTATAAAAATATATCATTAGACAACCGATCCTACTGGAATACAAGAAAAGCAAAATTTTATTTTTAAATTTTAAAGGTAAAATTTACTTTTATATGTCTATGTTCCATTACTGGAACATTGGAGTTTCCAGGGTTCATTTTTCATTTATGTGCAAAGCATTGTATGATATTGCAAACCTTTATTTATTTTGCATTCTGATAAGAATAGCAACTTTTCTAAAGAAAATAAATAGATAATACTGCAATACTTCGAAAGGATTATAATAGTGGCACTTGACATTGAAGTTCACTTTAATAATGTTATAATAACAGAAAGAAATTATTTTTGATAAGGTGGCTGAACATGTGTGTGTGTGTGGGGGGATTTCACCTCTGAGTTTGGAGACAAATGCAATTTCACATAAAAGGTGTGTTATTGCATATATTTGATGAAATAGTTATCAGTTACCTTTGAGATAGAGTTTTTCATATTAGTTTTGCTGGATGGCAATGAAAAACGTACACGTGTGCTTACTATGTGTTTCATTTATAAAGTTTTCATGAATTTAACACCATGTCTGAAAGATGCCTTACAATACAAATGCTCTGGCACTTCTAGAAACTTTTTCGGATTCTGATTTGGAAGATGTAGGTATTTGCCAGTTAGAGCCCGATGGACCTGGTGATATAACAGATAAAGAAGATATTGATGAAAATAATTTAGATGCTGATAAGAACAGCAACTTTTCTGAAGAAAATAAAGAGATAGAGCTGCAAATGGAAGCTGCAATACTTTGAAAAGATTATAATATTGGAATTTGAGATTGGTATTCACTTTAGTATAGTTATAACAATAGAAAGAAATTCTTTTTGATAAGGTGGCTGTGTTTGTGTGGGGGGGATTTCACCTGTGACTTTGGAGACAAGTGCAGTTTCACATAAAATGTGACTTATTGCACATGTTTGCTGAAATAGTTATCAGTTTTCTTTAATATCGAGTTTTTCTTGGACGACTGTGAAAAATGTGCATATGCGCTTTCTATGTGTTTCACTTATAACGTTTTCATAAATTTAACACCATGTCTGAAAGATGCCTTACTATACAAATTCTCTGGTACTACTAGAAACTTTTTCGGATTCTGATTTGGAAGATGTAAATATTTGCACATTAGAGTCCGATGAACCTGGTGGTATAACAGATAAAGAAGATATTGACGAAAATAATATAGATACTGATAAGAATAGCAACTTTTCTAAAGAAAATAAATAGATGAGCTGCAGATGGAAGCTGCAATACTTTGAAAGGATTATAATATTGGCATTTGAGATTGGTGTTTACTTTAGTAAAGTCATAACAATAGAAAGAAATTCTTTTTGATAAGGTGGCTGAACATGTGTGTTTGTGGGGGGGGATTTCACCTGTGATTTTGGAGACAAGTGCAATTTCACATAAAAGGTGACTTATTGCATATGTTTGCTGAAATAGTTATCAATTTAATTTGATACAGAGATTTTCTTATTAATTTTGCTGGATGACAGTGAAAACGATGCATGTGTACTGTCTAAGTGTTTCATTTATGAAGTTTTCATAAATTTAACACCATGTCTGAAAGATGCCTTACAATACAAATGCTCTGGCACTTCTAGAAACTTTTTCGGATTCTGATTTGGAAGATGTAAATATTTGCACATTAGAGTCCGATGAACCTGGTGGTATAACAGATAAAGAAGATATTGACGAAAATAATATAGATACTGATAAGAATAGCAACTTTTCTAAAGAAAATAAATAGATGAGCTGCAGATGGAAGCTGCAATACTTCGAAAGGATTATAATAGTGGCACTTGACATTGAAGTTCACTTTAATAATGTTATAATAACAGAAAGAAATTATTTTTGATAAGGTGGCTGAACATGTGTGTTTGTGGGGGGGGATTTCACCTGTGACTTTGGAGACAAGTGCAATTTCCCATAAAAAGTGACTTATTGCATATGTTTGCTGAAATAGTTATCAATTTCATTTGATACAGAGTTTTTCTTATTAGTTTTGCTGGATGACTGTGAAAAGTATGCATGTGCACTTTCTATGTTTTATTTATAAAGTTTTCATAAATTTAACACCATGTCTGAAAGATTCCTTACAATACAAATGCTCTGGCCCTTCTAGAAACTTTTTCGGATTCTGATTTGGAAGATGTAGATATTTGCCTGTTAGAGTCCAATGAACCTGGTGATATACAGATAAAGAAGATATTGATGAAAATAATTTAGATGCTGATAAGAATAGCAACTTTTCTAAAGAAAAATAGATAAAGCTGCAATTGGAAGCTGCAATACTTTGAAAGGATTATAATATTGGCACTTGATTGGTATTCACATTAGTAAAGTCATAACAATAGAAAGAAATTATTTTTGATAAAGTGGCTGAACATGTGTGTGAGTGGGGGGGGCACTTTCACATGTGCCTTTGGAGACAAGTGCAATTTCACTTAAAATGTGTCTTATTGCATATGTTTGCTGAAATAGTCATCATTTTCCTTTGATATAGAGTTTTTCTCATTAGTTTTGCTGGATGACAGTGAAAACGATCAATGCGTGCTTTCTATGTGTTTCATTTGTAAAGTTTCCATAAATTTAACAACATGTCTGAAAGATTCATTACAATACAAATGCTCTGGCCCTTCTAGAAACTTTTTCGGATTCTGATTTGGAAGATGTAGATATTTGACAGTTAGATCCCGACGAACCTGGAGATATAACCGATGTAGAAGATATTGATGAAAATAATTAGATGCTGATAAGAATAGCAACTTTTCTGGAGAAAATAAATAGATGAGCTGCAGATGGAAGCAATACTTTGAAAGGTTAATAATATTGGAACTTGAGATTGGTGTTGTTTACTTTAGATACGTCATAAACAATAGAGAGAAATTCTTTTTGATAAGGTGGCTGAACATGTGCGTTTGTGGGGGGGGATTTCACCTGTGACTTTGGAGACAAGTGCAATTTCACATAAAAGGTGACTTATTGCATATGTTTGATGGAATAGTTATCAGTTTCCTTTGATACAGAGTTTTTCTTATTAGTTTTGTTGGATGACAATGAAAACGATGCATATGTGCTTTCTTTGTGTTTCATTTATAAAGTTTTCATAAATTTAATACCATGTCTGAAAGATGCCCTACAATACAAATGCTCTGGCCTTTCTTGAAACTTTTTCGGATTCTGATTTGGAAGATGTAGATATTTGCTTGTTAGAGTCATTTAAAAATTATTAAAAATAGTGTTCAGATTTTCAGCAATTGCAAAAATACCCGTAAAACGTATGGAATTTAAATCAATATTCTAAAGACTACAAACACTATTGTCAGAATTTGAAATAGAAACGAAGAATTAGAAGAAAGTATAATGAGAAAAGAAAAAAAAAGAAAGTTTAACTTATTTTAAAATACCATTTATTACTATACCAATGTGATTACTTTTAGATATGTGAAAAGATATCATTAAAGTAAAATGTTCACATCACGTTAGTGTCATTTACTCCAGAAAAATAAATGGGTTTCAATGAATAGATACATTAAATGGACTGCAGACACCAATATCAACATTGGAAGATAAAATTACAAAAAGTGGAAGAAAATTTGATGAAAAAATAAGATAATAAGAAAGGAAAAAATTTTAAAGTATCTTAAAATATAATCTACCACTATGCCAGTATGATTATTTTAATATATGGTAGGTGTATGTATATTATTTTATTTAACAGACGAAACAGTAACGCTTTTGTCCATTTTGCATTGTTGTCCAACTAAGTATTTTAAAAATTTATATTTCAATCAAGAAAGAGCTTCAAAATATTCATTAATTAATTTAAATAAATAATCTAACTTCCTTCTTTCGAATAATGAGTCGGATATAATGTACAGAAATTTTAAATATGGCATAAGTTACAGCGTGTTTAAAGAAATATTTTTATGCAAACCATTTTCATAAGAATTAAAATAGTTTCATATTAAAAAATTAAAAAAAAAATAAAATAAAGAAAATTGCTTTAATATTGCTAAAAATGGTTTAAAATATGTATTAATTAGTATATTTTCAATTATATGCCTTTATTAAAAATAACTTTTATTAATATATATCCCTTATCTCCCAGCCTCCGGTCTGGATAGTTGAAATGTCAAAATGAAAGTTATATTTATTTAAAATCTTATATTAGTTTTTGGCTAATATAACATATCAATCGCAAATGGTTATTTAAGGTGCATAAAGTAATCTTGTTTTCACGAATATATTGCTCACTAATAGGGTTTGTGGAATTGTTAAATATTTATTAAAACAATAAACTAGTTTTTAAATGCCCCTTTCAGATGGAACATACGACCTTTCAATCAGGGCCCTCTACAGAATGATTGCAGAATTTCCAACCCTGCATTTGTATGTGATTCGGAAAAGTCTGGCACTGATAGTGCTATATATATAAGAGTATTCCTATATATAACAGTACATATAACGTTATAATATTGGGTTGTTCGGAAAGTAATTTCGTTTTTTCCCGACAGAGGATTTAATTGTATTTTTTTTCTCCCAACTTCACATTTAAGCCGTATAATTTTTATATGCTTTGAGAGCTCATATAGCAAGGCGTGTGTGTGAAAAATTCCAATTAATTCTACTCAGTAGTTTTTGGTTGGTGCCCTTTTAAATATGGAGAGCGATAAGCAGCATTTTCGACATACCTTACTGTTTTACTACAGAAAGGGTAAAAATGCTATTCAAGCCAGAAAGAAATTGACCGATGTGTATGGAGAAGTTGTGTTGACAGTACGACAGTGCCAGAACTTGTTCGCTAAATTTCGATCCCGCAATTTTGATGTCGAAGATGAACCACATTCGGGAAGAAAGGTTGAAGCTGATAAAGACGCGATAAAGACATTAGTTGTTTCGAACCGGCGAATAACAACACGTGCGATTGGATTGAGGTTAAATTTATCAAATTCAACAGTTTATGACCACTTGAAACGCCTGGGATTATCCTCGAAGCTCGATGTATCTGTTCTCCATGTTCTAACAGAGAGAAATCTGTGTCGCCGCTATGACGTCTGCGATTCATTTCTCAAACGTCAAGAAAATGATCCGTTTTTGAAGCGCATCATCAGTGGGGACGAAAAAAGGGTTACATACAACAACGTCAAACGCAAGAAGTCATAGAGCAGAAAAGCTGAACCTGCTCAAACCATTTCCAAAGCCGATATTCACCAAAGAATAGTGATGCTGTCTGTTTGGTGGGATTTTAAAGAAATCGTTTTCTTTTTAGCTTTTACCGGATAACACAACGATTAGTTCGGAAGTCTACTGTTATCAGATGGACAAACTGAATGATGCACTTCAACAGAAAAGGTCAGGACTAATCAGCAGGAAAGGTGTAGTGTTTCACCAAGACAACGCGAGACCTCACACAAGTTTGGTCACTCGCCAAAAGCTTTTACAGCTTGAATGGGATGCAATGCCACACCCACCATCGGATTATTATTTGTTCCGGTCACTTAAAAATTTTTTAGACGGTAAAACCTTCCCCTCAAATGAGGAGGTCAAAAACCACCTCGATCAGTTTTTTGCCTGCAAAGACCAAAAATTTTATGAGCGTGGAATTATGCTACTACCAGAAAGATGGCAAAAAGTGTTGGACCAGAACGGCAATATACAATTTAATAAAGTATTTGTTTATTATACGAAAACTGTCTTTCATTTCCACAAAAAAAAAACGAAATTACTTTCCGAACAACATAATAGTTTATAAGGGCTTAAATGTGTTAAATATTACTATTATAGCTATAACATAATAGAAAATGTACCAGATTAATCAACAATTAATCTGTATACGAAATTGCATTCCTTATATACACTTTTCGTAACTATATAACGACATTATTGAATCAATAAAAGACGAAGCAGACAAACAAAACAAATTCTATTTCTTGTCGGAAACTACAGATAAGATAGTCATAAGCCTCATAAATCAAGATCCCTGACATGTTATTACAAGAGTACAGACGCGGTAAAAACGTGGAAACACGATGAAAAATGGTAGAAAATAAGAATTTCCATTTGTTAAATAAACAGTCATCAATACCGCAGTCGCTGACAAATCATTCGAATGCGTCCAAGAAAGCCTCATTAAGGGACTGAGATTTATGAGTTCAAAGGGTATCTTATTTTACTGGGTCTAACTATCAGTTATAAGTAAAGACTTGCAAATATTCTTCATGTTAATAAGAAATTGATATTTTATCTTCGACTGCAATTCTTTTCTATGATCTTAGTTTATATGGATTATTCAAAAATTAATTTAGGCTTTAAGCACTTGCTTAATATACTCGACATTTATATGTATATTAGTCAGTCAAAAAGTTAGTTTACCTCTTTCGTAATATTTTTTTGTCGAAATGTTAATTTGACGAAACTTTGGGGCAACAAAGAAGGATTAGTAGATGTATCGGTATATTGCTAAATATTGATGTAACATGATGCATCATGA
>CM063506.1:44530724-44535724 GCA_032207245.1 Pardosa pseudoannulata
CTTCCGGACTAATTAGTTCAAATTAATGAAAATTATCCTCAGTGACCGTAGATCGAACATACCTGCCCCAGTACAGTAGGCGGGCAGGTCCACGCTAACATAGCGCACCAAGAACAGAGGGTGCGTTACAAAGCTATTTCAAATTATCTCCTTAGTGTTTAAATTTTGTTTATATCACACATAATGAAGTGGCTAATATTTTGAAACTACGAATCATACATACATTTTTCAGTCTTCAAGGTAGTCTAGGAGTTGACATGCAGGTCTAAAATCTTGGAATGCAGGGTTCCAGCCTGACATGCAAGCGAATTGTGTTCCTATTTATTGTGGTATATAAACGTCTTTCCAGAGAATGCACAAGTTATATTTGTGGGTTTGGATGCCCTCTCTGTGTAATGTTGGCAAGTGGAGAGGGTTAGGGAATCAGAAAGAAAATACCTCCTTCTGGAGTAGATCAAAATTAAGGGAATTTTTGGCAGCACCAGAAACGCGATGCACGATGGATAAGGTACTGATGTTGGTCTCGGTGTCTATCTGTTTGAATCCTGCAGCTAGAATGCATATTTATAATCGTTCGGAAATATTTTATAGCAGTAAGTGTTGGTCTCAATAGTCCTAGTAGCAAAAGGTAAACTGTATCGCTTCAAACCAATCAAACTAATCATGATAGGCTGCTCGTTCGGTAATATGAAACTTTTTTGACTTTCCTTTACATTTGAACTTAGAAAGGTATTAAGTTTAAAAATTACTCTTCTATAAGCTTGAATACATTAGAATATATTAAATATTAGAATATATTAAAGCTAATAATTCTGATAAGCTTCATTTCATATTTAGTTATTACATTATATTTGTGAATACTTGTATTTTATAATTTATTAGCTTTTTACGTTCAAATATATTCTAATATATTTGCATGTTCAAATATATTCTAATATATCTGAATGTTCAAATATATTCTAATATATCTGAATGTTCAAATATATTCTAATATATTTGAATGTTCAAATATATTCTAATGTATTTGATTGTACAAATATATTCTTATATATTCAAGCTTACTGAAGCATGATTTTTAAACTTATTATCTTTTTGAGTTCAAATATAAGTTTATATATTGTTGTATGTTACATTGCTATTAAGGTTCAAATAAAGTTCAAATATATTCTAATAAGCTTGAAGTTTGTGAATTACGTTTCAATACATTTGGTAAGGATTCCAAATAAACAAAATCTTTGCTTGAGGTTCCCTTTTCTAGATATCAAACCTTTTAAAATCCAAGCATTATCCATTCTTGGACTTTAAAAATATTTTGACTTTATGCTAGCAATTATTTTAAATGAGGTATGTATAGAAAGCATGCCAGCGAGTCAACAAAAGACACATAAAAGTAATCCATTCTCCTGAACTATTTCAAATATTTTGCAGGGATTTTAGATTAAACTATCTCTAATGGTCAAGCGAACGCAATTAAATATTTATAATTAACACATTTGTCTGCCCAACGTTCGTGAACGACATTACCGAATAACTTAATTAAGGAATTTCAAATGCAGAATCAGATAGCGTGTTCATAAATTATCTACCTTTTACTCGCAATAAGTAAATTAGTCCTTAATACGCCAGTTAAGGAATAGGGTGCTTTAAATCTCGTAGTCATGTTTTCGGAACATTCAGAATTAAAACAGCCGTACTTTGTTAAAATATTTACGATACTTTCCTCTTCATAGGTACATCAGAATATTAAATGAAGTAATTAGGGATTTAAACCTAATGGATAAACATATATTACGCCGAAATTAGTGTACCGATCGCACGCACAGACTGCATTTAATAATAATTATACAGAATTATGTTAAAATAAATTATTCTTCGAAAAACTTTGGAAATGGACATGTAGCTTTTGCGATTCAATAGAAATAAAGCAGGAGAAATCTAATTGGAAACTCGAGACGGTACGGAACGTAATAATTGTTAGAAAGGAAATAAGCGTTTTATTGATTAAAGTAATTTTTGACTAATTGTATTAAATTGACATTACATATCCTGCAGTAAAATTAAATACGTTCATTTACATACTGCAAGGAATCTTCGTTGCTTAAAATGTGCAAATGATTGTATAAAAAAATGAAAATAAATAGCATCACCCTGAAATTCAGTGCAATATGTATATATGCATATATATGTCACAAATATATATAGAGAGAAAGAGAGAAAAGTAATATATTAATATATTACACTAATAAACCCTAAATTTAACATATATACAGATACCTAAGAATAACTAACCCCTTAACCTACGATATATATTTCATCAGCGTTGGTCCAAAATGTATTTCATATTGTGCAGCCTTAGAGTCATTCCATGGTTCGGCAAATCGGTCCTAAATTGTATCAAACGGTCCCGATTTACTTACATTTTTCAGCTGTACAGGAAAATGGTTTTGCTTCTCTAATAAATAATTGATGTCTGTGCGGTTTTACAGCTTACTTAGATGAGAAAAGTTCACTTTGGATTCCCAAAAAAGTCTGAGCTATCAAAGGCTCTTGGGAAACAAAGTCACTTCATCACTCGTTATGTCTTTTCTATTTCTAATCTCCATGACTAGGAACATACTAGACGAGATCCACGAGTCCATTCACTTTCAGAAAATCGAAAACAAGCATAGGAGACCTGTATCTGTTCTCAAGAGACAACCCCAGGCACTCAAGGATATGTGCCGATGATGAACATATCTATCGCAATCAATAGCAAGAGATCCTCCATGACAATCTACTTGATGCTAGGGAAGACTAGGGGGATGAGCCAAATCTGCCTGTCAGCATGTCTTCTAATGGAAAACAATTCAAGATATGTCAGTGAATTAATAAACGGTAATGGTTCTTAAGAACCCTCTTTCGATCACTCGTTCTTAGTATCGACAATTGTAAAAGAAGTGTATATTCTTAAGAATTAGATGTAAAGGAATTGCCTTATGATGGTCATGATCACTAATCATCGCTTAGATCTAAGGTTTTTGATCTTTAAATGTGCAGTATTACGGTAAGAGTCAAACCCACAAACTCTGGAACTGAAGAACAGCACCCTACCCATAAATAAAAGCCAGGTATCAATAAGTTCAGATTAATTATCTCTTTAAAAAATTTGGAAAATTATAAAAATTTACAACATTATCAGAAGGAGGGGAATAACTGAACAACAACGATAAAAAAGTCTAAAATAACCCACCGTTGCCAGAACATTCCAAATTTAAGAGAAGGACGGAAACAACTCAACACTACCACGTAATAAACACAAAAATTTTGGGGAGGAGAAAACTATCTCTGAAGTCGCATAACATGTGACACTTTCACCACGCCCATTTTATTATATTCACGACGGTGACAGTGTTACTACAGAATTACTTTTTATAGTTTAATTGATAGGTAAACCTATCTCACCATTAGAGGCTACAAGTAAAGTAGGCAGTAATAAAGAAGGACCCACATGTTGATATACTTATAAAAATAACTTTTGGGAAATTAGTATAATTTTTGTATATTTTTATTGATTTGCAATATCTATAGTCATTTTAGTTAAAATGAAGATATGACAGTTAAAAAATCAAAACAAGTTTGTGATAAAGTACAAAATATAAGATATATAAAATATATTAAATTAGACAGTAATAAAGGAGAGCGCAGACGCTTATGTTGATATACCTATAAATGCAACTTCTGTGAAATTAGTACAATTTTTGCATAGTTTTATTTATTTGTATTATACTAAATTATTTGAAAAGAATTCTTAGTTAAAAGTAACAAATAACACTTAAAAAATCAAAACAGGTTTATAATAAGGAGAAATATAAAATATGATGTATAAAAGTTTTATACTAAATTATACTATCGCTGTATCTTTTATTGTATTATTGAGAATAGCAGGGGTTGACAGGCATGTGAAACTTTAGAATTATCAAATATTATTGATAAACTGTCAAATATGAAAGCAAAATGAATGCCGTTTATACCACATTGTACTCGGGACACGTATTAGTGCGTTTTTTGACGATTGATACTTGACCGCGGATTAAGTACGGGTTAGGGTAACAACATGGTTTGTTTGTGGGTACAAAAATAAAAGTATATACAAGAGAACGAAGCCATATCATCTTGTCTACTACATAGATTCTGGAAAAATTTAGACAAATAAAACCTAGTTTTAACATTAGTCGATGCGACCGATGCAAAATTAAATAATTTTCGATCTATTGAGATTTAACTTAATAACCACATTTAGATGCAAAACGCCCACTCAATGTGTTAAGATTATTTTGTTACACTTTTTTATTTGTTAGGATATTCATTTATATATTTATTTAGGATATTTATTTATCTGTTAGTTTAATATTATATTTTGTTTTACTTTTCTGATCCATAGTCAAATATGTGGAGAAGTTATATCAACATAACAATAAGCTTCTGTCATTCTGTGCTCTAAGTCACAATTCTAAAGGGAATATATATAGGTAAGGGATGGCCAATACTATCGTGTGAACCATCGTTACAGACAGTTAATATCCCAGAAATGGTCCTTGGTTTATTAATTTATTGCATTACATAAAAAAATAAAAACATAACTTTAAGCCATTAATTTATTTTTTACATAAAAAGTTTCAACATAAAATGATTTTTGTAGTCACATAAAGATGATAACATGTTATAAAATTATACTTATTATAAAATTGTTCTAAGTCACGAATCTATTGGGAATCTATATAAGTAGTGGGTGGCCAAATACTCTCTGGAACGCGAACAATGAATATCTCAGAAACGCCCCTTGTTTTTTCAATTTATTGCATTATATAGAAAAACACAAAAATAAAACATTAAGTCATTCGTTTATTATTTAAAATATAAAGTTGCAACAGAATATGATTTTGTATTTACATAAAGGCAAAAACTTGTTATGTAATTAATCTTTATTTTTTATGAACAACAACATATTAAAATATCATGTC
>CM063506.1:44538224-44545724 GCA_032207245.1 Pardosa pseudoannulata
TTATTGCAGAATATAAAATTTAAATTATGCGACAGCAACGTCAGAGAGGAACAAATGTCATATCCAAGATGGATTTTTTCTAATCTTCAAATCGTTGAAGAAGTTGCAGAGATCTTAGATGTGTAACGATACTCGACTGGCATTCTCTCCTACAGATTGAACTAAATAGTTTTCTATAATAATGATAAATTAATTAATCTTAAATCATATATATATATATATATATATATATATATATATATATATATATATATATATATATGTAGTCGACATTTAATGATTCGGCTGTAATTGGTAATATCTCTTAACCCATTAATGCCCAAATTATTTTTTTTCGACATAATGACATATAATTCATAAATTGAGTGTCTTTTACTATCAACATGAATATTATTATCGAATTTTATCAATACGTACCATAGTTTTTAAAAAATATGCTGATCTAAAAATAGATCACTGGGCGTTTGGGGGATATATTTTAGCGAATACACAACAATCAGTAGTACTTCAATAGCGTGGTAAAAACGAACCAAATAGGTAAAAACTAATGTGTTTCCTTTTAAAAAACGTTTATTTATCCAGAATTTCACAATAATACAGAATGTACTTAGTAACGTTCAGTTGTTTTAAAAGACAAAATTTTAATGTTTCTACAGTTCAGTATGTAATTTGATGAAACATTTCTTGCATAAAGTGGCATCGCACTTCACAAAATATGTTAGGGACCTTCCTTGGCACCCTACAAGTCGACAGCGTCTTTGGCCCTTTCTTTGTCCCATCTTGTGATCCATTCTATCAAAGCGAACATTATCACTGACATTAGATGTTAATGATGAAGGAAAGCTGTAAGGTCGATCTTTCAAAACCTTTTTTCCGATTCCTAATTTTAGATATTTTACAGATCTTCCGAAATCTTTCATGGACATAAAATCAACTTTATGAACATTTTTGTGCAGAATACTTGCATTCACTACAGCCATATCAATTATTCGAATGAATAGACACCAGTACCATTTTTTTACCTTTTATTGCTATGCCGTGTTTCTCTAGAGGCCAGGTATGATGGTCTCCCATATGTTTGTTATAATTATTTATTAAATTTGGTTGTGGGATTGATATTTTTCTTTTTTCTCAGAAGACCATCTTTGAACTTTTGATGTGCACTCAACACTATCAAAGTGTGTAGCAATAGACACGCTCTTATTGCTTTCCATCTAACTATCGTGATTTCATTTTTTAGTCAAACCGAAACTCATAAGTGTCACGTTGCATTTTATCAAACTCATTTGAAGACTTTAGGGTGTATTTCTCAGTTCTAGTGTCTCTTACAAAACCAGTAGCTCGGAAGACTTTTTCATGTAAATTATGCAATAAAAGATGACTAGTGCAAAACTTATCAAAAACATTACATGGCTAGATGGATTTTCTACAACAGATAACATATTCAATACAACTCTTTCTCCCAGGGACCCTAATGAACGAGTCTCATATAGTTCTTTACCACAATACAATGAAAATTTATAGCAGTATCCAGTATCAACCCACATTTCCCCCCAATTTGTAACCAAACCGTATTGGTTTAGCTCTTATGAATTGTTTTAAAGAGTGATGTCCATAATACCTTATAATCATCTCATATATAGAAAGGTACATGCTAAGTATCCCCCACTGTTTAAAATTTTCATTTACTATCTCCAAAAGGGGTTTAATCTTGAATGATTTGTCTTTCTTATGTTCAGCTGCTTTTGAATTGTCTAGGAAATGAATATATAACTTTATTTTTAGGTAAGCATTTCTACTAAAAGCGTCCTGTAGAATACATATCCCTAAATCTTTTGCATCACTTCAATAATCTCTTTCACTTGAAAGTTTATGATAACCAGTAAATATAAAAAACCCTATAAATATCTTTGTATCTTCTTTAGTGATAATGAAATCATGATCGATTTTAACTGATACCGACCATTTGGTATAATTCGGATTTTTCTTTTCCCAAACAATTTTTGGCTTTTCTGTTTTTAATTTATTAGGTTTTTCTCTCAGACGTTGAAGGTAAATCTGATCACACTCATCTTTTGATATTACTTCTATTTTACCAACAATATCATTTACAAATGGAGCGTGTAAATTATCATCATCTATTTCCTTTTCATCTGGTCAATTCATCTACATCAGGTGGTATGGCAATAATATCCTCTTCAATATGTTCAGAAAACAGATAATCAACTGTATTCTCAACGTTACTAAATACTTTTCGACTCATATTTTCATCTAAGGTGAAAAAAGACAATATTACCAGATAGGTAGGGAAAAACGCCCGAACGCCCAGTGATCTATTTCTAGATCAGCAATATTTCGACACTAATTTTTACTATTTATATTTATTTTAAAATATCATAGCTTTATATTCTAATAGCTACATCTATGAAGATATTAAAATACCAAAAAATGTTCAATTTACCGGCATCTCTTAGCTGTTTTCAGGGTTTATGTTAAGAAACATCGAAAAACTACGGAACGAAATAGCGATTCAAACTTTCTCTTATCGCTTTAGATCAATAACTAAACCAAACAAAAAAAACCCACCTATTGGTAAACAGGTGCATGCTTTGTCTTGCCCCATGTGCAGTGTGGAATGTGTGGGGTGGGTTGAAGGTTATCTAAAAGCGAATTTCCCACGCTATGTTTAGCGATCTAAAAATAGATCACTGGGCGCTAATGGGTTAACATTAAGTTCTATTGCAGTTGTGGCCAGTACAAAAGCCTTTGTCACATTAAAAGTGCATCATAAGTGATTAGACACATTAAAAGTACATCATGTTAAAAGTTCCAACGGAGCGTATTGTATGTATTTGTGAGAGTATATATTTGAGGTGAATAATAAAAATTATACATTGTTAAAATTTTTAATCATTATAATTCATATAAAAACTGCAAAACAGTTAAAATTTTAGAAATGTGCATAAATATTTATAACTAGTATATAGTGCATCATATGACGAGATAAGTAAAATATTAATTTTCCAGAATTGTAAAGTACCGCATGAGGCAGGCAAAAAATGGTTTGTTTTGGGCTAAGAATTATCTGGTACAAACTCAATAATTTGTATATCTTCATACTCCTCTAAAGTCTCCCGATACTGTGAATGCAGTTTAGAATCACGTTGAATTCATTTAGAAAGATAATTGAAAGTTTTCTTAATTACGTCAAAATTGTAGTTAAGATATTTTTGACACAGTAATTAATGGAAGTAAAGGAATGAAAATATCATTTCCACTACACCCTGGAGGTAGATAGAATTAGTTGTTAATACCGGTGATAAAATTTTCATTGCAACAAAAAATAGTTGAGGATTAAATTTAAAATTATCATATATGTGCCTAATCTATTATTTAAGCCAAAGATTACTTACATAATATCTAAGTGATAAAACATATGAAAATAATGCTGACGATATTTAAATAATTTAAAATAAGAAAGGATTAAATGAGATGGTTAAAGGAATGGCGTCATAATACTAGAAAGAATATTATTTTTTACCTATTTATTATGTGATAAATTGAGAAATTTAATCGCAATCGCCTGCTCTTAACTGGGGAAAATAGTGCTTGAAATAATGGCGTCAAATGCTTGAAAAGAGGTGAAGGATTGGTTTCAAATGTTGTTAACCCTAACTCATCAAAAATCCAATATGGATGCCTCTATCCATTCCAGATACTACCGCTTCATAAATTCAAGGACAGACGGACAGATAACTTAGCTGTTATTATATAGGGATAAATACATCAGTTGTATAATATTATATTTTCTATAGTAAAAACTATTTATTCCAATCATGAATATCACGATTTCTCTCTAGAACCTCTGTTTAGCTACACCTTTCTAAAGGATTGATAGAGTTGTCTTACATGTCTTCAAGGTGTATGCATAAGTATATTCCCGTGTTCTATAAATAAAGTACGAATTTTTGTTATTGAAATACTTATTACTGTTAATACTTTATGTCAGTATTTGCTTGAAAAATGAATATACACCTTCAAAATTATGTTGTAAAATGAAGTGTTGAACCGTATAAAATTAAGAATAAGAAAATATTCACTATTTTTATGATGTCATAATGTTTGGGTAAATATGATAATTGAAAAAAACAACATTTGTTTTGTCATCTAAAAAGGATTACAGAAAATGAGATAAAGAAATTATATGTATATATATATATATATATATATATATATATATATATATATATAATATATATATATATATACAAATAAAATTCTTGAAAATTGAATATACACCCTCAAAATTGTTTTTCAGAATGAAATGTTGAATCGTATAAAATTAAAAATAAGAAAATATTCACTATTTTTATGATGCAATAATAATCGGGTAAATATGCTAAATGAAGAAAAACAACATTTGTCTTGCCTTCTAAAAAGGATTACCGAAAATGAGATATCAAGCAATTATATGTATATATATATATATATTATATATAAATATTATATATATATATTTATATATATATATATATATATATATAATATATATATATATATATATATATATATATATATATATATATATATTATACTATAACATAAAATGCTTGAAAATTAAATATACACCTTCAATATTGTGTTGCAGCAGAATGAAGTGTTGAATCGTATAACATTAAGAATAACAAAATATTCGCTTATTTTATGATGTCATAATGATCGGGTAAATATGCTAAATGAAGAAAAACAACATTTGTCTTGCCTTCTAAAAAGGATTACCGAAAATGAGATATCAAGCAATTATATGTATATATTACATACAAATAAAATAAAATGCTTGAAAATTGAATATACACCTTCAAAATTGTGTTGCAGAATGACGAGTTGAATCGTATAAAATTAAGAATAACAAAATATTCACTATTTTTATGATGTCAAAATAATCGTGTAAATATGTTAAATGAAGAAGACACAACATTTGTTTTGCCATCTAAAAAGGATTACCGAAAATGAGATACCAAGCAATTATATGTATATATATACATATAAAATAAATTTCTTGAAAATTGAATATACACCCTCAAAATTGTTTTTCAGAATGAAATGTTGAATCGTATAAAATTAAAAATAAGAAAATATTCACTATTTTTATGATGCAATAATAATCGGGTAAATATGCTAAATGAAGAAAAACAACATTTGTCTTGCCTTCTAAAAAGGATTACCGAAAATGAGATATCAAGCAATTATATGTATATATATATATATATATATATATATATATATATATATATATATATATATATATATATATATATATATTTATATATATATATATTTATATATATATATATATATATATATATATATTATATATATATATATATATATATATATATATGTATATATATATATATATATATATATATATATATATATATATATACATATATATATATATATATATATATATATATATACATATATATATATATATATATATATATATATATATATATATATATATATATATATATATATATATATATATATATATACATATACATATATATTCATATAACATAAAATGCTTGAAGATTAAATATACACCTTCAATACTGTGTTGCAGAAAGAAGTGTTGAATGGTATAAAATTAAGAATAACAAAATATTCGCTATTTTTATGATGTCATAATGTTCGGGTAAATATGCTAAATGAAGAAAACACAAAATTTGTCTTGCCATCTAAAGAGTATTACCGAAAATGAGATATAAAGCAATTAACAGAGTAACAGTCATGAATTATTTTTATAAAAATTGCCCAATTATGAGTTCTGTAAACATAACTATATTTTTTTATCGTAAGCTAACAGAATACCCCAAGAGCAAGCAAACAGGTTGAGAAAAACATATTGTTACCGTTATATAAAAGGAAAAAGCTAACAGAATAAATTACTAACCGAAAGAAAGGACTAACATTCAGAATAAAATAAAAACGAGGAGAAAGGATTAAAAGAAAAAAATAAATAAATACTAAAAACTAAATGTGTATATTTAATTTTCGTTACATACAGAAAAAATGCAATAAATGATGCAATGGAATGTAAACAAATATTTCTTTTATGCAAATAAATTTCACTTCGTATCAACTCAAAACGAAAATTTAATGCATTAAAAAAATTAAACTTGCTTTGTGAGTAATTTCTGTTAGAATTTATTCAATTGTTTATAATTTTCTTGAATGTCAGTAATTTTAGAAGTTTCCTCATTATCAGGATCATCTAATCTAATTAAATGGAATGAAGTAAATGATGACCGTACTGCGTAGAAAAACCTACTAATTAAAATAAATGAACCCTTGATTAGTCTCATGATTAATTTAGTAATTCAGTTTCTATTTATCCCCTCTTCGATGTCAGTTAAAATAGTTAAATTGAGTTCTCAAAAAAAATCATCTCCAAAACCATAACAAATGCAATTAAAAAAAGTAATTTAGTAATTAGTTACATTCAATTATAACACAAGTTGTAGATTTTCTTTATATACTTATAATTTACACAGTCCTTGCTTCACTACTTAAATTACTTTATTAGTTGGTATTAGGTGATATACGAAAAAGTTGATGAGATTCTTAATTTTTAAGGGGTAAGGAGGGTGTTAAAAATAGGCTAAAGTTAAAATTTGAATATCTTCATTAGTTATTCTCGAAAACATCGAAAATTTAAAGGCATGACTCTTTAGATGGAAATATAAGAAAGATCTTTACAAAGCGTATTTAAAAAGTCATTTTTTTAAATTGCTTAATTTTGTACACATATAAATTGAAGTACAAATAACTTAATCATAATAACTTTTACTTTTAAAATAAAATATCTCTAACTCGTAATTTGGATATGTCCTCTACAACGAACAATCAAATAAATAAAATCTTCATAATAAATATATATTTTTATCGATAATATATAATATATTAAATATATTATATATTATTATTATTAATTATTATTATTATTATTTCAATAATTATTATTATTGTTATTATTATTTATTTATATATATTTTTAATCGATATTTGAAGAAATATCTTGTCAAATTAAGGGTTAAAGAATTAATTTTTCAGGAACATTTTGTTAATGTTTTCATTATTCCTTGTTATTTAATCTTCTTATATTCTATTATAATGTGTACCAATCTCCCAATTTTTTTTAAATATATATGGACTATCATATAGCCCGTCATATGAAGGGATAAGTAATTTTTTTAATTTTCCAGAATTGTAAAATATCCTATGAGACAGGTAAAAAAATGTTTATTTTTATCTGTAAAAAATAATTGATGATTAAATTTAATGTCCAAAATTTAAGGAATCGATTGCAAACTGTGTGGTTATGTATAAAAAACAAACACATAAACGAACAAACTTCTTAATTTTCATAGATATATAACTTAAACGGTAGATGAAAATAAAAATACTCCTAGATTTTTATGAAAAGAATTTGTT
>CM063506.1:44550724-44588224 GCA_032207245.1 Pardosa pseudoannulata
GTGGAACTCCATCAAGACAAAACTAGCTGTCACACATCAAAATACACTGTTTATTTCCTAAAAGACATGGAACAAAAAACCGGTATCATGGCCATACCCTTCACTGATATCCCTACTAAATCTCCCGCTGTATCACCTATGAATTTTTGTGCTTTCGTACTTTTAATATCTACATTATCCAAACGTCGTCCCACAACCCTTACAGGACTCTGGAAAGCTGTTCAGAAGGAATGGAATAGAATACCTTTTCTGGCACTTTAAAAGGCTATATTATCCTGGAAATTACGAAGTCGCTAGATAGTTCAGAATAAGGGCTATCAAATAGAACATTTCAAACACAAGAAATTTATGGAATTTAGTTTTGTGACTATTATATACATCGTCTAAAATGTTGTGAACAGCCTCTGTATTTGTTGCATTATAATTTCAGTGTACCAACTTTGGAAATATAGCAAAATGAAACTGAATAACATGTAAAAATCGTGTCAATATGTATAATGATAGTTGAAGATTTACGAGAAATAACAAAATTTTAATCGAAATAAATTCACATGTCCACTAGAACTCGTAGAAAAAACTACGAATTCAGTTTGTTAGTCTTTTCCTGATGAAGAATGAGCGGATTTCTCCGTGTAAGCGAAAAATTTTCAACCCAGTTATTTTGGGTTTAGGTTGACAATTAATAAGGCCTTTAAAATATTCGTTTCAAAATATTCTACTAGCACAGGATAAATCTTCGTATTCTGTATCAGGAAAATTAATCATAATAGGAATTCTTTGAGTTTTCAACGTGTACTAGTTGACGGGTGATAAGTTTTTATCGCAATTTCTTTCGATTAAAATTTTGTTATTTCGCGTAAATCTTCAAATATCATTATATATATTGAAGATATTTTCACATCTATTGTTTTTATTGTTATTGTTTCATATTGTATCATATTGTCTCAGTTCTACATCGATATTATAATCTATTCTTAAAATTTCACTTAATTTGTCTTTAATTCTTAAATTTCCTCCTCAGGTGAGTGCGACAATTTAAAATACATGTGCTAATTGATTCCCTGATGAGTTATTATTTCTTAATATAAACGAAATTGAAGATTTGTGCAAAAGTTGTTTAATCTCTATCACACTGCCGTTTTCTAATATCTACAAAACAACTTTTGATATATCGGGAATTTTAAATACGACAGAATAATGACAAACTTAAGACCTACCTATTCTGTCTTTTCATGTGTTGTTTATAAGCTCAGGCGTTATTCAGATGGATTATTGCTTAAGTACAACTCGTGGATGTTACTTGAGGATAAAATTCTCCAGTGTCACTCTTATTAAAAATAACAGCTCAATAAAAGTGAGATGGGAGTTAAATCGCATTATCATTTTAGAGCTCCTAAACTAAAGTTTCCGTGAAAATCTCAGGTAACGAGTAAATTCTCTCTTTCCATATAAGTAAATAACAAACTAAGTAAGATTTAAAACCGTAAACACGTTGCATCTAATTAAGTTTACTTTAAACAAACTCCAAATTCTGAGGCTTAATTCGGCGTTTTAAAAATCAAACTTACAAAGTTCTTGAGCTGTTACTTAGTGGTCTTTTTTTTAGATTTCATTAATTATACTTTCCTTAATAAACGCTGTTGAATTTTTCTTCCTTCCTTTTAAAATTCTTACCACACTACAGAAGAAATAAAAATTTATCGAAATTTTAAGCATACATTGTAAACTTGCAAACAGTTATGGTAGTTTATGTCGTATGCAAGTTAATATTTTTTTCAGTTTTCAAGAAATTTACATTACAGTTTCTGATTCTTTCCTCAGCGGTATTTCTGACAGCTATCCTATCTTGGCAGTACAGTAATTTCTCCTACATAATATTGCAATTAGGTTTAAAAAAATTCGTTAACCTTAATTTATAAGGTTGTTAGTAAGAATTACAGTCAATGATTGCTGAAAATAAACTAATTAGTTGAATGATTAGTACCTTGGATACCTTTTGATTTACACTAGCCAAATTTAGTCCCCAGTCGCTTCTGCAGTAGCTACATTTCTATCCTGCCAATAACGTTCTTATTACAACTGACAAAAAAATCGTTGTAGAAGTAATAAAATCTTCTTAATTTGCAAAAAGCATTACTTATGGTGAAAAAATTTAAAAAGTAAATCATGTCCCTGTTTGATCACAGTTCATCCAAAATTCTGATAGTTGTACCATTCAGAATAATTATGTTTTTGAGGAAGGCGAGACTGGTAACGTTGCTGCAAGATAAGCACATAAACTATTTTTTGTGTAATATATTTTACTTTAACCATAAAAAATCAAATATTTCAATGTAGTCACCTCAAAGTAATCACATTTTCTACGACAAAATAAGCTCGAATACATGAAGATGTGAATTTTCCTTAGGAGAGATCATTCAGTTTGTCATTAGTTCAAAATTCAGGTAGTTGCGTGTTTTGTTTTTCTAGTTTATTTCATGTACAAAAAGTGTGTGGATTTGTCCATGCAAGATCTCGAAGATTTAAACCCTTCTTCTCGCTAAATGGAATTTAAATGTGTCCACACAGTAAGTGCATGGCTTATGTTGAGTATATGTATAATATCATGAATATCATCTTAGCATCGTCTGGATACCACATGGTGCTAAGTTTTAAGTCTCTACAATGAACCAGACAACACAACAGTGGTAGCTAGGAATTCCTCATTCCTTGACTTTTCCAGAAAAGGGTTGTGAAATCGATTGAATTATCATAAAAACTCCCAACTGTTAAAAAAAATTCTTCATATTTTCGAAACCCCCGTATAGATTTTGATCCCAATATGATTATACTATTTTTAGCTACAGATATCACCAATCAGGGAAAGTTATTCTATATGCACCAAGTGTATCACACATTGTTTTCGTTGCTGTAAATAATATCTTATTATACAACTGTGTATAGTTACACCCTATCGAATGATTAAATTATGTTTTGTTCATTCCTTTCCAAGAAGGAGCACGTTTGGACATTTTGGACGCCACTGGAGCTAAATTGCAATTATGTTCTGTGGTGGATTTAGCCTCTACAAATAATCAGACACAGCGGTGGTAGTTAAGAATTCTACAACCCTTAGCTTTTCCCCAGTCATAAAAACTCCTAACTAATAAAAAAGTCTTAACATATCTTCGAAACCTCTGTATAGAAATTGATCCCAATATGATTGTTACATTCCACGCTCGCGCACTGAGCATGCGTGAAGATTTGTTTCGAGGGAGTCTTTCTCACAACGAAAGCGAGTGTTTTGTGTATAACATGAAGGCCTTCTGTCAATCGCATCATTACATTTTTTTCATGTAATAAATGTTTGTGTTGTTCATGAATTTCGTCGTTAATTATACAGAATACAGTCCATTTACAGCACATATATAGTTGTGGTTCCTTGAGTCAGAGGATAATAATGAATAAAAACTAAAAGGAACCAAAGTTTAAAGTGTCTAAACAGGTCACGATGGAATGTATGTGCTGTAAATGAACTGTATTTTGTATAATTAACGACGAAATTCACGAACAGCATGAACATTTATTACATGAAAAAATGAAATAATGCGGTTGACAGAAAGCCTGCCATGTTATACACAACACATTCGCTTTTGTTGTGAGAAAATCTCCCTCGAAACAAATCTCCGGGTATGCTCAGTGCGCGTGCGTGGTACGTAATAACGATTACTATGTTTAGCAATAGAAGCCTCCAAACAGTGAAAGTTATTTTATGTACGCCAATTATAGCATGAATTGTTTTTATTGATATAAAGAATGCTTTATTACCGAACTCTCAACATTTTGTTTTAATTCTCATGATTAAGCTATGTTTTACTCGTTTATTTCGTCGAGTAGCGCGCGTTTGGTCATTTTGAATGTTAATTGGTTCTAAATAGAAATTATTTTCTGTGTTGATGATTGTACCCTGCATAATAAACCAAACACCATAACAGTGGTAGCTAAGATATCCAGTGCCCTTGACTTTTCCCGAGTCCCGAAAACTCCCAAATGTTATCAAAAAGTCTCCACATACCTTTGAAAATCTCCATATAGAATTCGATTTCATTCCGATTATTATTTTTAGCTACAGAACCGCCAAACAGGAACAACAAAAGAACAACAAGTTATTCTTTATGCACCAAGTATATCATACATTGTTTTCGTCTCTGTAAATAATGTCTTATTATTGAACTCTCTATAGTTACACCCTCTCGAATGATTAAATTATGTTTTTTCATTCCTTTCCAAGAAGGAGTACGTTTGGACATATCGGACGCCACTGGAGCTAAATTGCAATTGTGTTCTGTGTTGGTGGATTTAGCCTCTACAAATAACCAGACACAGCAGTGGTAGTTAAGAATATCCCAACCCTTGGCTTTTCCCCAGTAATAAAAACTTCCAACTAATAAAAAAGTCTTAACAGAGAAATCTATTTTATATACACTAAGTATACCATACATTGTTTTCATTGATATAAAGAATGCTTTATTATTGAACTCTCTACATTTTGTCCTATCTCTAATGATTAAGCTATGTTTCAATAGTTCATTTCGTCGAATTCCGCGCGTTTAGTCATTTTGAATGCTAATTGGTTCTAAATAGAAATTATGTTCTGTGTTGTTGAATTTACCCTGTGTAATAAACGAAACACCATAACAGTGGTAGCTAAGATATCCAGAGACTTTGACCTTTTCTAAGTCCTGAAAACTCCCAAATGTTATAAAAAGTCTTCACATACCTTTGAAAATCTCCGTATAGAATTCCATCTCATTCCGATTATTATTTTTAGTTACAGAACAGCCAAACAAGGAAGTTATTTTTTTGCACCAAGTACATCATACCTTGTTTTCGTCCCTGTAAATAATGTCTTATTATTCAACTCTCTATAGTTACACTCTATCGAACGATTAAATTATGTCTTCTTCATTCCTTTCCAAGAAGGAGCACGTTTGGACATTCCGGACGCCACTGGAGCTAAATTACAACTGTGTTCTGTGTTGGTGGATTTAGCCTCTACAAATAATCAGACACAGCGGTGGTAGCTAAGAATTCCACAACCCTTAGCTTTTTCCCAGTCATAAAACTCCCAACTAATGAAAAAGTCTTAACATATCTGCAAAACCTCTGTATAGAATTGGATCCCAATATGATTGTTATATTCCACTCTCGCGCACTGAGCATGCACGAAGATTTATTTCGAGGGAGTCTTTCTCGCAACGAAAGCGAGTGTTTTGTGTATAACATGGAAGGCCTTCTGTCAATCGCATCATTCCATTTTTTCATGTAATAAATGTTCGTGTTGTTCGTTAATTTCGTCGTTAATTATACAGAATACAGTCCATTTATAACACATACATTGTTGTGGTTCCTGGAGTAGGAGGATAATAATTAAAGAACTAAAATGAACCAAAGTTTAACATGTCTAAACAGGTCACGAGGGAATGTATGTGCAACAATGTATGTGCTGTAAATGAACTGTATTCTGTATAATTAACGACGAAATTCAGGAACAGCATGAACATTTATTCCATGAAAAATGGAATGATGTGGTTGACAGAAGGCCTGCCATATTATACACAACACACTCGCTTTCGTTGTGAGAAAAACTCCCTCGAAACAAATCTCCGGGCATGCTCAGTGCGCGAGAGTGGAACGTAATAATGATTATTATGTTTAACAATAGAAACATCCAAACAGTGAAAGTTATTTTATATACGCCAATTATACCATACATTGTTTTTATTGATATAAAGAATGCTTTATTACTGAACTCTTAACATTTTTTCCTATCGATAATGACTAAGCTATGTTTCACTTGTTCATTTCGTAGAATGCAGCGAGTGTAGTCATTTTGAATGATAATTAGTTCTAAACAGAAATTATGCTCTGTGTTGGTGAATTTACCCTGTATAATAAACCAAACACCATAACAGTGATAACTAAGATAACCAGAACCTTTGACTTTTCCCGAGTCCCGAAAACTCCCAAATGCTATAAAAAGTCTCCACATACCTTTGAAAATCTCCGTGTAGAATTCGATTTCATTCCGATTATTATTTTTAGCTACAGAGCCTCCAAACAGTGAAAGTTATTCTTATATGCACCAAGTATACGATACATTGTTTTCGATACAAAGAATGCTTTATTATTGAACACTCGACATTTTTTCCCCTCTCGAATGATTAAATTATGTTTCATTCGTTCATTTCATTGATAATTAAATATCTTTCGAATGAAATAATTTCCATCTAATGAATCCAGAAAATAATACATATCATTGCTAAATACCAGAATATCTCATTATTAAAAAGAACCATTTAAATAAAAAATAAGCTTTATTAAAAATTCTTCTTACATCTGGAACTTCCAAAGTACATTCTTATTAGTTTAGGGAGGTATCTCCCATGGTAATTGAAATTCCAAGACCGTGGTGCTATAGTAATTAATTTTAATTTGATAAACATTGAAATGTGAGTAATTATTAATAAACGTGAAATCTAAATAGAATAATTAGCTGATAATTAACGCTTTTTTCAGGGTTTTTTCATCGTAACTCTTGTGTTCTATTGAGCAATTACCATAAATTTGATAAACTTTATTAGGGTTGAATATTGTAATTAACGGAGTTTAATTAATGATAATTGAATTAAATATAAATTAAGTTTGAAATTAAGTTGCTTTGAAAACTCCCCCATGAATTCATTATGTCATTTTAAATAAAAACAAATTTTATATTTGTATATATCATTGAAATTTGAAAAGAAATAATTTAAAACCAAAGAACAAGGGTAAGAAAAATTTATGGACTATTACACTACGTATGGGACATAAGCGATCCTTTTAGGATAAAATTTCGAATTCATTTTAATTTCTTTATTCTACATCGAAGATGGGGTAATTAACTGTTTTAAATAATGTAGCACTAAGTATTCATTAAGAAATAAAGGTATTCTCAGTAAAGTATTATTTGGTAACATTTTCTTGTTAATTGAACTCTCTTCTTTCAAAAATATTTATAAATATATTTTTTTCATTTGTTTCTTCGTGTAGAAGATCAGTTAGCTGGAAAGGGCTATTTGACTTACATGACAGGTAAACAATTTCTGTTGCCAGTTCACTGCAGTAAAACTGTGAACTAAATTGTCAATGCAAATCAGCAATAATGATATAAAAGGTACAATATACAAGGGGTAATTAAAAATTCCAGTTTTAAGGCTGGTGTTTCTGGAGTTATTAAGAAACTAGTAGATTGTGGTTGACTGGTAGAGTTTCAGCCACTTGCAACTACAGCGCTATTAGCCAACTTAACACAAATGAGATTTGTTGTGTAAAACTGGTCTCGCGAAGACATCTGCTCTGTTATTCCATATCTGTGAGTGAAACATATAACCGCGGCATAATAAGTAAAGAGTTTGTGTTGCCAGTTCACTGCAGTAAAACTGTGAACTGAATTGTCCATGCAAATCAGCAATAATGATATAAACGGTATACTATACAAGGGGTAATTAAATATTCCAGTTATAAGGCTGGTATTCCTGGATTTAAAAAGAAACTAGTTGATTGCGGTTGAATGTGTATAGTTTCAGCCACTTGCAACTATAGCGCTATTTGCCAAGTTAAAACAAAGAAGGATTTGTTTTGAAAACTGGTATCTCAAAGACATCTGTTGTGTTATTCCATATGTGTGAGTGAAACATATAACCTCAACTGAAATTCCCCGGCAGCTATTGGACGTTTAAAGAGACTGTAATGTCTTGTCAGCATGTCGCAAAATGATTTTGAAACATACAGCCGTAGTAGACCTTTACGGTATTGAAGGAACCTCACTGAGTAATCATCGATTATTCTCCCTAGAGCCCAGGTCTCTATCCAAACGACTTTCTCCTCTTTCTTGAAGAGACCTAGGAGATCAGGGATTTGAGTCAGATGAGGTGTTAAAGCAAGTCCCGACTACGTGGCTGAAACAGTTAGAAGAAAAATTTTACTAAGAGGCAATATTCAAACCCACTGATTGAAACGACAAGTGCATAAACTGAAATGGAGACTATGCCTAAACTTAATCTCATCCTTCAGGATGAGCACTATAAATAGAGACTGAAATGTTGTTTGTATCAAATAAAATGTTCACTTTCACTTAGTCTTATAAATATAATATGTATATATATATATATATATATATATATATATATATATATATATATATATATATATATATACACTATTCTTTATAGGGGGTATAATCTCCACATTTCCCCTTTGCTACTTTACAGTCTAAGGGGCTTGGAGAACATTTCAAGACCTTGGGACAGAATAAATTATTCACTTAATCTCATAAATACATTATGTATACAATAATCTTTATAGGGGTATAATCTTCACATTTCCCCTTGGCTACTTTACAGTCTAAGATGTTAGAAAAACGTTTCTAGACCTTATGACAGAATACATTATTCACTTAGTCTTATAAATACAATATGTATACAAAAATCTTTATAAGGGGTATAATTTTCACATTTCCCTTTGCTACTTTACAGTCTAAGATTCTCGGAGAACGTTTCTAGACCTTATGACAGAATAAATTATTCACTTAGTCTTATACAATATGTATACAATAATCTTTACAGGGGATATAATCTCCACATGTCTCCTTTGCTACTTTACAGTCTAAGATGCTCGGGGAACGGTCCTAGATCTTATGACCGAATAAATTATTCACTTATTCTTATAAATACAATATTTATGCAATAACTTTTATAGGGGGTATAATCTCCACATTTCCCCTTTGCTACTTTACAGTCTCAGATACTGGCAGAACGTTTCTAGACATTACGACAGAATAAATTAGACGATTGTTGATTCGAATTTTATTTTTTTTCTAATTTTTAGTCTACTTCTGCCACGTATTGCCAATTTCATATTTATATACACATTATATATAATCATAGAGAAGTGCGTTTTAAAGCATACACACATTTAACATTGAGTATCCATATTCACATAGAAGTACTTATATCCCATATAATTATATATTTATATGCATTTAAATACAGCCTGGACATACCCTTAAAATTTTCGTCACAATTTAAGGCTTCCTACTCCTACCGAAAAATCCATTTGAGCCGTATCTTCCTCATACGCACATCTTGGGATAAAATATTCATTCATATCTGCGACTTTAAACAGTTGTGGAAATGCTACTGATGTAAAGTGTATGCGTTGTCCATTCAAAACCGTGCACCCCCTACCCCATTCGTGCTACTGAAATGACTTAAGTACACATTCGCCATTCCGAAATAAATATTATCTGGATTTTAAACATTGATAGGACAGGGAAACAGCATTTCTGCCTCTTCCCTTCCTTCCCTATCCTTTTGACTTTGCAGCATTAAGTTACAAATTATGACTGCAAGTTAAGTTATGGGCACGCTGAGTGATTTTGAATTTCCAAGTTCTTAATTAAAGCAATCAGTTATGCTGTAAGGGAAATTTAGGCCGAAAATTATGTTTGCTATTCTTAGTGGATGTTTAAACTTGGAGATTAAAACTGGATGTGTTGGTTTCGAAATGGGATTTTATAACTGTGAGCACGTAACTGCAGTTTTCTGCTCTTAAAATGCCTCTGCATTATTTTCGGATTCTATTCATCTATGCTTGTTAAAAGCCTCTGGTGACTTGTTTGAACATTTTCGAAAATGATGATCGATGATGGTTTGTTTTCTGTTAATTTTATGAATTTTTATTCAAAATGGTTAATCCAAAATTAGTTATCTCCCTTTCTTATCATAAGAAAATCAAAGAACAGATGACCATTTTAGGATTTGTTATTTATAAAACAGTATTCTTATTTTCGTATTCTATTGATCTGTGCTTGTTAGAGAAACTCTAGTGACATGATTCGAAATTTTCGAAAATGATGATCGATAAAGGTTTGTTTTCAGTCAATTTTGTTAGTCAAGTCTTGTTAGAGCATTTTCGATTTCCTAAAAATTTATCGATGAGAGTTTGCTTTCGTTAGTTTTACGAATTTTCATTCAAAAAAGTATTATTTATCTCACTTTCTTACTACATAAAATTCAAAGAACAAACCCATTTTATGATTCATAAATTATAAAACAATATTTTATTTTCAGGTTCTATTAAACCCCGCTAGTTGGAGAACTGTAATGACTTGTGTGAACATTTTCGAAAATGATGAAAAAGTTTATTTTCAGTCAATTTTTAAAATATTTTGTTGAAAATGGTGTTAGTTATCTCACTCTATTATGAAATAAAAGACCAAGAATAAAGCCTTTTTATGATTTATAAACCATAAAACAATATTCTTATTTTGGTTCTATTCAACCCCGCTAGTTGGAGAACTCTGGTGACTTCTGTGAACATTTTCGAAAATGATGATCGATAAAAGTTTGTTTTCAGTCAATTTAAAAATATTTTCTTGAAAATGGTGTTAGATATCTCCCTCTCTTATTAAAAGTTCAAGAATAAAACCATTTTATGATTTATAAAACATAAAACAATATTCTTATTTTCAGGTTCTATTAAACCCCTCTATTTGGAGAACTCTGGGGACTGTTTGAACTCCGGTGTGAACATTTTCGAAAATGATGATGGATAGAGGTTTGTCTTTAGTCAATTTTAAAAATATTTTCTTAAATATGGTGTTATTTATCTCACTCTGTTATTGTATAAAAGTCCAAGAATAAAACCTGTATAAAAATTTTATTAATTATAAATCATAAAACAGCATTCTTAATTTCAGGGTCTATGAAACCCCTCTAGTTGAAAAACTCTGGTAACTTTTTTGAACATTTTCGAAAATAATGATCGATGGTGGTTTGTTTTCAGTTAATTTTATCAATTTTCATTCAAAATGGTATCAGTCATCCCACTTTCTTATCATATGAAAATTAAAGAACAAATAACCATTTTATGATTTATTATTTATAAAACAGTATTCTTACTTTCAGATTCTATTCATCCATGCTTGTTGGAGAACTCTGATGACTTGTTTGAACAATTTCGAAAATAATGATCGATGAGGGTTTGTTTTCAGTTAATTTTATGAATTTTCATTCAAAATGGTATGAGTCATACCACTTTCTTATCATATGAAAATCAAAGAACAAATAACCATTTTATGATTTATTATTTATAAAAGAGCATTCTTACTTTGAGATTGTATTGACTCATGCTTGTTGGAGAACTTATTTATAAAAAAATATTCTTATTTTCTGGTTCTATTAAACACCGCTAGTTGGAGAACTCTGGTGACTTGTGTGACCATTTCGAAATATAAAGATTTGTTTTCATTCAATTTTTAAAATATTTTCTTGAAAATGGTGTTAGTTATCTCACTCTCTTATGAAATAAAACACCAAGAATAAAACCATTTTATGATTTATAAATTATAAAACAATATTCTTATTTTCAGGTTCTATTAAACCCCGCTAGTTGGAGAACTCTGGTGACTTGTGTGATCATTTTCGAAAATATAAATATTTGTTTTCATTCAATTTTTAAAATATTTTCTTGAAAATAATGTTTGCAGAAAATGGGTTTGTTTGCAGTTACTTTAATGAATTTTCATTCAAAATGATATCAGTCCTCCCACTTTCTTATCATATGAAAATCAAAGAACAAATAACCATTTTATGATTTATTATTTATAAAACAGTATTCTTATTTTCAGGTTCTATTGATCCATGCTTGTTGGAGAACTCTGGTGACTTGTGTGAACATTTTCGAAAATGATGTAAAAGTTTGTTTTCAGTCAATTTTTAAAATATTTTGTTGAAAAGGGTGTTAGTTATCTCACTCTCTTATTGTATAAAATTCCAAGAATAAAACCTGAATAAGAATTTTATGATTTATGAATCATAAAACAGTATTCTTATTTTCAGGTTCTATTAAACCCAGTTAGTTGAAGAACTCTGGTGGATTGTGCGAACATTTTCGAGAATGATGATCGATGAGGGTTTGTTTGCAGTTACTTTTATGAATTTTCATTCAAAATGGTATCAGTCCTCCCACTTTCTTATCATATGAAAATCAAAGAATAAATAACCATTTTATGATTTATTATTTATAAAACAATATTCTTATTTTCAGGTTCTATTGATCCATGCTTGTTGGAGAACTCTGGTGACTTGTGTGAACATTTTCGAAAATGATGTAAAAGTTTGCTTTCAGTCAATTTTTAAAATATTTTGTTGAAAAGGGTGTTAGTTATCTCACTCTCTTATTGTATAAAATTCCAAGAATAAAACCTGAATAAGAATTTTATGATTTATAAATCTTAAAACAATATTCTTATTTTCAAGCTCTGTTAAACCCCTCTAGTAGAAGAATTGTGGTAACTTGCTTGACCATTTTTAATAATAATGATGGATAAGGGTTTGTTTTCAGTTAATTTTATGAATTTTCATTCAAAATGGTATCAGTTCTCCCACTTTCTTATCATATGAAAATGAAAGAACAAATAACCATTTTATGATTTATTATATATAAAACAGTATTCTTATTTTTAGGTTCTATTGATCCATGCTTGTTGGAGAACTCTGGTGACTTGTGTGAACATTTTCGAAAATGATGTAAAAGTTTGTTTTCAGTTAATTTTTAAAATATTTTGTTGAAAAGGGTGTTAGTTATCTCACTCTCTTATTGTATAAAAGTCCAAGAATAAAACCTGAATAAGAATTTTATGATTTATAAATCATAAAAAGTATTCTTATTTTCAGGTTCTATTAAACCTAGTTAGTTGAAGAACTCTGGTGGATTGTGCGAACATTTTCGAGAATGATAATCGATGAGGGTTTGTTTTCAGTTAGTTTTAGGAATTGTCTTTCAAAAAGGATTCATTCAGAATTGAATCGAGAACTATTGGGTTAATATATAGAATAACTTTTTTTTCTAATGTAAAATTTCTAATGTAAAATGGCATCAGTCATCCCACTTTCTTATCATATGAAAATCAAAGAACAAATAACCATTTTATGATTTATTATTTATAAAACAGTATTCTTATTTTCAGGTTCTATTGATCCATGCTTGTTAGAGAACTCTGGTGACTTGTGTGAACATTTTCGAAAATGATGTAAAAGTTTGTTTTCAGTCAATTTTTAAAATATTTTGTTGAAAAGGGTGTTAGTTATCTCACTCTCTTATTGTATAAAATTCCAAGAATAAAACCTGAATAAGAATTTTTTGATATATGAATCATAAAACAGTATTCTTATTTTCAGGTTCTATTAAACCCAGTTAGTTGAAGAACTCTGGTGAATTGTGCGAACATTTTCGAGAATGATGATCGATGAGGGTTTGTTTTCAGTTAGTTTTATGAATTTTCTTTCAAAAAGGATTCATTCAGAATTGAATCGAGAATTATTGGGTTAAAATATAGAATAACCTTTTTTTTCTAATGTAAATTTTTGTAAGGAATTGTTTATAGTTTTTTTAGATATTGGAGGAAAAAGTTAAGAAAAAATGCCCTATTTTTACGTTGAAATTAAAGTTAGCTTACACTAATAATTTCAATAACTTTCAACAATCTTGTTATCATAAAATTTAGCATAAATTTATTGCTATTGTCTAATGCCAAGTTTTATATGGTATTCTATGTAGTTTGATGAGTTATTTCAGGAAAACTCATTTAAATAAAAATTTGTATGTAGCAAATAAATGCTAGCTTAAACTAATAATTTTAATTACTTGCTACATTATTGTTAACATAAAATGGTGCATAAATTTATTGCTATTTTCTAATGTCAAATATTGTAAGATATTCTATATAGCTCATTTAGTTATTGGAAGAAACCTCGTTTTTAAAAAATACCCTATTTTTAATGTTACAAATCAAAGTTACAATAAACTAATAATTTCAATAAATTGTAACAATCTTGTTAACTCAAAATTGTGCTTTTACTTATTGTAATTTTACTAACTTAAAATTGTGCTTATTTTCTTATGGCATATAATGGAACAAAGAAAAAGACACTGCTTAGTGGTTAATTTTTATAATTAAACATATAAAATTTCACATAACTGACAAAAATGTAAATAAATAAATAAAATGTTTTCCTTGAAATGACATAAGAAACCATTACAAATAAATTAATAAATTACGCAATGTCTCGAACGACGTGTAAAACAAAATAACAAATAACATTGTTAGATTTATTTTTATTTTATACAAAATATTAATTAATTTTTAATATAAAATAAAAAACCATCTACCAGTTTTCGTGATAAAAATTATCTGTTTAAAAAGTTTTATAAAACACGAACCTCGAGTTTCGCTTAAAATATGAAAAATGCGCTACTAATTAATTCAAAACTAGCTGTCATATTTAAGTGAGAAATAACGTGTTTCTCTCCCAATTTACATAACTTAAATAATTAACACTTTTTTCGCTGTTTGCTGCATACGTATACAATATTTAATTAATAATTATCCCTGATTCAGTTTTTTAAAGAAATTTTCAACTTATTGCCTTCCCTACCTTTACCCAATTACATTATAAAAGATAAAGGAGTGATTGGTATTCTTTTTTTCTAACAGATTGTTATATAAATTAAATTTCTTTATGAGGATAAGGAAATTAATTTTTACTGCCTACGAGGGTCAGTCTGAAATTTTTGAGATACATCTAGGTTTTAAATTTATATGTACAAAATTTTACTTGTGTTCGAAGTAGTCTCCTCCAGATTCAATGCACTTTTGTAGACGAATTTTTCACAAATTAAATATCTGAAGCCATTCATTTCTCCGAATAGCTGAAAAAAATGCTCTCTTCTTCTGAATGAAAACGATGCCCACTTATGTTCTTTTTTAGATTAAAGAATAACCAAAAGTCACACATAGCTAGATCAGGTGAATACGGCGGATGTGCTATCACTTTAATTTGTTCTTGTTTAAGAAACTCAACTGTTAATCCGGCTGTATGTGAAGATGCATTGTCATGGTAAGCATTAGTTCCCCTAACATTCAATTCTTGTAGAATTTGTGGAAGACATTTAGTGGTATACCAGTTTGCTGTTACTGCCTTCTGTCCTTCCAACTCGATGGCTTTGACCAATCCCGTACTTCTGAAGAAAACGGCATACATCACTTTTTTCAGTGCGCGTTGTCTTTTCAAATTGTCGGTGGGGCATCTTCAAAGACTCATTCTTTGCTTTTTTGACGTGTTGGAACATAAAAAAAGAAAAAAAAACGGTTTACGTTTTATTACCCGTAACAATTTTAGAAATGATGAGGTAGCCACCATCATTTAGCAATTTAAGAGTTTCTTTACTGATTCTGACACTCTCCTCTTTTTGGTACTCAGTTAGATTATGGGGGGTACGACAAACTACTTTTTCATATGTAATTCTTCATTAATAATTTTGTGTATGGCTGAGGATACGGTGTTAAGTTTCTTCTGTATAATTTGATAGGTATAGCGATTATCATCCATTAACATTTTTCGTGTGGAACACATATTATCCAGGATTACTGCCGACGGCGGCCTTCCTGTGTGCTCTTCTTGAAGAAATTGCGACCTCTGTTAAATTCCTTAAACCATCTGAATACAGCAGTACAAGCTGGAAATTCATCCCTAAATGCCGATTACAATCGTTGAAAGCATTCTTCTTGATTTAATCCTACTTTAAAATCGTAGGAAATCAAAGCGCGAAAATATTCTCGAGTCAACTCCATTTTTTTCTGTTTAAAATTTATTCTACTCTAATCAAGTTGAAGTAAGTCAGTGAAAAATTTGTTGCATGTTAAATTATTTTATATTTAATAGTAAACCGTTATTTTTATTTTGTAAATTATTTTATGCGCGTATCTCAAAAATTTCAGAGTAACCCTCGAATTAAATTGTTCTTTACAGAAAAAGATTTTTGTATAAAAACAAAAGATTTTTGTAAGTGACGTAAAGTTACAAGTGCATGAAAAGCTATCTGTGACATTAAAATATATTATTTTCTGTCAATTGCATAGAATCTGAATAGATAGACAATTTCAGGTCATCTGTTATATGTTGGATTTCGAATACAGGTATGGTTGTACGTAGCCAGTAGGAATCGAATGAAATCAGTAGGTGTTGGTCAAATTTGTTATCGTGGTGCAAACATGAGGAGGAACAAAAACTACAGCTTCCATATTATACTTTTATTTTCTTTTATTAAAGATAAATGAAATGCTTATGAAAAAATTTGAACTTTTATAACAAAATTTTTTTATTGTTAATATCTGATAAACATCCTGCCAAAAAAAATATAATATAATATATAAAAAAATATAATAATATATAATAATATACAACAAGAAAAAAAAAATAAAATATATAACTTAAAAGAAATAATGATATGACAGATTAAATAGACAATATCATATAAAAATAAGAATTATTTAAAATAAAAAACAAAAAGTTATATATAATGAAACATTATATGTATAGAGACTGTCCAGAACAAAATTTGTATTTTGTAATTATTATGTTGTTTTTTTCTTTATTCCTTTATGTATTTGTATCTATTCACATTAGACTGAAAAAGTACCTATAAATTTATGAATTAAAAATCTAAAAAAAAAGAGAAAACTATAGTCCAATGAATGTTATACATTGTATCTTGTTTTAACTTGAACTTTAATTGTAAAATGCTGAGGTATACAAGAATAGATAATTTAAAATTACATGGACTCAGTAACAACCACTAACATTCTTCTTCTAGCACTACAGCCTTCTACAAAAGTCTCTAAAAGTTCTTCCATCTGGAAAGTCATAGTTCTCCACGTTGACTTCAATCATGCAGCGTTTTCTCAAATATCAATCCACCAGGTGTTTGGTCTATGTACTCATGTAATTTAAAAGTACACAATGAGACAGTGATCTTCCACTCGTATGAAGGTCCAGTGCAAAATTTCACCGGAATTGGAACAAGCTGAAGAAAAGTTTGCCATAGATACAGAAATTATATATATATATATATATATTTTATATATATATTATATATATATATATATATATATAAATATATAATATATATATATATATATATATATAATATATATATAAATATATATATATATAATATATAAAAATATATTCTTCTATAACAACAGCGTTCTATAAAATGTCTCTAAAAGTATTCTTAATTAACATAGAATATATGATTGACAGAATATATGTTTTCTAATATCAATCCTCGTATTTGATATGTATTTATGTAATTTAAAGTACACAATAGACAGTAATTTATAGTATGTGAAATTTATCAATTGGAACAATTTAAGACAAAGTTCACGGATATACACAAACACAAAAATATAATAACACAAACACACACACATATATATAATATATTTATATATATATATAAAAATATATATATATATGTATATATATATATATATATATATATATATACTATATATACATTTTATGTATATATAATATATAAATATATATATATATATATATGTATATACAAATTATAAACATATAATATATATAATATATATATAATATATATATATACATATATATAATTATACATATATATATATATATATATATATATATTATATATATATATATATATATATACATATATAAATATATATATATATATATAAATATAATATATATACATATATATATATATAATATATAATACATATATATATATATATATATATATATATAAATATTATATATATAAATATAAATATATATATATAATATATATATATGTATATATATTCTTTATAATAAATACATTTTAGGAAGGCTGTATTTTAAAAGTTTCTTACTAAATAAATTATATTGACTAATTTAAGCATTTTTCTCAATTATAATAATTTTTATTTTCCTTTTTCCATATTTTTATAGTAACTTTTTTTGTTTGGTTTAAATCATTGCATCTATATATGTGTTTTCCAACATTAATTAATAAATTAAAAAATTGTAAATTGCACTTGTCTAAACATAAAATAAAACACACATGTTCAGCCACCTTATCAAAAATATTTCTTTCTGTTGTTATTACTTTACTAAATAACATATGTCAAGTGATAATATTATAATCCTTTTAAGTATTCAGTATTATCTATTTATTTTCCTTTAGAAAATGCTATTCTTATAGTGCAAAAGAAAATAATGTTTAATATATACAATCTTTGCACATAAATAAAAATGAACCTTGAAACAATGTTTCAATAATACATAGCCATAAATACGTAAATTTTACTTTACAAATTTAAAAATAAAATTTTTTCCTTTTCTTGTATATAGGATAATGTTGTCTAAATATATTAAATTACAGTATTGCGTTTTTTTATTTTAAACTGGAATTTCTAATTTTAATTAATAAATAAAGTACAAAAATGTAGTATTCATAAATTTAAAAAACATATATCTAAAACAAAATAAAACTTAAAAAATACTTTATAATGTCATGTAATTATATATATATTGTAAATTTTTTTTACAAGTGAAATTGTTATAAAGAATCAGTCCATTATTCAAACATTGAAATTAATTGATAATCTTTAGTTTCCATTTTTGGGTTTCCGAATTCAGAGTATATGATTATAACGGATTCTCCTCTTATTTTCTTTAACAGCTCCAAATGATTTTTTAGTGTTTTTCGTTAAATATTAATAGCGTATTCCTCAGATTTGTTCATAGTATAACATAGCTTCCATACATAATTTGGTTTTACTAAAGTTTTATAAAAATAATTTGGTTTTTAACTAATTTTTGATTTAAAGAATCTCAGTGTAATAATATTTTATTTGCCATATTTAATCTGTTTAAATTTCAATTTTTAATATCATTATTTTTTGTTATGATTAGCCTAATATTTGAACTGTTCAACATTTTTAAAGCTATAATCTCCAATTGTCATTAGATCAAGTGTTTATGGTTACTGCTATAAATTTTTGTTATTTTAAATATTGTTACCATTTTAGCTGGATTCTATGGAAAAATTACTTACAAGTACTAACATAGTACAATCCTCTATATAATAATAGCCTAAGTTGTCTGTCTGCGAATTTCTGAAGCGGTTGTACCTGGAATGGATACAGGCATCCATATTGGATTTTTCATGAGTTAGGGTTAGCAAAATTGAAAGCGAGTTCGAAATCCACCCCATCCCCCTTTTCGAGCGTTTAATGCTATTATTTCAAGCCTTATCCTTCCTCTTATTCTATACGAAATTCATTCTTGATAGGATGGCAAAGGCGGAGAGTAATATTTAAATTTCTGGACTGTTTCTACTTGAACCTTCATATACTCTAATTAGTTCGCTCACAACGTGCAGGCGTTGTACGTTTGGTAGAATGTCCGCCCACTTGATCGTCGTACTTCTCGGGTTGACGGTTCTATCCCCGACGCAGCCAATTTTTTTAATGTCTAATAAATTTAATATTTTCTGCTTTTTCTTTTAAATTCTTATTCCGAAAGTTGTTTTATTATTTTATTTTAAATTTTTACTATTTTTTCTAATTTTTATTATTTTTATTTTATTAAATTCACGTATTGCTTTACGGATGTCCCTGGCCACATAAACATTTCATGTTGTGTATCCTTAAACTTTCTTCTCGTAATGTAATAATAGCCTAAGTTATCTGCCCGTCTGTCCTCGAAGTTATGAAGCTGTTGGACCTGGAATGGATAGAGCATCCATATTGGATTTTTGATGAGTTAGGGTTTGCAAAATTCAAAGCGAGTAAAGTTTATCTTTTCCTAAACTATAGATCCGATTCTGAAGTAAATTGGTATGAATAAGCTTCGTATCACAGCGAAAAATACTGTCCTCTTTAAAACGTTCGAAATCCACCCCGTCCCCTTTTCGAGCGTTTAATGCCATTATATCAAGCCCCATTTTAAGAGCAAGCGATTAAATTTATCAATTTATCACATAATAAATAGGTAAAAATAACAATTTTTTTCTAGCATTATGACTTCATTCCTTTAACCATCTCATTTAATCATTTCTTATTTTAAATTATTTAAATATTTTCTGCATTATTTCCATACGTTTTATCACTAAACTTAGATATTACATAAATAATTTTCTTTTTTATTTGACTTAAATAATAGATTAAGTACATATGTGATAATTTTAATCGATTATTTTTGTTGAAAGGTAATTCTCAGAAAAAAAAAATTTACCTGCCTCATAGGGTTCTTTACAATTCTGGAAAATTAAAAATTTTACCGATCCGTCATATGACGGGCTATATGCTAGTATAATTTCTTTTTAAAAATAGCTCATTTTAAAAATATTTCAATCATTTTCAACATTTATATAATTGCTTATTTTAAAAATGGTAGAAATACAGTAAAGCTTATATTTTATATTCAGAGTACAAAGGATCTTTTTGCACAGCATTTTAAAATCTATTACCGAAGTAAGATATTATAAGAAATAAAAAATCTATAACAATAATTTTTAAAGCTTAAAGTCATGCTTGAACATATAATTTCATTTCTATAATTAACTCCATTTGCTACAATTGTTATAATTTGATCCTTTAATACATGTTAAAAGAAATTTATCAAATTCTTAGAAATCTTTTTAGCTTGAGAAAGTTTAAATATAGCATTTTATTTATCCCTTATATATAATAGCCTAAGTTATCTGTCGTCTGAATCGAATTTATAATGCTTATAAAGGAATAATAAATATGATTATATGAATTAGGGTTAAGAAAATTAAAGCAAATCTTTAAACGCTCGAAATCCACCCCAAATTTCAAGCGTTTATTCAAGCCTATTTGCCCCGGTTAAGAGCTATTAAGTTATCACATAGTAAATAGGTAAAAATAGCATTTTTTCTAGCATTATGAAACGTCTTTTCTTTAACATCTTATTTAATAATTTCTTATTTTAAATTATTTAAATATCGTCTGCATTATTTTCAATTTTATCACTGAATTATATATTAAGTAAATATTTTCTTTATATTTGCATAAATAATAGATAGGTACATATGCATAATTTTAAATAAATCATCATTATTTTTGTGTTGCAATGAAATTTTATCATAAATGATTATTATTTATATTTTTATTAAATATATATTTTAAAAAATTTATTTTTTTTTATTTTATATAATGAATCATTTATTTGGTTATTATATTAATGAATATTAGTGGGTTTTAAATAATAAATTTAAATAATTTATTTTTAGTTTAATATTTAGATCTATATTAATATATTACCGGGACCTATCTTTAAAGCGATTCGAACGGCTTCGAAATACACCATAGTATTCGAACCCACGAATATTTCGAAGGCCAGCATAACCATTCGGCCACGTTCGGCTAAATCAGCTTTAAGCTGTATTCCGGTCTCAGTCCCTTTGCAAAGTGTATATCCGTAGCACTCAACCAATAATCGGGAGACATTAGAGGAGTATGGAAATAAACAATTTACTGAGTGCGTACCAGATAATTCTCAGCCAAAAGACAAACCATTTTTTCGGCCTGCCTCTTTACAATTCTGAAAATTTGAAAATTTTACTAATCCCGTCATATAACGGGCTATACGGTGGTAATGATGATATCAATCAAAACCTCCTGATTCTAATTTCCCTTACAGTTTTCGTCAATCATATAAATCGCTTTCTTGAAACAATTATACATCCTGTTATATAGCTAAAAATTCTCTAATACGCCACCTGCACTAAGCACTCTCGTAGAATTTCTCGCCAGTAATAAAAGCTCTAAAATTATATTTCATAGCTCAATTTTAATCACCGATTTTAAAACATCTACCGAGATAGTAAACATAATTTCTGCGTAAAATTTTACTTGCAGCGCACATAACTGATTGCTTTCATTAAGAACTCGGGAAATTCAAAATCACTCACCGTAGCCATGACTTAACTTGTAATCATAATCTAAACTCGGTGTTGCGGAGTGAAAGGTGAAGGCCTTTACTTTCGTTTAACATCGATGCTTTAAAAGCTGAGACAATATTTATTTCGAAATGCGTAAAGTGTGGCTCAAATAATTTCAGTTTCAGTACACGATTTGAACGGGTCGTGCCTTGTCTTTTATTATCATTCTAGCCGGTAGTAGTTAACGGGAATAAAATGAACTTCTCAAATAGTGAGAACTCTGGGTAGGAAATTTCAGAAATTTTAGAAATAGAGCGGAATTATTACCTAGTAGTTTAAAATTCGGTATTTATATCTTTTTGCAGCATTTAAGGAGACAGTAAACTTCCAGCCGAGTGAAATTTGGAGGAAATTTTATATATCTATCTGAATGGATTGGGAAAATTATCTACGATATATAAGCCTAACTAGTGTTTTATTGTACTTCACCATGAAAAAAATATAATTATTATCACAACAGACAATTTAATGGTTACTAACTAGCCGCTTTGTGTTTAGGCCTAGGCCTAGATTAACGAGATTAGCAAATGATGGTAATATTAATTTCAGTTTCAGTACACGATTTGAACGGGTCATGCCTTGTCTTTTATTATCATTCTAGCCAGGAGTATTTAACGGGAATAAAAGAAACTTCTCAAATAGTGAGAATTCTAGGTAGAAAATTTCAGAAGTTTTAGAAATAGAGCGAAATTATTACCTAGTAGTATAAAATACGGTATTTATATCTTTTTGCAGCATTTAAGGAGACAGTAGACTTCCAGCTGAATGAAATTTGGATGACATTTTATATATGTATCTGAATGAATTGTGAAATTTATCTACGATATATAAGAATGACTAGCGTTTTACTATATGTCACCATAAAAAAATATAATTATTACCACAACAGACAATTCAATGATTACTAACTAGCCGCTTTGTGTCTAGCCTTAGGTCTAGATTAGCAAATGATGGTAATATTAATTTCAGTTTCAGTACACGATTTGAACGAGTCATGCCTTGTCTTTTATTACCATTCTAGCCAGTAGTAGTTAACGGGAATAAAAGGAACTTCTCAAATAGTGAGAACCCTGGATAGAAAATTTCAGAAATTTTAGAAATAGAGCTGAATTATTACCTAGCAGTATAAAATTCGGTATTTATATCTTTTTGTAGAATTTAAACAGACCGCAAACTTCCAGTCGAGTGAAATTTGCATGAAATTTTATATATCTATCTGAAAGAATTGTGAAAATTATCTACAATATATTTATGATATAAGCATAATTAGTGTTTTACTATACGTCACCATGAAAAAAATAGAATTATTACCACAACAGACAATTTAATGGTTACTAACTAGCCGCTTTGAGTCTAGCCTTAGGCCTAGATTAACGAGATTATCTACAAACTAGATAACGAGAAATGATGGTAATACTAATTTCAGTTTCAGTACACGATTTGAACGAGTCATGCCTTGTCTTTTATTATTATTTTAGCCGGTAGTAGTTAACGGGAATAAAAGGAACTTCTCAAATAGTGAGACCTCTGGATAGAAAATTTCAGAAATTTTAGAAATAGAGCGGAATTATTACCTAGCAGTATAAAATACGGTATTTATATCTTTTTGCAGCATTTAAGGAGACAGTAGACTTCCAGCCGAGTGAAATGTGGATGAAACTTTATACATGTATCTGAAAGAATTGGGAAATATATCTACGTTATATAAGCATAACTAGTGTTTTACTATACGTCACCATGATAAAAATAGAATTATTACCACAACAGACAATTTAATGGTTACTAACTAGCCACTCTGTGTCTAGCCTTAGGCCTAGATTAACGAGATTATCTACAAACTAGATAACGAGAAATGATGGTAATACTAATTTCAGTTTCAGTACACGATTTGAACGGGTCTTGCCTTGTCTTTTATTATCATTTTAGCCGGTAGTAGTTAACGGGAATAAAAGAAATTCAAATCTCTTCAATATATACGTCACCATATAAAAAAAAAATGAATTATTACCAAACAAATTTACTAAATATCTACTTTTGTATTAAGGCCTAGATTAACGAGATTTAGAAAAAGTAGAACGAGAAATGATGGTAAATTAATTTCAGTTTATATAAATTTGAATAGCTTGCTTTTTACTATATCTAGCCAACGAAAAAATCATTTTACACCGGATTGTTTCGAATTTTAAACTGTTAGGTCCCCTAGATAAGGTGCAAAATAATGAGTACCAAACCAAAACCACACCAAACTATTCTTCTAGCCGGTAGTAGTTAACGGGATAAAAGGAACTTCTCAAATAGTAAGAACTCTGGATAGAAAATTTCAGCAATTTTAGAAATAGAGCTATATTATTACCTAGTAGTATAAAATTCGGTATTTATATGTTTTTCCAGCATTTAAGGAGACAGTAGACTTCCAGACGAGTGAAATTTGAATGAAAATTTATATATCTATATGAATGAATTGTGGAATTTATCTACAATGTAAGGATAAATAGTATTTTACTATACGTCACCATGCAATAAATAGAATTATTACCACAACAGACAATTCAACGATTACTAACTAGCTGCTTTCTTAGCCTAGATAAAGATTTCTCTTTTGAAATGATTGGGGAATGAAGTTTTAATTTATAGTTTTAGAACAGATTTTGTTGTTTTTAACAAAGCTTCAGATTTATAAAAATTAATTAAGGTCAAATAATTTGATTCATTTTCCATTATTAAATGACTGTAGAAGTCACCATAAAAACTTCTTCAAATATTCTAATGAAATCGCAAAATTAATTAAAGAATTCAATACTAATAATAGAAATGTTTAGGATATATTAAAAATATTTTATAGCTGAAGTTAATGTAAATTAAATCATTACATTTACAAAATAGCTAATTTATTGCATCAAACATTGAGCTAACTGTTTCTAACGAAGGGAATAAGATGAGTATTATCAAAAAAATACGCCGAAGATATATCCAAATTTAAAAATGCAATGGTCAATTTATCACATTTCTATTACTCTGCAATCATTTTTTTCAATTAAATGATAAAAACAAAGTGCCGCAGGATTCTGCGTGATAAAAACATGACCAATAGCTAATTTTACGCGTCATAGTTATCCTTGATATAACAAAACTCGAGTAAAATACATAAAAACAAATCTCACAGTAATTTAAAATAATACATGTGGTATTCTTAAATAAACTACAATATATATTATTTATAATATAATATAATATTTTAATTTGTCATGATAGGGAAAAATGTTAGATTGATTATAAATACAGTATATTAATGTTTATTGTTGTTGTAGTTATGATATATGTGTATCACAACTTTTTTGTACAGTCGCAGCTGGCATTGTAAAAATGCATATTTTGAATATTGCACGATAATAAAATATTTTGAATAATTTTATTTTATATGTGCGGTATTATAAATTGTTTTTGTATCAACATTAGGTTCATGCCTAGATAACATTAACAAATGATGGAGCTTAATTTAAAAAATCAAATTAGTGTTTAGATATTACTCTGTTGGTTGTACGTTGTGCTAAGTATCGCTGTAGATATTTAGCACCATGTATGTTCCATTATTTATTAGCAATTAAGAGAGTATTGACTTTCAATCAAGAGAAATTTGGTTGAAATTTTATGTTTCTATCTCAATGAATTGTCAAATCTATCTATGATAGAGAAGCAAAAAAGATGTTTTAATATTTGTCACTAATCAAAGAAATATTACCAATTAAACTATTACTAACTGGGCACTTTTATCCCAGGCTTCGGCCTAGGTTATTAATCTTCCCAAATAGCCATATTAATTTCAAAATTCAAATTAATTTTTAGATTATATTACACTGTTGGTTGTACGTTGTGCTAAGTGTCACTGTAGATACTTAGCCCCACGTATGTTCCATTATTTATTAGCATCTAAGGAGACTATTGTCTTTCAATCAAGAGAAATTTGTCTGAAATTTTATATTTCTGTCTCAATGAATTGTCAAATCAATGTATGATAGAGAGGCAAAAATAATGTTTTAATATTTGTCACTAATCAAAGAAATTACCAAAACAGATTTAATTTACTAACTGACAGCTTTTAGGTGCAGTATTAAGTTACTCAACTGATAGTAATATTAATTTCAAAATTTAAACAAGTTTTTAGATTATATTACGTTGTTGGTTATACGTTTGGCTAACTCGTGGGGAATACTCAGCCCAACGTCCCTACCAAAATTTTCTTATCTGTAAAATACCAAATTATTTAAAAAAAATTCTATTAAAATAGTTAAATTTTTACTTCTTATAGTCATTTTTTAATTTTTCTTAGACTCGCACATAAATTCACATTTTTTTGGCAAGTAGATCAAATGATATCATAAAATAGTTTAATTTGTGTTTTTTATAAATCTTCAATTTGCAGAACGGTGTTTACACGTGATACCAAACAAATCTCACATTTTTCCCTTTTAGTATGAATATATCAAATTATGTTAAAATGACAGCTGATAACTAATTTACAGACTGTTACATTCAAAGTTATTTTTACATTTACATGCAGTAGGAGCTTTACATTTTGAAATTTGAACTTTATGTACGGAAATTTACATTTTGACAGGTATTGAGGAATAGCTTTAACTATTATAAAACTTTGTTTTACAGTACTGGGTCAACATTTGATACCAAATAAATCTCTTATTAGGAAGATTTTCTTTTTCATAAATGGCATCATATGATGTTTGAAATGACAGGCGATCACTAATGATGAGTCTGCAATATCCAAAGGTCTTGAATTTCATATTTTGAACATTGAACTTTATATACTTATTTTACATTTTCTGCAAATAAACCGACCGAAATTGCTTTTAGTAGCTTTATATATTACAAAGCTTTACAGTACAAGGTATACATGTGATAACAAATAAATATCTTATTTGGAACCTTTTTTTATAAATTCCATGGAATGATGTTTTAAAGTGGCAGCTGTCACTAAATAAGATAATCCGACAGGTAATTGAGGATTAGCTTTAACTATTATAAAACTTTATTTTACAGTACTGGGTTTACATGTGATACCAAATAAATTCCTTATCCGTAAGATTTCCTTTTTCGTAAATTACATCGTATGATGTTTGAAATGATAGCCAGTTACTAATGATGAGTCTGTAATATTTAATCTTTGAATTTCATATTTTGAACATTGAACTTTATATACATATTTTTACATTTTCAGCAAATAAACAAATCTAAAATGCTTCTTATAGCTTTATATATTACAAATCTTCCCTTTACAGTACTAGGTATATATGCTATACCAAATAAATATCTTATTAGGAAGTTTTTATTTTTTATAAATGGCATAGAATGATGTCTTAAAATGACAGCTGTCACTAATAAAGATAATCCTACAGGTAATGGAGGATTAATTTTAACTATTATAAAACTTTATTTTACAGTACTGGGTTTACATGTGATACCAAATAAATTCCTTATCCGTAAGATTTCCTTTTTCGTAAATTACATCGTATGATGTTTGAAATGATAGCCAGTTACTAATGATGAGTCTGTAATATTTAATTTTTGAATTTCATATTTTGAACATTGAACTTTATATACATATTTTTACATTTTCAGCAAATAAACAAATCTAAAATGCTTCTTATAGCTTTATATATTACAAAGCTTCACTTTACAGTACAAGGTATATACGTGATACCAATTAAATATCTTATCAAGAAGTTTTTATTTTTTATAAATAGCATAGAATGATGTTTTAAAATGACAGCTGTCACTAAATAAGATAATCCGACAGGTAATTGAGGACTAGCTTTAACTATTACAAAGCTTTATTTTGCAGTACTGGTTTACATGTAATGCAAAACAAATCAATTATCTGGAAGATTTTCTTTTTCATAGATGACATTGTGTGATGTTTTGAAATGATAGCCGATCACTTATTATCAGTCTGCAATATTCAAAGGCCTTTGAATTTCATATTTTGAACGTTCTTTATATACATATTTTCACATTTTCGGCAAATAAACTGACCTAAATTATGTCTAATAGTTTAGCTATTACAAAATTTCACTTTACATTAATGGATATACATGTGATACCAGATAAATATCTTATTAGGAAATTTTTATTTTTTATAAATGCATCGAATGATGTTTTAAAATGACAGCTGTCACTAAATAAGATAATCCGACAGGTAATTGAGGATTAGCTTTAACTATTACAAAGCTTTATTTTGCAGTACTGGTTTACATGTGATACAAAATAAATACCTTATCCGTAAGATTTTCTTTTCATAAATTACATCCTATGATGTTTGAAACGACAGTGGATAATTAATGAAGAGTCTGTAACATTCAAAGACCTTTGAACTTCATATTTTGTATGTTGAACTTTATATACGTATTTTTACATTTTCTGCAAATAAACTGACCAAAATTGCGTCTAATAGTTTATCTATTACAAAGTTTCACTTTACAGTGCTAGGTATGCATGTCATACCAGATAAATATCTTATTAGGAAGATTTTATTTTTTATAAATGCCATCGAATGAGGCTTTAAAATGATAGCTGTCACAAAATAAGATAACCCAACGGATAATTGAGATTAGCTTTATCTATTAGGAAGCTTTATTTTACAATGCTGGGTTTGCATGTGATACCAAATAAATTCCTTATCAGTAAAGTTTTATTTTTCATAAATTACATCCTATGATGTTTGAAATGACAGCCGATCACTAATGATGAGTCTGTGATATTCAAAAGTCTTTTGATTTCATATTTTGTACATTCAACTTTATAAACGTATTTTTACATTTTCTGCAAATAAACTGACTGAAATTGCTTTTAATAACTTTATAAATTACAAAGCTTCACTTTACAGTACTAGGTATACATGCGATACCAAATAAATATTTTATTAGGAAGATTTTATTTTTTATAAATGGCATAGAATGATGTTTTAAAATGACAGCTGTCACTAAATATGATAATCCGACAGGTAATTGAGGATTAGCTTTAACTATTACAAAACGTTATTTTACAGTACTGGGTTTACATGTGATACCAAATAAATTCCTTGTCATTAAGATTTTCTCTTTCATAAAATACATCGTGTGGTATTTGAAATGACATCCGATCAATAATGATGAGTCTGTAATATTCAAAGGTCTTTGAATTTCATATTTTGAACATTGAACTTTATATACGTATTTTTACATTTTCGGCAAATAAACCGACTGAAATTGTTGATAATAGCTTTATATATTACGAAGCTTCATTTTATAATACTAGGTATACATGTGATACCAAATAAATATCTTATTAGTAAGAGTTTTCTTTTCATAAATGGCATCATATAATATTTTAAAATAACAGCTGTCACTAAATAAGATAATCCGACAATTAATTGAGGATTAGCTTTAACTATTACATAGCTTTATTTTACAGTATTGGGTTTACATGTGATACCAAATAAATTCCTTATCAGTAAGATTTTCTTTTTCATAAATTACATCCTATGATGTTTGAAATGACAGCCGATCACTAATGATGAGTCTGTCATATTAAAAGTTTTTTGAATTTCATATTTTGAACATTTAACTTTATATACGTATTTTTACATTTTAGGCAAATAAACTGACCGAAATTACGTTTAATAGCTTTATTTATTATAAGTTTTCCTTTACAGTACTGGGTATGTATGTGATACCAAATAAATATCTCATTCGGAAGGGGTTTTTTTTATAAATGGCATGGAATAATGTTTTAAAATGACATCTGTCACTAAATAAGTAATCGGACAGGTAATTGAGGTTTAACATTCACTATTACAAAGCTTTATTTTACAGTACTGGGTTTACATGTGATACCAAATAACATCCTTATCAGTAACTTTTTCTTTTTCATAAATTACACCGTGTAATGTTTGAAATGACAGCCGATAACTTATGACAAGTCTGTAATATTCAAATGTCTTTGAATTTGTTGAAGCATAATGAAGAGCTGCAGATCGCAAAACACCTTTTATTAAAGGTAACGAAATAATAGCAATAATAATACTGATAATAATGATAATACAAAAATACTAGGTACATTGGGCTTTTATAGTTTTATAAATATCCTGAGCCCAGCCAATTAAATTACAGGCACAAGACAAAATTAATCAAACGCAACGAATGAAAACACAAAAGGATGAACTCAAGAAAACCTAGTACTTCATAGAAAGCTATTACTTAAATAATAATAAGCAGTTAAGTCGCCAAGTATGAGTGCGATTATATATTTTAACAGAATTTCATATTTTAAACATATTTATATACTATTATTACAAACTTTATATACGTATTTTTACATTTTCGGCAAATAAACTGACCAAAATTACATCTAATAACTTTATTTATTATAAAGTTTCACATTACAGTACTGAGTATACATGTGATACTAAATACATATCTTATTATAAAATTTTTATTTTTTATACATGATATTGAATGATATTTAAAATGATAGCTGCTACTAAATAAGATAATTTGAAACATTCAAAATTGTGTAACTTTTACGCATTTATTATTCTCAGGAGACCACAACAGTTTAAATTTAACATATTCATCAATATATATTTATCATAAATGGCATTAATAGGTTAAAACACCCCTGTTTTTTCAGCTTTATTTAGAATTCTTCATACTAAACAGTGCTTTCCATTTCAGCTGTCATATTTTATTTGAATAAATATACAGCGATTTTTTTACGCAAGATGAAATTACCATATTCCAAAAATTCTTTATAAAAGTTTCATTCATCTTTGTGACATCAGAATAATGTATTTCTAGCAGCTACTTTATCAACAACACTTCTAACTCGAGATGAAAAAAAAAGGTATTGCTGAAAGGTTAATCAGCTGTTATGTCCTTCTGAAAAACAATAGTATAATCGAGTAAAGGAAAAATAACAATAAGTCCTTAGTCCTTTAGCAGTGGTACCATTCAACTTAGAATATTAATGCACAATAAGCTCATAAATAAATCTTGCGTAAACAATTCCATTCGAGAAAGAAATAGACAAGATATTTCTCCATTATAATATTTGTTTTATAAGCCATTTGTCTGGATTTCGTTCGAAAATATTGCAAAACAGCTGTAGAAGTAATAAGCAAACTACTTGAATTGTGTTTAAAAACAGTGACACCAGTAACTTAGAAGGAAAACCAGAAATGTTCCGCATAAAACTGCATTGCTTAAAATAAATTAAAATAAATTTTCTTTTCGATCAGTTTATATGCTTGTGTTCAGGAGAAACATAACCTCTTTCAGCGTTTTTCAACATTTAGTTTATCTGATAACTGATTTCTTTCTATACAGCGGGCAAAAATGAGCTATCTAAAAAAATCGAGGGCTTCCAAATTTCCAATACAGAATGAGAGGAAAAACTGGTTCTAATATACTTTTACTATCTATCTGTACTAATAAGTGCTCAATCCATTGAATGTAATTTTTCCAAGCTAAAAATAATGGAAAATTATTTTTAAAGACTATCTCAAACAAAACAGTAGGTTTGGTTTGATTTAGCGTGCTATGGTCTACTTTATTTTGACTCGAGAACTAATGAGACCGGGACCTACTGCTTAAAGCTGATTCCGAACGACTAGGAACATCCCTGCCCCAGTAGGCTTCGAACTCATACACTCCGCTAACCAAGGTCAACTTTCTGAACACTCGGCCATAGTGTTGTCAAAACAGTCACACTTCGCTATATTAAGAATAGAGTATGGATTCTGTAGCAGATTAGATGTTCCTGATTTAATTAGATATATCTCTCAACTAAAATTTCATAAAAAAATCATCTGAATTATGTTCCAGTTAAACGTTTTGTTAAATGAAGTATTTTGCCTGAAAAGTTATAATTACTTGCTATAATTGCAGTTATTTTTTTAATGGTCTCTAAAATAAGAATGTATACATTTTAATGAGAATGCTTACGTTGCAATTCCAAAGAGGCTTTCTTTTAACTTTTACACAGTTAGGATCAATGGCAAGGTTTGAACCTGACACAAACCATATAAAAAATTTAAAATATTTAATTTTAATAAATAAAAAGCTATATCGAAACCAGATACATTCCATTATTAAGAACCATTTAAAAATGGAGTTACACAAGACATTGTTTTTGCAACTTTCGCTTATGGCAGATTAACATAAGGTATTACAAATGTAACTTTCAAATTTCGTACACAAGTTATTACTAAGCTGACAAAAATAAGAACTACAAATCTTACGGAAATATTAATATTTACAGTATTTAAATTTTGGATTTCTCTAAAATAATTATGAGTTTTTTACTTGTAATTAAAATAACTTAGTAACTATAACAAAATTAAAATATTTCTCACGATTTTCGTAGTTAATGTTGTCAAATCACTTAAAATATCTGCCTAAAATAACGAAGTAAATTATAGAGATCATTAAATTCTACACGCTTGAATTATGTTTCATAATATGTTGTTTAAAAACATACCATTACTAAATATGGTTACTTTATACAATTATTTTTAATTGTGTCCGAATTTTAGTGGTATAAAGTTTTCGCTTTATAAGTACAGGGTGAGTCTAAATTGCCTTTAAACAACACTAAACTGATTCTAAACTGATTAAAATTTCCCTCAAAAATATAAAAAAGAGAGGGTATCGCACCCATCCAGACAAGTACATTGGTTATTACCATGAAAACATAGGGTCACATTCCACTCTTAGATTCAGAAAAAAGTCAAGTCGGAACGCATCAAGCATGAACGGAATAAAATTATCCGAAATCTAAAGTTATTTTGTACATGATTATGTATTACATACCTTAACGCCTTAGCAACCAACATCTCGTGTACGCGACGCAGCGATTTCACTCTTATGAGTCCAGTGTCGCCTCCATGCAATGATCTCTGGTTGATATTGAGAGACCAGCGTCGCGTATGCGTAATAGGAGATCTGAACACCTTATTTTAATTTTGAAATGCTAGATTTAATTACTAGATGACGTAAACGGCAACGGTTGTCGACTCTTATAGTATTTATGTGCTGATTCTCAAGGTGTTAAAGACTATCAATATTTACAGTATTCAAATTTCCTGTCGAAAAAAAAGGCGTATGTTTGTTCTTAAAAGGCTCCGTAGCTAGCCAATCAGATCAAACGTTGTAATATAGCAAAGGCACACTAACAGCATTTTAAATTTGAGAGAATCATCAAATTGATACGAGAATTTTCATTCGCCAGTGTGAAATGTGCAATAAGCCACTGAACACTTTCTGTGAGTTTTTCTATGAACAATAAATTAGGATGTGCATTTATGTGATTTATTCGATTCCACCACACTGTTGTATGTTTAGGTTACGTATTATTCTTTTATCACATGAAAAAGGAAACAAATCATACACAGATAGTTATAAATCTTATTTTTTAAAAAATGGACATACTGCCTTTTTCTTCCCTTCCACAAAATAGTTTTACATTGTTAACTCTGTATTCTTAGCTTTGTGTTCAATCAGATCAAACTGTGTAATATAAAAATGGCACAATAACAGTATTTTAAATTATTGAGGAATCATAAAGAGGATACGAGAATTTTCATTCACCTGTGTGAAATGTGCAACAAGCCACTGAACACTTTCCGTGAGTTTTTCTTAGAAAAATAAATCTGGATGTGCATTTTTTGGGTGTGATTTATATGCTTCCATCACACTGTTGTATGTTCAGGTTGCCTATTTTTCTTTTATCACACGAAAAAGTGTTTTTTTTTAAATGTGAACATTTTTACTGTGTATTCTTAGCTTTCTATTCAATCAGATCAAACAGTGCAATATAAGAAAGGCACAATAACAGCGCTTTAAATTTTCGAGGAATCAAGAGGGACGAAAATTTCATTCGCCAGTGTTAAATGTGCAACTAACCACTTTCTGTGAGTTTTTCTATGAACAATAAATCAGGATCTGCATTTTTTTTGTGTGATTTATTCGCTTCCATCACACTGTTGCATGGTCAGGTTACCTATTTTTCTTTTATAACATGAAAAGAAAAAAATCATACACAAATATTTATAAATCTTAATTTTTAAAAAATGGACATACTGCCTTTTATTGCTCTTCCACAACATAGTTTTAAATTCTTAACATTTTTGCCCTTTATTCTTATTGTTCTATTATCGATTGCTTTATTACTCTAGTTACACCTTCCAGAAGATTTATTTGTGGTTTTAAAAAAGTTTGGTGTTTTAGCACATTGTATGCATGACACGTACTAGTACGTTTTCTGACGATTGATACTTGAGCGCGGGATTATTAGTTTTATGATTGCTCTTTTCATTTTTTATAATGTAAAAATGTTTATATATAACATAATTCAAAAAAATTAGAACTATATACTACTATTTCTATTTGGTTTTTCAACTCCTCTTCTTAGCCCACTCTCCTGTTTCTAATCATGGATCTTGTTGGTGCTTCAACCACATTTGGCGAAATTGGCTTGCTTGCAGCTTGCGTGCGTGGCGTGCTTGCAGCGTGGCGTTTGAAATCTGGCGAGGGGATTGTAACTCAACAAATTGATACATAAACAAAAACAACATTTTGAGGAAAAATTTTACAAAAATTGAATATTTAAAATCTAATTGAATTAACAAAGAAAACACAAAGGAAACACATCCAGCAAAAAACTCTTTGACTTAAAAGAAACTGTATTTTGAGTGGAGGTTGAAGAGGAGTTGTAAAATTGAAATTTTTTTTTCAAATCTCTTATTCATATTTACGATACTATTATAATTTTATCCATTAAAAAATATATTTTTTGTTTACAAAAATCTTATGGTTGTTATTTATATATTTCTATTTATATATTTGTTTGTATATTTCAATATAAAATACGAAAAGTTGTTTGAAAAATTAAATAATTTTCGATCTATTGAGATTTAACTGAATAACTAAATGTAAGCTCAAAACGCCCGCTCCCGGTACAATTCCTCTGCGAAATGTACCCGCACACAATGTGTTAATATTTAGTAGTGAATGAATGAATGTCTGTTCAAGGAACATGTTTTTAAAGATTAACAAAAGATTGTTCTCAACAAATTCTTATACTATGCTCTAAACTATTATTAACATATTAAATTAATACACATATTTTGCTTTATATATAATTAAAAATGAAATATTTGCTTTAAATAATTGTAAATATTTATTAAAGCAGATTTTAACGTATAAAGTAAACACTACTTTTTACACCACTATCTTTAATTGATAATTAGATTTTTTTAAAAAGCCTTTTATTTACACCGATGTAAAAATTATTTGTAAAATCAAATATACGGAGATATAATGATATAAACGTTTTTAAATATTTTAATAATCTCTTCTTTTTATTTTAAATGTAATGCTTAAATATTTGAAATAAATTGTTTATGCTTCACCATGTAAATGTCAACTCAATATCATAAAAAATATCTATATAAAACGTTTTTGTTACTTTGTTAAATGCTGAAATAAATATCACTTTTTTAACTTTATTAATGCGTTTTGTTAAAAAAAAACCTAATTTGTAAAAGTAAAAGGCTAGTACATTAATTTATTTATATATTTTAAGTTACTTGCGTTTTATGAAATTAGAAAATTTTTGTTTGATAACAGTTTTTTAAGTAAATATTTAATAAACACTTTTTCTCTATTTCCTAAAGCAATAATGTAATTTCACTGTAAATTATATTAATAATATTTATATTACATCCCATTAAAATTTTATCGTAATTTTTTTAGATGACTGTAAATGCAAATTAGAAAATTAAACATTCTTTCTGCTTTAATGAATCTAAAAAAATAAAAAAATAAAAATAACTTTTTAAAAATTTAATAATTTCCTTAAGTGTGTTTAGAATGAAATGAAATGATAACACAAAAAGACAAACTGAGCGTTTATTTTTTAAAAATATAATCTTTAATGAACAAGGACGACGAAATAAAGAAGAGTTAAAAAGCATTTTCTTTTGAGAAAGTAGTTTTTAAATAGAACATAAATACTTAATTGTTAAAAAAAATCACAGGAAATTTGAATATTTCAGAAATCTTTTTAATGTATATCAGAAATAGTGCAATAACCATTACATAGAGCTTGTTTCTGTTTAGTTTTCACAACCTAGATTTGAGATTAAGAAAAAAATATTACTAACCTAAAAAGTAGTAATTGTTAGAATAGCTTACTTCTTATACAAAAGATATTAAAAACTACGAGTCTATGTAAAAGAAAAAGTATTTTGCTCAAAAGATAAATACACAATAGATACATATACACACATACATATAATGGTGTTTTAATATAATAAATGTATTAATATTTTTGAGCATATTTGGGATGCCTTGCAACGTGCTGTTCAGAAGAGATCGCTACAACCTCATACTGCTATTGATTTAGGGATATCTCTGCAGAATTAATAGTGTCATACCTCCAGCACTTTTTCAAACATTAGTCGAATCTATGCCGCATCGTGTTGCGGCACTTTAACGTGATCACGGGGTTCTAAACTATATTAGGCAGGTTTAAATGTTTTTTGGCTATTCAGTGTATTTTATGTATATGTATAATGCAGTATATTCGGTATATTATTTTATAGCCTATTAAATAAATTACAATATCAAGTACGTATGTATAAAATTAGAATTTCCAGAAAATTAGGGGGGAGAGTGCAAATATTTATTATAAAAAAGGAGCAGTTGTACCATTTTTATGACTCTTCAATTCGTACATATGTAATATAGGAAGGGAGTAATGTTATAAGTGTACTATAAGAATAACAGATCTAGGAATAATTCCCCCGAAAACAAAAAGTAATAAGGAAAAACCCCACAAAGACAATAGGTGAGGGAAACAAACAAGATCTCCTGCCAACACACAGATGTGAACCACCTGTGGGCCATGAAGATGCAATTTTAAACCCCCTTTGACGTTACAGAAGTCGTAAAATCAAACAGATTAATCCCCGCTGACACTATACAGTCACATAATTTGCGGAGGTTATTTCCCTCACCAGCCACCTGTACCCCACAAGATAACTACCCTGGGTGTCTGTTCCTCTAGCCTAAAAACAAAAACAAAAAGTGCGAGGACCAATGAAGAGGTTCAAGAATGTCCCAAACACGCCCTCGCAAATCCTAAATGGACAGCCATAACCCCCCCCCCCCAAATACCATAGTGTAAGATTTTACATTTTCGATAAAGAGTTCATATTCTGTGTCGAGCAGTCAGTTAGAAAAGGAGACATTCTCTCCCAAGCAGTCAGCCTGTTAGTATGTTCTCACCCTAGCCGTGAATTAATCTAGTCATGTCAATCAGAATAGTCATGTCAGTAAATTCGTGACTTGACAGTGTTTCATGATGCATACTTATATCTTGGATAAAGGTACTGGACGAAAACTCGTATCCCAATTGTTTAAGTAAAGGCGGTCATTCCAGACATGATATATATATATATATATATATATATATATATATATATATATATATATATATATATATATATATATATATATATATATATATATA
>CM063506.1:44598224-44618224 GCA_032207245.1 Pardosa pseudoannulata
ATTTCTAGTTATAATGTCGAATATTTTAAAAGTTAAAATGCCTTATTTTTATTTACCTCTTATTCTATTTTTCATCCTTTAAAATTTTAAGAGATAACTAATCGAAATTTACTCTTAATGAATTAAAAAACTTTATATTAATATGAAATAAATTAATAATTTTTAAAAATAAAGGTAAACTTCACATCTTAAAATCTTTTTAAACCAAGGATATATGGATTGTAAAGTTGATTCCAAATTTTGGACTGGCCAAATCCTAGGCAATATTCAATCACATTGAAATTCTCCGGGTAATAGTTTTAATATATATATATATATATATATATATATATATATATATATATATATATATATATATATATATATATATATATATATATATATATATATATATATATATATATATATATATATATACATATATATATATATATATATATATATATATGTATATATATATATATATATATGTATATATATATATGTATATATATGTATATATATGTAATATATATATATATATATATATATATATATGTATATATATGTATATAATATATATATGTATATATATATATATATGTATATATATATATATATATATATATTATATATATATATATATATATATATACTATATATATATATATATATATGTAATATATATATATCTGGTATATATATATAAATATATATAAAATATATGTATATTCATATATATCAGAGTTCATGTTCTCACACAAGTACACCCAAGAACGCTGACAACAAGAATTTTCCCACAACAAAAACAACTTATATATATTAACTGCAATATCAGCAAAACACGAAAACATGTTCCGAAAACACCTATATAATTGCTGCATAGACAGAAAGTTTACAGTTTTATGACAGAAAGGAATGTTAAGTGGAAAATATCGTTGACCAAACCATTTAGAGGCTGATAGAGATATTTAGATGAATTAAAATGGAAGAGAGGAGATTTTTGAAGAAATATTAAAGTTAAATAATTTTGATATATTACATATATATATGTATATATATATATATATATATATATATATATATATATATATATATATATATATATGTATATATATATATATATATATATATACATATATATATATATATATATATATATATATATATATATATATATATATATGTGTGTGTGTGTGTGTGTGTGTGTGTGTGTGTGTGTAAACCATTAATTATAAAACTTCAGGACAAGGAGAAATAAAAGAATAGCAGTAATAAAAATGCAGTCGGGCCGACATTGAAGAGAACGACACAAGTCTAATTGAAACTTTATTACAGAACAGCTACAACGGCATATTTTACTGAACGACAGACAAAAGAAAGCCACAGAGATCACTCTGATTGAGCAGAAGTGCACCCACGAGCGAAGACAGAAAAAACTTTCCCACGGTGAAAAAAAAATTACTCAGCGAATTAAAGGCAAGATCTTGAAAAACGAGGAACCATTTGCTGGCGACAGCTGGGAAACGTGCTGAACAGACAGAAAGTTTACATTTTTAGGATAGAAAGCTTTGGGAATAATTTTAAGTTGAAAACACTCTTTTCATTAAACTATTTATAGGCTGGAAAAATAATTTAAATCAATTAGAATGGAAGGAGGTTTTTAGAGAAATATTAGAGTTAAATAATTTTGATATATTACATATATATAATTATTTCACTTTAATATCTCCTTAAAAACCTCCTCACTCTCATTCTGATTCCTTAAAATCAAAGAAGTGTACTCAACTTAAAATTCTTTCCATACATTTCCCAAAGCTTTCTATCCTATAGATGTAAATTTTCTGTCTATTCAACACGTTTTCCAGCTGTCGCCAGCAAGTGGATCCGCGTTTTTCCCGATCTTAACAGTTTAATTTTCTAAGTTTCTTGTCTCTTGGGAAAATTCTTTCTGTCTTCGATCTTGGGTGCACCCCTGTTCTAGCACATTGATTGTGTCTATTTTTTTATCTGTCCTTGACTAATAAGGATATTTGTTTTAGCAGCTCTAAAATAAAGCTTTAATTAGACTTGTGCAGCTCTCTTCAATGAGGGCCTATTGCATCGTTATTACTAATAACTGATTAGGCTCTCCTTGCCCAGTAGCCCGGGCAAGTAAAAACAAAGGGGCTACATAATTATTGTGACTAGAGGAAATAATTTTTACACATATATATACATATTGTTTATCGTATTCTAAGCATGTTAATAATTAGTTTTTAAAGTATTAAATTTTATTATTTTATTTACTTTTAATTTATTAAAACGCAGTTCTTTCCTTGCAAATTATCTAACATATTATCTGCGATTTTTCCAGTTGTTAACCTAAGTTAAATAAATTATGCAATTATTATCAGATTTTTCTTTTTATTTACTTCAGTAACATTTTTCAACGGTTGTTTCCTTACAAACAACGAAATAATCTTTACAAACGGAACGAAAAATCATTTGAACTTATTTTGGCATTCATTTAAAAAACATCGCCAAGAAGACGTCATCTGGACTTCAAATTTAGATTTGTGGTTTTGCTCCCCGTTGTGAAGCACTTCCACCATGGTTGCACCTTCCACTCTGTGATATGCAAGTTCTACCACTTGGGAAATGCAAATCTCCAAAGCGAAGAACACGCCAGGGAAACTCCCCGCTTGTATAAATACCCAGCTCCAACAACTAGAAGCACCGCGGTTAGATGTGGTTAGGTTGTGTTGCTGCCGCTGATATATATACTATAAATACGCTTGCAAATAAAAGATTAGTGGTAGATACTCTTATGGTCTTTTTCCACCTTAGGTTCTACCACGATATTTTGTTAATAAAATGATATACCTTAACAATCCAGTCAAGCAGAGTTCCTTGCGTTTTCTCCTTGAAACTTTGATTACTGAGGAACTCTAACGACCACGGGTCTTATACATAGGTCATAAATCATGAGACGTGCTGGCTGCGTTCAAGTTAAACCCACAATTTTAGCAATAGTGAGAAAGGCAAAATAATCGGATAAAATGCGATATCCCCTATATAATAATAACCTAAGTTATCTGTCCAACTGTCCTAGAATTTATGAAGCAATTGGACCTGGAATGGATACAGACATCCATATTGGATTCTTAATGAGTTAGGGTTAGCAAACTTCAAATCAAGTCTTTAAAACGTAAGATATCCATCCCTCCCCTCTTTTTCGAGCGTTTACTGCCATTATTTCAAGCTCTATTTTCCCCGGTTAGGCCCGGTTAGAGAAGGCGATTAAGTTTATCACATAATAAATAGGTAAAAATAACATTTTTTTCTAAAATTACGACGTCATTCCTTTAACCATCTCATTTAATCATTTCATATTTTAAATTATTCAAATATCGTCTGTATTATTTTCATACATTTTATTACTGAGCTTAGATTAGAAGTAAATGAATTTCTTTTATATTTCGCTTAAATAATAGATTAGGTACATATGTCATTATTTTAAATTTAATTATCGATTATTTTTTGTTGCAATGAAAATTTTATCACCGGTAATAACAACAAAGTCTTTTGATAAAAGTCTAGGAGTCTATTTCACGGACTAATAAATATCTAACATTTAAGTTTTATATCTTTGAAATTAAAAGTTTGTTCGTTTATGTGTTCGTTTTTTATACATAACCACACGGTTTGATTAAATGAATTCAATGTGATTTTAAACTGCATTCACAGTATCGAGAGACTTTAGAGGAGTATGAAGATAAACAAATTATTGAGCGTGTACCAGATAATTCTCAGCCAAAAAACAAACTATTTTTTTACGTGCCTCATAGGGTACTTTAAAATTCTGGAAAATTAAAAAGTTTACTGATCCAATCATATGACCGGTTATATGCTAGTTGTAAGATAATTATGTATGGAAATTTTTATGCATTTTTTTCAATGTTTCTCTGGAGGTACTGTCAAGCGCATACATACATGTCACCAGATCTATGTTGCTGACAGAAATAAAGGCTAGATGGAGCAGGAATCCAAATGCTATTCTAGTGCCCCTACTGAAACGATGATATTTTACAACAAGGATCCGAATCCTATGAAGGATTCAAATTGAAATATGCTTCAGGTGGTACCATCAGGTAGAAAGAATTGTTATAGAGGCAAATTGACTAGGTAAATAAAGGCCCAATATAACAGAACATATTTCTCAGTGGTAAAAGGAACATTTATTGGATCATAAGAAATATACTGAGTCTCATATAGATAATACGATATCTTTCACAGTCTCTCGAATAACCAATAAAATGATTCTGATTTAATTTTCTATTACTTCCAAGTCCCTGCCTCCAATGACCCGATCTCTGTAGCTTCTATACCAAAACGTGAGTGTAAAGTTAAGATGTCTGTTTTCATATGTATTCCCATTGGTACTGCGTGTTTGTTAGCTCTCAGATTTAAACATCATTTTATATAAAGTATTTTGTAATATAATTTTGCTACATTTATAACGTAAAACAAAATTATTAGTTTTAAACTCAAATTTTTTAAGTTATTTCCCTTTAAAAAGTTGTATTTCTTTATTTTTTTATAAATTTTCTTGATTTTCCTTTACATTAATAATTTCGTTAATTGTTTTTTATTTCTTCCAAGTTAAACATGACACAAGGAACACACGAAAATTCTATTCGATTAAGTAAAATTATATCCAACAGGTATCAAGAAATAGTAAAAATAATTATGCATACCTCCAATATTTTGTAAATTACAGGATACACATTTGTGCTCCAAACAAGTGCAGTTCCTTTCATTTTCTCCTTCAAAACTCGATCGGTGAGGACTTCCAATGCCAGCACACCCATGGCCCACAGATCGTACGGCTTTCCTTCTGTCTTTATCTTAAACCCTCGACTGTAGCATACTTCAGGAGGACGGTACATTAAAGGAAGCCCATATCTGTGAAATTGCAAAAATCGAAGTAGCAAAACTAAAACTGTCAAAAATTGTGTACTCACACTCTGCTTTCATACCCTGATTGCATATTAATACGGTAGTGTTTTTTAATTAACCTAGAACTATAAAATGAACTACAAAAGAAATAACTTATACGAGATATGTTTTATACCATTAACAAAGGGGGGGGGGCAACGTCTCTCGCGTCCGCGCCACGAGCTTCAAGCCGTCGGTGTCCTCTGGGTAGTGCTAAATGAGAGACAACCTCAGACTAAAGGAGGCATACAAATGCCTCCTTTAGGTATACACGGGCGTCACGAACCCGGGGTTCATCTGAGTGATCTTTTTCTAGTGTCTTCCCTGGTAGTCTCGAACTTGCCTCTGTATTGCTTGTTCCTTACTGGGATTGACCACATTAATTCTCGAGCCATGACGGACCTCTCGTAGGTCAGCTGCAGCTTTATAGCTGTCGTGGTTGCGGTAGTGGAGACTGATCTTGAGTAATAGCTGCTGTATGGGCTTAAAACCTGGGTCAGCTTAGGAATAACCTTACACCATTAACAATGTGTTTGAACCGAAAATATCGCTTATTAATGCACGAACAGTCCCCGTGATGCATTGCACCTTATTCCCTACGTCTAAACCTATTTTCGGACATGAACTATTTAGTATACAAGAAGAAACCAAAAGGCCTCATTAGCCTTAACAGACCCATTACAGACATTTTAACAAGCTTCCATTTTGAAATACATAAAGTTGCAATTGACAACTTTGTGATAAGGTTACTCTATTATATCGCCCCTGAAATTTCTCACTTTGATAATATCAAGCATTAATTTCCTTTTCAACGTTTTTTCAGTAGAATAACTATTGTTGAGGTGTCTGCAATGGTTCATGTGTTATTTCATTTTAAAGTTACAGGTTAATTAACAGACATCTTGTGTTGTTCATGCTTATCAATTATCCCTTGCTGTGTTTGGATACTAATTGAGCGAGATGATTTTTGGCGATTTTTCACGGGACCGTTAAAAGGCTGAGATGATGCATTTTAATACTGCTTGGCTTGATTTAAAAGTACAATGAATACAATGAATGTATAATTAAAATTTTGGACACTGTTAATAAAATATCACGGAAGAAAATAATAAATTGGTATTAATAATATGCAGAAAAGTACGGGTGAAATGGATTCGAGAATTTTTGTTAAATTAATCAATTGTTGTAATTAAGTATAATTGCATATCAACTTTTTGATGCATTTTTTGGAACATAGTTAAAATTGACGTGTAAGCTAATATTAAGTTCAATAGAACAGTAATGCTTTCTCAGAAAAAGGCACTTCTAATATGGCAACTATAGCAAAAAAATTTGCATGGCCCACAAATTGTACTTTTACCACTCAGCATAGTACTAAAATTTACTTCTAAAGAGAATGCATTTAAATAAAAATGATTTCCAAAGTGCAACATAAGCCTTCCTGTAAATTTAGAAATTTTTTCAAAATAGTACATCATGCGAGTGACATAAGTTAGATAAATAATTGTAGTTATATGAATAATTGCACTTTTGTTTGTAGTTTATAATTTAAAAATTATTTAACATTTCAGATAAGATATTATTTACAAAGGTTATTAACAAATAAATCTTGATAAAGTATATTGAAAGAAATGAAATAATAATGAACTTAAAATATGTTAAAACGATTAAGTAGAGCTAGAAGAAGTCCGTACATGTATCTGTATATAATCTATCTATCTGTATATAACGAGAACTTGCACAATAAATATGTGAGTAGAGGTATCCTCTCTCTGAACGGTAGATACAAGAGAGGTATGGAAACACGGTAAAAATTTTCTCCTACTGAGAATAGTAAAAATTGAGAGAAATTTAAATCGTGGCATCAAAAAGCGTCTTATACCCATCAGGATAGATGGCCCGCTGAGGATTAGCAAGTAGTGAGAGAAATGTTTTATTTAGAAATTTTTTAGTAAAAACAATTCACATTCTTATGCAGCCAGAACTTATTATTATTTAACGAATAATGTTAATGATTGAAGTAAAGGCTCAAATTAAAAAAATAAGTCTGTTGTAAATATGAAAACATTCTTAGACATCAGAACACGCTGCTCCCACCTCCGTCGATAAAGTACTGCACATGACAACTTATTTTTCCTGATATCGCCGTGTCTATATTCTGATTTTTTATAACTTTGGTATCCGGCTGTCCTTGCGAAACCCTTTTGTTGCTTGTTAAATGGGACTAATTCTTATTGCTTTTGAAATGCTTAAAATTAAATTGATTTCTTTTAATGAACAACGGTGATTTTTCTTAAATTTAATCCGGTTAATCTATTATTCTATCATTTCCACTTGCGTGAAATAAAAGTCATTAAAACACGAATGGGTACCCTATTCTGATAGAGCTAAATTACGGTAACCAATTGACATCAGAACAGGGAACCTCGCCAACGTAGCTATAAAGCATTAAGTATAACAACCTAATTTTTTTACTGATTTTACCTTGTCTGTATTCTGATTTATATTTTTTTTATAAGTCTCTTGTAACGTATCCGGTCCCTGTTTCAGGAGACACAAGGAAGAATCCGATGTACCTGGATTTATATATTTATTTACACTTCTGCTACATACATCATTTCACAACTATAAAAAACAATCTGATCACAAGAAGTGATTAGTACACGTAGGCCTGAGTAGAGACGGGTACCTAAACTAAATTCAGTCTCTGCCGAAATATGGGTGCGTAGACGGAAGACAGCTTCCTAGCTTTCTAAATAATTCACTGAAACACACGTAGAAGATCTAGCACAGTTAGCTCTGAAGAACAGCAACAATCCTGAAGAGGATTATATTAGAATACGAAACCCAAGCACAGGGTATCACTTCAATCTCACAAAAGATTTATCCCAAGACGGGATTTCGCGAATGAAAACTCTCCGATGGAGAGCCTGATCGAGGCGACCTCCGAGTTAGCCGATGCGGGCTACTCTTCAAGAAAAGATCCCAAGGTGGGATTATAGCAAAAAAACTCTCCGGTAGAGAGACAGGTCAAGGCGCTGAATTAGCTGATTGCTAACTAACAAACTTCTTATCTAAAAAATATCTTCCTCGTCTCTTTCTAGGGGAGGGGCCTCCAAGAGATGGGCCTCACCCACAATTTTATTATTGGGTCACCTAGCGATGATCTTAGACCAACTGCATTGGTCCGGGTTAAACCATCATCGGCCGAAAAGCTAGGATCGCTTAGCGGCAACATCTGAGATGCGGCAAATCCTTTGTCGTTCCGCGATCATTTTTTTCAGCTGTCAGAGAAGGTGCCATGTCGTCTGGCATTTTGTTCTTTTACTATAGTGCACGGCCGTGTAGACTTCATGGTGCCGTAGAAAACAATTCTTTTGTATCCACACAAGTCCACCTTTCAAAGCAAAGTTCTTTGACGATACACTGCTATATCACGCCGTTACACTCTCCGTATGAAACCCTTTTGTTGCGTATAAATGTTGCTAATTATTGTGTGTATATAGTTTTGTGAAATTATATTGATTGGTCTTGGAAAACGGTGAATTTATCGAAATTTAAACAGGTTAAACTCTTATTCTATGATTACCAATTGTATGACCTCCGCAATAAGAGTCATTAAAAAATACCAATGGGTAACCTATTGTAACACAGAACCGAAAACAAATATGAAATATGTAAAAATCTCTACCAACCTGTCAACGGGTTCTGTTGTTGTGTTCAGAAAAGAGAAATCAGAGATAATTGCATCCATGTCATTATTTATTAACACGTTATCCGCTTTTAAATCACAATGACATAACCGATGCTCATGGAGGTACTGCAAACCACTCAAGACACCAGAAAACCAAAGTTTGACTTTTTCCAATCCATCAGGATCCCTCTGAAAATCATCTTGCTTGAGTATGCTATCCAAAGTTGTCCACTGAAGAGCTGTGACAAATAAATAAAGATCATCTTGTATATAGATTGTCTCTTTGAGCCTCAGGATGTTCTTATGATTCAGATGAGGCCAAACTTCGATTTCCGTAGAAGTAGATCGATCTTTGGGGACAAACTTAACAGCAAAAGTTTCTCCAGAATCTGATTTTTTCATTTTAATTACATCTCCAAAGCATCCACGTCGCAGTTTGCCCATTGTTTGCAACCCCAGTTTGCTCTCAAGAAGATTTAAGATTTTGTCCGTCGCTATTACTTCCTGAACAGATATCTGTACAGTATTTATATTTTCATGCATTTTAAATTGATTTCTGCTATCTTAACACTTATTTTGACATTCGTAAAAATTAAAATTTTGAAACATTTTTTAAAGCAATCTATTTATCTTTTAGAGCAAAATATTTGTGATTTTCGACATAAGTAGTGCTTTAATTATGAAGTACTAAACGTCCTTTTTTACTCTATCATAACTGTAATTGGTTTGATAAAACTGCTATTGAATACAGTAGATATTAATTACTATTGAGTAAAAATAAATATTTTTAAAGGGTAAAAGATGCACGTATTTTTAAACCCTATACCTTCAGCAACAAAATTATATGAATGATATTAATGAATCAGCTTTTTTGTTGTGTTGTTAAAACATTGTTGCTATGAAAGAAATGTATTTTTTAAGTGCAGTGTTTTCAATCTCATAAAGCTCCTTTGTTCTTGTACTTTAATTGTTGATGATTTCTGCTTTCTATTGTTGGAAAGAACTTTGCACACATATTAAGCAGAATAAAGAATTCTCATAGATTCTAAAGCAAAAATAGGAACTACTTTGATAAACCCCCCAAATCGGAAATTTGGCGACTTTTTTTTCTCGCCAAGCAAAATACCTGTTTTTTGGCGACTTTTTTTTCTCGCCAAGATGGATTATCCCTAAATACAAATAATTAATACTTAAAAAATACGGAATCATTAAATACAAAAAAAAAGAATGCCTAAAAATTCAGTAAATACATAAAAATACAAATAAATGACACTAAATAACATATATGCAATTTACATAAAAGTTTTAACAAATACAATTGAAAATACGTGTCGGCAATCTAATAAAAAGAATTATTTATACAGAAATTTTGAATTCCTCCCAATTTACCCCAGCAGCAATTTCAATAAATTTATTGAAACAATCAACATTGGCAGCTAAACATGATTTACGAAACATGTACATCGCAAGGTAAAATTTATATAAAAATAATTAATAGAAAAAAATATAATTGGAAAATTCAACCAGATTTGCAGCAAAATAAGCAAGTCAGAAATCCGCTTGATCACTTCACAAAGAAATGGCGAATGAATGAAATGGCGGTAAAACATATATGAAATCCAAAAATTGTTGCCACAAAACTTTAAAAAAAAACTCAAAAAATGGTACAAAATACAAGAAAATAATAAATTAGGCAACAACAAAAACCTAAAAGCTGAAAAAACTTAAATTGGCAACACCAAAATAAGAAACAGCAACCCTAAAAAGTCCGTAAGGAATGCCAGATTTGGCGCGTAATTTTTGGGGGGTATATCAAAGTTGTACCTACAATTTTAACAAGTAATTCAAGTGATGCGCTTAACATTTATTACATAAAATAATTTAGTACAAAAATACGTTTATAGGTGGCGCTGTGATATACATAAACACAGCTAACATGCTTATAAATGCTAAATAATATTAAAAAGTATGAGATCACTTAAGAATTGGGTTCTCCTTGGCAAATTTGGCTAAAATATTGGCGATATTTACTAAAACACAAAGGTAATTTATCCAAACATTGTATTTCTTGCTTTTTCTGATGACTTTAATTAATGCACAATGCACCATCGTAATAGAATTATATACTCTTAATTAAATAAAACTTAATTAAAGAAAACGACTTGATAAACGGACATTTATATTTATGGACAATTCATCCCTTAACAGTTTACGAACGCAACAGCTGAAAATTATAAAAAATATCAGCCATAGTGAACCATTAATGGTTTGTTACATCTAATTTTTTAAGCATTGTGCACTTTTAATGTATAAGAAAAGAGTTACACAAGGAGAGTTGGATGCAAATATCATATATATTATAATATAGATACAGATTTTTTGGACATTGTGAGATCAGGAGAAAATGTTAGGCGACCACATTTAAACCATTATCACCAAATTGGCGGAGGAACCCAGTACTTTAGTCAAGCCAAAAGGGGCATAAAAATTTTCAGTATGTCCCCCTTCCTGTTCAACAATATGCTGTAATCGTAGAACCTTATTTTTCACAGCTGATCGGGGTGAGTCTGCCGGAATATGAAGAACATGGCACCAAATACCGTCCTTTACATCGGGCACAAATGCTGGCATTTTACGGTAGATTTTGTATTTTTTACAACGTAGGCATGATGTGCAGGCAAGAAACTAATAATGCTGGACTTAATTTAAGGAAGCTAAATAAATACCACATGTGCTAGAGCGCCATCTAGCTTCTCTAGGTTGATTTCTGTACTGGATCTAAACTCAGAATCAGTATCTACGGTTTTGTTTCCATACTGGAAGCCTAGTAATGGACCAGTTTTGGCATAAAGGCAGTTTTTTCAATAATATATTTTCATACGTTTTTACGAGTATAAAATTAGAAAGAGTCAAGATATTTATTTAAATTGTTGAGAAAATTAACTTGTTCAGAAAATTTGTCACAAAAATGATTTTGTTTCGAAATGTCCTATCTCGCTGTTCTAGAGTTAAACCTCAAATTAATTTGATGTTAGGATGTGAATCTTATTAATGTATGAATCCTATTCATGGAAAATTTTATTTGGTGATTTATATTAAGCTATAAATTTAATTGATTATTAGGTTATGAATCGTATAAAATAAAAATTATATTTGGTAAATTAAAATTTTTGAGCATTAAACCTATTTGATTGTTGGGGTATAAATTCTATTAAATTAAAATTATACTTGGCGATTTGTTTTTAAGCCTTAAATTTATTTAATTGTTAGGGTATAAATCCCATTAAATGAAAACCATATTTGGCAATTTATGTTTTTAAGCATTAAATTAATTTGATTGTTAGTTTTTGAATCCTATGAACATATATAAACCCTCTTAAATGAAAATTATATTTGGTGATTTCCGTTTTTAAATAATAATTTGTTTTTATTGTTAGAGTATGAATCGTATTAGCATATAAATCCTAAAAATATATATTGAAGAAACAATCCTATCACAAAGCAAATGCACTATATATATACACGCACAACCCATAAATATCCTTAAATAATGTTATCCTTATATAAGTTCCTTATATAATGTTATATAAGTAACATTTAGCAAAACTATTTTCTTCATCTTCAACAGCACTACAGCCTGGTACAGGCCAACACTTTCTCTGTCTGATTCCTCCAGGCAACACGAATTTTAGCCAGGATAATTTAATATTTTATAATAAGAATAATTAGAATAATATTCCTAGGATTCTTTATTTACAATTTCTATGATTATATTTAGAATTTTTCCAATTTCGAATTTCTAGGATAATTTTAGAGATCTTTTTCACCTAGAATAATTTTTTAGGTGTAAATAACAGTACAACAAATTTAAGTAAAAAGTGTTTTTGTTAATTGTTTAAACTTTGAAGTATACAAAATTGTAGAAATATTACTCATTTTTCTTAATAACATTAAAAATTCTTTAACGTTATAAAAGACAATCTTGATATTTGTATTTACTAGAAGTTCTACGTCAGAAAATTTGAAATCTTTTAATATACTATGAAAAACGTACATTATTACATTGCATTATCATTACATTATTTAAAATTTTATCCCCGATTTGAAATTTTGAGCCGCGAAAAATGACAAATTGAGAAAATGACGCACTTTTTTTTTCTCAATTTTATACTTTTTTTTCCAGACTGCGTCATATTTGCGGTCATAAAAATTATCTCAGCATTAAATGTATTTTAATTTTCCCAATTAACGTGATAAAAACTTTTTTAAAAGTAAAATTGCCGGTGAGACATTATAACCAAAATAGAGATGGAACGTCTAACGAAGCTATTAGTTCGATAAAATACGAAACTGTTAAACTTTTATCGCTGCCATTTTTAAACAGCGAAACTTTTGAAAGTTACATTACCTTGATAAAATCTCAGGGCTATAATTTTATAACTCCCATTATTCAACGCGATTTCTTTCTTTTTTTTATTTTTCAGTTACGTTCAGTGTTTTATTGAACTTTATGAGCATCCAGGAATAAAATTTTCTCTGCTTTTTTTCTTTTTTTCTCCTCTACTCTTAAGGCTTTAAAGTAGTAAGAAAAAATTCCAGAATGTAGAAAAACTAAAGAGTAAGGAAAAAAGAAAAAAGAAAAAATAGAAAAACTGCAGATGGAACCCCGTGTTTCCTTTCGCATCTTTAAAGTGTTTTATTGCCCATATATTCAAACTGATGTATGTAGAGAAGTATAAAAGGGAAATATTTTAATGTTCTCCAAATGGAAATTTCAAAGAATCGCTATGCGAATTTTATCGCTCATTGTATGTATATCGTAAATTCAGTGACATATATAATAAATAATATAGTAAAGAGGTAGATATACTTATCGTATACCTGCGTTTTGAAATAGTTCCAAGTACGCTATTGTAACAATGACTTTTTACAACACACATACAAACGTGCATATTTGTATTTTTATATTATTTATATATTTATATATATACAAACATTGTGTGTATATATATATATATATATATATATATATATATATATATATATATATATATATATATATATATATATATATATATATATATATATATATATATATACATATATATATATATATATATATATATATATATATATATACATATATATATATATATATACATATATATACATATATATACATATATATACATATATATATACATATATATATATATATATATATATATATATATATATATATATATATGTATATATATATATATATATATATATATATATATATATATAATATATGTATATATATATATATATATATATATATATATATATATATATATATATATATATATATATATATATATATATATATGTATATATATATATATGTATGTATATATAATATATATATATATATATATATTATATATATATATATATATATATGTATGTATATATATATATATATATATATATTTATATTTATATATATATTATATTATATATATATGTATGTATATATATATATATATATATATATATATAATGTATAACAATTCTTTCTGTAGTGATAAATCTGCCTGTAATGGTTTATCGGTTCGTTTGGAGAGCTAAGATCTACTGTTTTAATACAAAAGAGGTAATGAGAAACCTCGACCTTCTGCTTAAAGCCAATTTCGAATGGCTTCTATAGGTCCATGCGATCAATGGGGTTGAAAAAACAAATTGTGGTACCGAAGAGCAGCGATATACTTATTCGGCCCTCGTTCAGACGCCTGCATTATATTATCTTTGGTACCTCGCAATTTTTCATTTACTTAATGCTATAATCTCTCTAGGAGACTTCATTGTTTAGTAATTAGTAACTGTATGCATTTATGTATGTATGCATATATTATTATTATTTATGCATTTACGTATGTATGATGTATGTATGCATTTTTAATCATTTAAATCTGAAATAGATTTAGTAAATAAACCTAGTATGTTGTGTAGATTGAATGGACTAAAGATGAAACTTTCTCAATTTCGATATTGTGTCTGTAAAAAAATTTCCCAATTATTATTATTCCATTACTTTGTACCATGAAGCAGTATGAAAGCAGTAAAAAATAAAAAAAAATTCATTGCAAATAATAGACTCCAAAATATTTTTTTTTTTACTTTCTTGTTTTAAAAATGAACTTATAAACTATTGTTCTTGCAACTGGTCGTTAAAATTTTTGTAACTGAAAATACATCAATTTATTTCTTAATTTACTGCTTCATGCCAGTAGCTTTTATGGGAAGGTACATTGGAAGACATTATAACAGTCATAAATGAAAAATTTTAAACTTATATGGCTAATCATTATTCCTTTATGCGGTATCTGTATGTATAGTTATACAGACTTTATTATTAAATTAAGGAAAATACCTGTGGTATGGTTAAAAGGAATACTTTAAAATTTCAAAGAAAAGTATGCTTGTAATACGTACATACGTAATGCTAAAACTTGTTAAAATTGATTCAGGTATGTTCAGCATAGATACTTCTGAAGAAATCTGATGAATGAAATTTTTTGCAATTACAATATTTTATTTTTTTAGTACAAGGAAGCAAAACAAATCGCTCTTTTTTTGGATGAATCACAAGTTACAATATAGTGTGTAAAAAAGCATGTATGGATGCCAAGTAAAATAATGCTAGAATTCTAGGACTTAATTTATTGTGCTCTGAAATCCAGCTTTCCACCAAAACGTTCTAAGGACAAATGGTCAATTTGGGCTAGCGAAAAAATGCAATTATTTTCCGCAAGTAGTCTGGAAATAGGTGATAATACAAAATATGGACACCAAAGGGGTTACCAGTAAAATTCCACTTGTCGTATCATGCTTTTTACAACATTATCAAATATTTTAGGGCGGGAGGTAGTGCACGTATAAGGATGCCCTTGTTTATCCTTGTTGTAAGGCATTGCCGACCAGCAAGACTCTTTCTCAAAACATCCAAAAGATTTTCAGTGACATTTAGGTATGAAGACCATATCAGTTGTTGAATTCTTCTCTATCTATAGAGGGGGGTGGGGCAGTGATACACCTCAGCGGTGCTTTGGCACAGCTCTGGAGTTGAGCCTCAGGATGTTGTACTACGGTACCTCACCTAGGACAGCTATCAGCCTCCACGTGGCGCCCCCTGGTAACTAGGAGTGTCCCTCCTAGGCCGATGATAGCCGTCTGACAACCTCAAGGGGTATACCTCCTTTAGGTATACTCGGGTTTCACGAACCCGGGGTTTCCTGAGTGATCCTTCTCTTTCGACTTCCCTGGTAGTCCCGAACTTGCCGAAGTGGTATTGTTCCTTACTGGGGTCGTCTACATTAATTTCGAGCCACGACGGAGCCTCTCGTAGGTCAGCGGCAGCTTTGTAGCTGTTGTGGTTGCTGTTGCGGCGACGGTCTTTAGTAGTTGCTGCTGTATGGGCGAATGCCTGGGTCAGCGTGAAAACACAATCTATCTATAGATATTCCCGGACAGCGACTATTCTATGACATGTAGCAATGCCGCCAATGAAAAAAATTTATCACAGTCATTTTCTCGTAATTGTCATGCGGAAATTAGGCAACAGAATTTCATTAATGTATTGCTGTCTAGCCATAGTTTCAGCACACAAAATGCCGTATAGCCACTGATCATGATCCCAGCCCATATTAAGACATTACATGTAGGATAGCGGGACTTTTTCTATATGCTTGCTGAACTATGCAGTACCACTCTCAGGCCAGATCAAATGCCGTCCATAATTTGACAAGAGACTGAAACTACAATCATCTAAGAATGCTACCAGCCGTCCAGTAATAAGTCCAGCCGTCTTCAATCCAATTATGATGTTGATGTCACCATTGCAAAAGGGGGAAACGATGACAAATAGACAATGGAATTCACACAACAGGAAGGTGGACCTTTAGTCTTCCTTGATACAAACGTCCGACTTATTTTTTTAGAGATATTCACTTCCCAGTAAGAACCAGAAGCGGATTTCCTACCTCAGTAGTTCTAACAGTATATCACTATGCCCGCCGTACTAGGAACACGACTTCCCCTCAAACATTGCTATAGATTCCATTTGTTTGAATCTTTCTCTCTTTTTTGCTACACATTCTATTTGTCTCATGATTTTAAAAGATTTGAAGCAACCTGTTGGTTAAGTCAAGCTTCCTGGCAATTCTGCTATTTTTAGCCCTTTTCAATCTTGCCAATAATACGTAAAAGCATAAAATCACATAAGTGATGTTGGAAAGACACATTGAAAATTGAAAAGTACTTTAAATGATTCCGTTAAACTTTTCTTTTGAAAAACAAAAGTCAATAAGAATCTTTTATATCTATTTTTAGAGGTTTAGCTTGGAAAACAACTTTAGCCATCTAATATTTACACATTTACGATATATCTTAATGTATACCGTATTAATGTTAATTTCCAGATTTCCATGTCTAAGATTTTATAGTTGCTGTGGTTGCTGTTGCCATTTATCTTTAGAAACTGTCTGTCGGTGTATTAATATTCTTTGTACAGAAATATTCCATAATTTTTGAATGTGGATTGCACTCAGAAATGGAAGTGCAGAACTAAATAATAAAGCAGCTTTAAATACAAAATTTTAATATTTTGCGGCTGATCGTTTTTGAGTTATGCTGGACAGTGTTAATGTACGTTATATTGAAACTTTTAATTATTTAAAAATGAGATTTTAATCAAAAAGGTAGGAGCACAACTGTTCTAAATACCGAATTCTAAATGTACACATTTAGAAGCCATGACGAAATTAGTCAAAATGCGCTCAGGGTAAATCAAAAGGAATATGTAAAATTTACAAGTTAAAAGCTTGCTTGTATATACGTGCAGGCGTAATACTGAAACATGTCAAAATTAGTTCAGGAATGGTCGAAATGAGTATTATCCTTAAAATCTGAACACTGACTTAAGATTATAATTACTCTTTTGCTTCTTTAAGAAGTAAAAAAAAAACAGCAAAAATTGGATTTAACTAACGCTGTGATATACAGAAAACTAATAAAAACATTGGTATGTGAAACGTTAATTTACGGGTGATTTATTATACAAAATATAAAGTATTATTTTATGTATAATATAGCCAAAAATTTTGAAATGAAACTGACGGATAGAAAGATAAATTGATCTAATGACCTTTTTATCTTGATAAATGTCAACATGAATTTCAGAAATAATTTCATACGCTTCGTGGCATGAAATATAAAATCATGTTATGATGGAGAGGTTATTGCAGTGTAATATTTGTTTTAAAACCATTTTCAGGATTAAATTTTTAAAGAATATTTTAGAAATAATTTAAGTTAAAATATATTCGATGTTTTTACTTTTACAAAATTATATGATAAGAATTTAAAGTCAACAAAAGTTGATATTTTAATATACCTACTCTCCGTATTTACAGAAATCAACTTTGTGGTTTGTGAAGTTATCATACAAGTACTTACTTCAGTTTAGAAATGAAAAGTTATCTTGTCATAACATTTGTGCATATTAAGCAAAATTATATGTAGTACTAATTTCCTGCAAAAAATATTTATGGAGACCAAATTGAATTGATTTTTTTTGCAAATATGTGAAAAGAAAAAAAAATATTACATTACATAAGCTTACATTTATAAATAAAAGTAAGTTAATAAACTTAAATTTAAAAAACCTTTCATTTTAAAAGAAAGTTATGTATATATATATATATATATATATATATATATATATATATATATATATATATATATATATATATATATATATATATATATTATTTTATGTATAATATAACCAAAAACTTTGAAATGAAACTGACGGATAGAAACATAAATTGATCTAATGACCTTTTTATCTTGATAATATATATACATATGTGTGTGTATTTATATCTTATCAAAAATTAATTGTTTCACATAATTTATAATTTATTAAACATTAAATAAACCAAACATATTATATTTCTAAACTTATGTAGAGATAATCGTATACATAATACAAGCTTATATTTATAAACAAAAGTATATTAATAAACTTAAATTTTAAAAAAACCTTTCATTTTAAAACAAAGCTATATATATTTAAATCTTAGCAAAAATTATTTTTTCATATAATTTATAATTTATTAAACATTAAAGAAACCATGAATGTTATATTTATAAACCTGAGTATAAATAATCGTATACCTAAAGGAAACTTACATTTATAAATAAAAGTAAGTTAATAAACTTAAATTAAAATCAAAAAAAATCTTTCATTTTAAAACAAAGTATGTATATTTAAATCTTAGCAAAATTAATTTTTTCATATAATTTGTAATTTATTAAACATAAAATAAATCAAACATATTATATTTATAGATTTGTTTATAAAAAATCGTATAATTAATACAAGCTTACATTTATAAATAAAAGCAATTTAATAAACTTAAATAAAAAAAACCCTTCATTTTAAAATAAAGCTATATATATTTAAATATTAACAAAAAATTATATAATTTATAATTTACTAAACATTATGTAAACCAAGCATATTATATTTCTAAAATTGTGTATAAAAAATCGTATATCTAATGCAAGCTTATATTTATAAATAAAAGTAAGTTAAAAACTTAAATTAAAAACAAAAAACTTTCATTTTAAAACGACACTATATAAGTTTGAATCTCAGCAAAAATTTACTTTTTCATATAATTTATAATTTATTAAACATTTAATAAACCAAGCATATTATATTTTAAACTTATGTATAAATAATCCTATACCTAATGTACGCTTACATTTATAAATAAAAGTAAATTAATAAACTTAAAAAAAACCTTTCATTTTGAAACAAAGGTATATATATTTAAATCTTAGAAAAAAAAATTTTTTATATAATTTATAATTTATTAAACAGTAAGTAAGTCAAGCATATTATATTTATAAAATTGTGTTTAAATAATCGTATAATTAATGCAAGCTTGCGTTTATAAATAAAAGTAAGTTACTAAACTTAATTTAAAAAAAGGTAATCTTTCATTTTGAAACAAAGCTATATATATTTGAACCTTAGCAAAAATTTATTTTTTCATATAATTTATAATTTATAACACCAAGCATATTATATTTATAAACTTATGTATAAATAAACGTATACATGATGCAATCTTACATTTATAAATAAAAGTCAGTTAATAAAATTAAATTTAAAAAAAAAACCTTCATTTTATAACAAAGCTCTATATATATTTAAATCTTAACAAATTCTTTTTACATAATTTATAATTTACTAAACATTAATAATTTACTAAACATTTATAAGCATATTATA
>CM063506.1:44630724-44633224 GCA_032207245.1 Pardosa pseudoannulata
ACTTGATGAAGACTAACTTTAGTTCTGGCGTAAAATAGGAATTAATGGATTTATCCTTCGCACTTCATTAGATATTAATCTGAGAGAGAGATAGAGATATCCTTTACACGCAATAAACGAGAACGAAAATCTTCCTACAGCGCCATCTATGGGTGAAAATGTGAACAACCGGGGAAAATATATGAAACCTCTCTAGAGAGACTACCTATTGGTCCGTAAAAGAACGGTAATTCAAAGGTGCGTTCTTTTAATAAAGGTAACAGGTAAAACCAAGTTTCATAAAAATTATAGAACAAAACAAATGTTGTTGAATTCATTTATATTTTATGTTTGTATGCCTTTAAAGAAGAATTAAATTTAAGTTTGATTTAAATGGAAGAATTTTAACTTTTTTATACAATTGGAAAGAAAAGACAAAATTTAAAAATAGCGTTTGGATGTGAATTCTTGTTGGAAAATTGGAATATTTGGCATGTAAGAATATTCAGTTTGCAATTTTGATTTTTTAAAATTATATTATATTAGATTAAGTAAATTTTAAGACCGTGGTAGTGTCGTGTAGTCCTCGTTTATATTTAAGTATCAACCTGTGATCAAATGTATAGTGGTGATTTATTTTTAATTGCGTTGTGTTAAGTATTTTTGTACTAAATTTAACCACAGGTTCTGAGAAACTACAGACATAAAAATGAAATAAACTAACAGCTAAATTGACAGCAACCGAGAAGAGCTTAGTATTAAAAAAAATTTATTATAATATATATACATCTATTTACATACAAAACTGATGCTAATTTTCATAAAATAAGCTTTGTCAACATATTCTAAATTACCTCTGACAAATTTTTTATATACTTAAGTAATTTTGTAAATAGATAGAGGACCTAATCTCAATTTCCAAAAATGTATGTAAATTTGGGGTACCTTTTGTGGGTCTAAAATGTTGGGCCCGGAACACTTCTGGTTGAAGATTATCTATGGCTGATCAGGAGAGGGAATCTATATATCATCCGATGGTCTCGTCAGGGGCTTCCTCCTGAGTATTTGGGGTGCGGCCGTACTATTTGGTGCAGGAACACTCCCTGTCGGACTTGGCTGGACTCTCCTAGTCTGGACTATCGAGCACCTTCTCCTCTGGACTCACGAACAACTTCCATCGGACCTCCGAACCTCTGGACTCCCGACTTTTTGACACCTTCTTTTGGGACCTTCGAACCTCTTCTCTGGGACTTCCGAACCCTCGTCTCATCTTTTAGATTTTTTTATATTTAATTATTTCAACCTTTTCCCCTCTTCCTTCTTGTCGTCCAATCGGGATAGTTGTAAGAATTTCATTGGTCTGCTTCAACCCCGCCTTGAGACCACCAACGTGCTAAACCTTATCCCTTCTAATTGGGCACTGTCCCTATTCCTATATACCGCCAAATAATCACTGTCAATATTAAAACCTCTTATGTCCATCCTATCGCGTAAGTTGGCAACTACTGTGGGGTCAGTAAAGATAAACAAATTAATGAGCGTGTACTAGATAATTCTCAGCTAAAAAACAACTTTTTTTCCCTGCTTCATAGGGTACCTTCTGAAAAATTAAAAATTTTACTGATCCCGGGACATGACGGGTTATGTGCTAGTAGTACAGCTAGTAAACTGTAGCCTTGTGTCGGAGAGTCCCATCTGGGACGACTCGTAGCCGTAAATCTGCTGCACTCATCCTGGATTGACTTAGGTTTCTTGCTCTAATGGTAGTGGTAGCCCTACGAACATTCTTCTCAGTGGTTCCTGATTATGGAATTGCTGTCCTCAGACACTAATTTGTTTGGTGAAGACCGTAAACTCATCGGAGACGTATACGGGGTTTATTTTCTATTACAGAAGTAATCCGGAAAAAAGCCTCTGGAATAATACTGGAGATTATGTGCATTGGTGTATTCAATAATAAAACGTGATAGGGCCGTGTGATGTTTTGTCTGAAATTTATGCGTAAAATATATCACTATGAATTATTTAGTTATTTATAACAATAATTGGGAATATTTTACATTCCAAAATAAATTGGTATTAACATACTTCATATCACAGCAAAAAATACTGTCTTATTTAAAACGTTCCAAATCCACCTCTTCCCTCCTTTTGAGCGTTTAATGCCATTATTTTAAGCTCTGTTTTCCCCAGTTAAGAGTAGGTGATTAAATATATGTATATGTAAAATTTCAAAGATTTTTCATCTCTCAACAGATTGCTTACGGTAGATGACGGTATATACGGTAGATGACTGCATATGATTATCATGAAAAACGAAAGAAGAAGAGCGATAACTATTGAACAACAAAGTAGCTATATATTATAAAGAGTTGTGAAGCAAATTCAAAAAGCATGAAAAAGTGTAATCTATCAATGCTGATAAAAGTCTCAAAGGAGTTAATTTGATCACTCTCATATGTTTAGTTCTGATACTGAACCTGTTGCCAAAATCTATAAATCATATATTGTGGTCTTCATA
>CM063506.1:44640724-44688224 GCA_032207245.1 Pardosa pseudoannulata
ACTGATCCCGTCATATGACCGTCTAATGAGAGTAGTATTATATTTTTAGTACAAATTAGAATATAAATATAATAAAATTATTCACTCGGAACTGAACAGATATATAGTAGATCCTCGATTATCCGAAGTAATTGGGACCGAACCGATTTCGTACAGGCGAAATTTTCGGATAATCGAGAATCCCCTATGTAATAATAGCCTAAGTTGTCTGATCGCGAATTTATGAAGCGGTTGTACCTGGAATGGATACCGACATCCATATTGGATTTTTTATGAGTTTGGGTTAGCAAAATTCAAAGCGAATTCGAAATCCACATCACCCCCCTTTTCGAGCGTTTAATGCTATTATTTCAAGCCTTATTCTCCCTCTTATTCTATACTAAATTCATTATTAACCCTCTAAGCGGTTCGCACGTACAATTCCACCAAACCGATGATGTCTTCAAAACGCACAATTTTTCGTCCTCCAAAAACGCTTCGAAAATGGATGTAGTGTACATTTCTGCCAGTTCTTTCCCAGGTGGAGTTCTGTGGTTGGAGAGTCAGGTCGTGTGCTGCATCCCTCTTTGACTAACATTTATTGAGGGATTCACCACTAACCCCTGAGGCACAAAGACGCTGATAGCTTTTCATAGCTTTGTAAATCTATATTTCGAAGTATTTCGTTTGCGGTAACTGATGTATCTCTAATTGCACCACTTAAATATCTTGGACGACTTTCGTAAAAAATATAAATAAGCCTCACTAAGAATATTTTTATTTGTACTTTTAGAATCCATTATTTCTTCGAGACTTGGCGAGCTTTATGTGTATTAAAAATTAACAATCTATAATATCTATTTACATAGCTATTTATAACCGGAAGTAAAGGGACAATAACGAGGGTGTGTTTCCCGTACTAGTCGATTAAGGGTGAAGGAAAAAATCCTAGACCGCTTTAGCCACTGACACAGTGAATCTTTAGAGTATTTTTTAGAGACTTTTTTCCTCGATATGTTCCACTCAGAGGGTTAATAGAACGGCGAGGGCGGAGCGCAATATTTATGTTTTTACTTGACACTTATATAACCATTTCGTTCACCACGTTTAACCTGGCCAATGGGGTAGTGTCTGCCCAATTGATCACCGAGCTTCTTGGGTTGGTGGTTTTACCCACGACGTAACCGAATTTTTCTGAATGTCTAATTAATTTAATAATTTCTGCTTTTTCTTTTGAATTCTTATTCCTAAAGTTGTTTCATTATTATTAAAGTTTTATTATTTTTAAAATAAATTTTTACCATTCATCAAATTTTTATGATTTTTATTATTTTTATTTTATTAAATTCACGTATTACCATTATTATATCAAGCCCTATTTTAAGAGCAGGTGATTAAATGTATCAATTTATCACATAATAAATAGGTAAAAATAACAATTTTTTCTAGCATTATGGCGTCATTCCTTTAACATCTCATTTAATCATTTATTTTAGATTATTTAAATATCTTCTGCATTATTTCCATACGTTTTATCCCTAAACTTAGATATTACGTAAATAATTTTCTTAAGGTAATATTTTTTTTGCAAAATAATTCTCAGCCAAAAATTAAACCATTTTTTTTACCTGCCTTATAGGGTACTTTGCAATTCTGAAAAATTAAAAATTATACTGATCCCGTCATACGACGGGTTATATGCTAGTTCATCAATAATTATCTAGTTCAATATGTAGCGTTGTCATTGGTGGAATAACATTCCATTGTTCTGGGTCACGGCAGTATGACCTTCCAAACTTCGAAATGGGGTGTGTTTTGTTTAGAACATGAATGTTTGAAAGTGGGGAAGTGTACACTCATACTGAGAATTGTGCTTGCGAGAAGGAATTCTTAGAAAAGATATTACAAAATAGTTATCTGCACTCGTAGTTTGGAAAGGACGGCTTGCATACAAAATGAATGTGAGCAAAAAGAAAACTTTAAAAACGTATGTTTGTGAAGAGAAAATTTTGGATAATAGTAGAAAGTCAAAAAGAAAAAAAAATGTGAAGAAGAATCCGACTTTGATTAACGGAGAGTTTTGGTTAAACGAGGTTCGGATAATCGAGGTTCTACTGCATTCTTTTTTAATTGAACCAGAACGGAAACTGAAGCAAAGTTACTGTTCAAAGTCCTGATTAAAAGGAATTGTACTGTCTAAGAAATTTCATATTACAGTGTACCGTTTTCAAACGACGAGAAGTTTTTAAATATGTAATTAAATTACAACTTTTATTCGAAACCTATTTACACTCTAATAATCACAAAGACACGGCATAAATACTCTAATTTAATTACAATAAAAAAATAGAACAAATAATACAGGAGAGTTTTCAAGAAACAAATTAAGGTATATCACGGTTCAACTAATAACTTAATTTGTAATGTATAGATATCGGCTTTGCATTAAAATAATCTCAAAACAGCGTTCTACAGAATTAATAAATAATATAGAAATCTTTTTGACATAAGGAAATTAGAAGAAAAGTAAAAGCATAATGAAATCATAATTAATTAGTTTTTAAAGATAACCCAATTATATGAAAGATATTAATTTATTCTATAGTCAATTCAACGGTACGTACACAGAAAAAAAATATTGGTAAAGTAAGAGTATAATTAAGTTATAATTAATTATTCTTTAAAAATAACCTTATTATCTGAATGACATTAATTTCCTCTATAACTAATACAGCTGTATGTTGGGTGAAGTGAAGCAAGTGCGTCATGTGAAGAGCAGAGTTTAACTTCAATCAGGTAAACCAAATTAGTGATATGACTAAGTTAATTACGTTTTTGAATTGTTTATATTGAATACTATTCTCATTATCAATATATATATATATATATATATATATATATATATATATATATATATATATATATATATATATATATATATATATATATATATATATATATATATATATATATATATATATATATATATATATATATATTCCGATATTTTACAAATTACTAGCATATAGCCCGTCATGTGACGTTATTAGTAAAATCTTTAATTTTCCAGAATTGAAAAGTACCATGTGAGGCAGGTAAAAAACGGTTTGTTTATTGGGTGAGAATTATCTGCTACACGCTCAATAACTTGTTTATCTTCATACTCCTCTAGTCTTTCGATACTGTGAATGTAGTTTAGAATCACATTGAATTCATTTAGAAAGATAATTTAAACCTCTAAGTTCACGAACAATTCCACCAAGCCGATGACTTCTTCAAAATGTACAATTTTCGACCTTCAAAAAAGCTCCGAAAATGGATGTAATGTACATTTTTGTCAGTACTTTCTCCCATGGAGTTTTGCGGCGGGAGGATCAGGTCGATTGTTTAGAAACTGCACTCCTCTTTGACTGACATTTATTGAGAGGTGCACTCCTACCCCCTGAGGCACAAATACTGATAGCTTTTCATGGCTTTGTAAACCCCTATTTCGAAGTATTTCGTTTGTGGTAACAGATGTATCTCTAATTGCACCACTTAAATATCTTCGATGACTTTCGTAACAAAATATAAATAAGTCTCTCAAAGAATATTTTATTTGTACTTTTACAATCCATTATTTCTTATTTAATGATCTTCGAGACTTGACGAGCTGTATGGTTATTAAAAATTAACAATCTGTAACATCTATTTATATATCTATTTATAATCGGAAAGGACAATAACGAGGATGGGTTTCCCGTATTCCATTCTAGTCGACAAAGGGTGAAGGAAAAAATCATAGAACGTTTTGGCCTCTGACACAGTAAACCTTTAGCGCATTTTTGGAGAATTTTTTTCTCGATGTGTGTTCCACTCGGAGGGTTAAAAATTTCTTAGTAGCCACCACACTATGGCCAATTGTCCACCACTTCCTGATGGTTAAAGCATTCTTTTAACTATTTTTGCCTTTTTGATTCGATAGTTGCCATGTTTGGGTCACTTGCACCTGGTTAGACGAAATATGTCATCGTGAAATCCTTAACTACAGCCCGTGTTGGGTTATTTCCCCTGATAGTTTCAGTCCAGGTGCATCACACACGCCATGCTGGACGGGTGGACATACGAGCAAGAGTCCTCTGGTCCTAGTACCATTATATCTCCAATGTTAGAATATTGATCCGATGCTGAATGTACTCCCTCGAAGCAATTTTGGTGCAAGATATATGTTTGGTAGAGTGTTCGATGGGTTCGTCTCGTTGATAATCTCTAGTAAAATATGTATTTATGAGTACATATTATGTTGTGCTGCGAAATAAATGGCTTTGCGTATTTCAGTTTTATAAAAATAGACCTTAAAATCATTAGTTCAACTGTTTTTGCCTTTGTGGCCAGATAATTATGTGTGGGTCATTTGCATCTGCCTTTACGGAATGTGGTCATCGTAAAGTCCTTAAGTACAACACATACTGGGTTATTTCCCCGATAGTTTCGGTTCAGGTGCATCCCACACGCCATGATGGACTTATGGACATAGAAGCAAGAGGATTACCTCTGGTCCTAGTACCCTGATAGCTGTATAATATTGATACGATGCTGAATATACTTCCCTGAAGCAATTTTGGTGTAAGCCACTGGTTTGGTAATGTTTGATGGCCTCTTCTTGACGATAGTATCTTGATATATATATACGTGTACATAGTGTTGGGCTGAGACATAAATGGTTTTGTGTAGCAAACCTATGGCAGATCTTTTGGAAGCTAATCTGAGATCGAAAAAATTTACAATACTCTAGTTATTAGATAGAAAAAGGTGGGACATAACGCTGCAAACTAAACCAAATCAAAATCTAACGAAAGACAAAACACTGAGGTAGTTATTTAATAAGAAATATTTGCTGAAAGTGTGGACAGTAATAGGGTAATTTAATTGTTCAATATTGAATACAAATCAAACACAAGAATATATTCATAAAATACTTTTAAAGTATAATTCATTTTAAATCATATAGTTCACACCATGGTTTCAATGTATAATATTATAAACACTTACATTTACTGAAAACTCTACTTTGTGATGAGGCGATTTAAAATATTTAAATTTCGTCTGCATTATTTTCACACGTTTTATCACTGAAGTTAGATATTACTTCAATAATTTTAACTTATATTTCTCTTAAATAATAGATTAGATGTGTTAATTTAAAATTTAATCATCGATAATTTTTTGTTGCATTAAAAATTTTATCAACGGTATTAACAACGAATCCTATCTACCTCCAGGGTGTAGTGGAAGGGATAGTTTCATTCCTTTACTTCCATTAATTACTGTGGCAAAAAAATTGGAAAGAATATAACGGTAATTTCGACGTAGCTAAGAAAACTTTGAATTATCTAAATGAATTCAACGTGATTTTAAACTGCATTCACATGATCAGGAGACTCTACAGGAGTATGAAGGTAAAAATATAATTGAACTTGTACCAGATGATTCTCAGCCAGTAAACAAATCCATTTTTTTACCTGCCTGACAGGGTACTTTATAATTCTGGAAAATTAAACAATTTACTGATCCCGTCATATGACGGGCTAAATGAGAGAAGTATTATATTTTTAATACAAATTAGAATATAAATAAAATAAAATTATTCACTCGGAACTGAACCGATATATAGTAGATTCTCGATTATCTGAAGTAATTGGAGATAATCGAGATAATCGAGAATCCGCTATATAATAATAGCCTAAGTTGTCTGTTCACGAATTTACGAAGCGGTTGTACCTGGAATGGATACCGTCATCCATATTGGATTTTTTATGAGTTAGGGTTAGCAAAATTCAAAGCGAATTCGAAATCCACCTCATCCCCCCCTTTTCGAGCGTTTAATACTATTATTTCAAGCCTTATTCTCTCTCTTATTCTATACTAAATTCATTATTAACCCTCTAAGCGGTTCGCACGTACAATTCCACCAAACCGATGATGTCTTCAAAACGCACAATTTTTCGTCCTCCAAAAACGCTTCGAAAATGGATGTAGTGTACATTTCTGCCAGTTCTTTCCCAGGTGGAGTTCTGTGGTTGGAGAGCAGGTCGTGTGCTGCATCCCTCTTTGACTAACATTTATTGAGGGATTCACCACTAACCCCTGAGGCACAAAGACGCTGATAGCTTTTCATAGCTTTGTAAATCTCTATTTCGAAGTATTTCGTTTGCGGTAACTGATGTATCTCTAATTGCACCACTTAAATATCTTGGACGACTTTCGTAAAAAATATAAATAAGCCTCACTAAGAATATTTTTATTTGTACTTTTAGAATCCATTATTTCTTCGAGACTTGGCGAGCTTTATGTGTATTAAAAATTAACAATCTATAATATCTATTTACATAGCTATTTATAACCGGAAGTAAAGGGACAATAACGAGGGTATGTTTCCCGTACTAGTCGATTAAGGGTGAAGGAAAAAATCCTAGACCGCTTTAGCCACTGACACAGTGAATCTTTAGAGTATTTTTTAGAGACTTTTTTCCTCGATATGTTCCACTCAGAGGGTTAATAGAACGGCGAGGGCGGAGCGCAATATTTATGTTTTTACTTGACACTTATATAACCATTTCGTTCACCACGTGTAACCAGGCACATGGGGTAGTGTCTGCCTAATTGATCGCCGGGCTTCTTGGGTTGGTGGTTTTACCCATGACGTAGCCGAATTTTTCTGAATGTCTAATTAATTTAATAATATCTGCTTTTTCTTTTGAATTCTTATTCCTAAAGTTGTTTCATTATTTTTAAAGTTTTATTATTTTCAAAATAAATGTTTACCATTTTTCAAATTTTTATGATTTTTATTATTTTTATTTTATTAAATTCACGTATTACCATTATTATATCAAGCCCTATTTTAAGAGCAGGTGATTAAATGTATCAATTTATCACATAATAAATAGGTAAAAATAACAATTTTTTCTAGCATTATGGCGTCATTCCTTTAACATCTCATTTAATCATTTATTTTAGATTATTTAAATATCTTCTGCATTATTTCCATACGTTTTATCCCTAAACTTAGATATTACATAAATAATTTTCTTAAGGTAATATTTTTTTTGCAAAATAATTCTCAGCCAAAAATTAAACCATTTTTTTTACCTGCCTTATAGGGTACTTTGCAATTCTGAAAAATTAAAAATTATACTGATCCCGTCATACGACGGGCTATATGCTAGTTCATCAATAATTATCTAGTTGAATATGTAGCGTTGTCATTGGTGGAATAACATTCCATTGTTCTGGGTCACGGCAGTATGACCTTCCAAACTTCGAAATGGGGTGTGTTTTGTTTAGAACATGAATGTTTGAAAGTGGGGAAGTGTACACTCATACTGAGAATTGTGCTTGCGAGAAGGAATTCTTAGAAAAGATATTACAAAATAGTTATCTGCACTCGTAGTTTGGAAAGGACGGCTTGCATACAAAATGAATGTGAGTAAAAAGAAAACTTTAAAAACGTATGTTTGTGAAGAGAAAATTTTGGATGATAGTAGAAAGTCAAAAAGAAAAAAAATGTGAAGAAGAACCCGACTTTGATTAACGGAGAGTTTTGGTTAAACGAGGTTCGGATAATCGAGGTTCTACTGCATTCTTTTTTAGTTGAACCAGAACGGAAACTGAAGCAAAGTTACTGTTCAAAGTCCTGATTAAAAGGAATTGTACTGTCTAAGAAATTTCATATTACAGTGTACCGTTTTCAAACGACGAGAAGTTTTTAAATATGTAATTAAATTACAACTTTTATTCGAAACCTATTTACACTCTAATAATCACAAAGACACGCCATAAATACTCTTATTTAATTACAATAAAAAATAGAACAAATAATACAGGAGGGTTTTCAAGAAACAAATTAAGGTATATCACGGTTCAACTAATAACTTAATTTGGAATGTATAGATATCGGCTTTGCATTAAAATAATCTCAAAACAGCGTTCTACAGAATTAATAAATAATATAGAAATCTTTTTGACATAAGGAAATTAGAAGAAAAGTAAAAGCATAATGAAATCATAATTAATTAGTTTTTAAAGATAACCCAATTATATGAAAGATATTAATTTATTCTATAGTCAATTCAACGGTACGTACACAGAAAAAAAATTGGTAAAGTAAGAGTATAATTAAGTTATAATTAATTATTCTTTAAAAATAACCTTATTATCTGAATGACATTAATTTGCTCTATAACTAATGCAGCTGTACGTTGGGTGAAGTGAAGCAAATGCGTCATGTGAAGAGCAAAGTTTAACTTCAACCAGGTAAACCAAATTAGTGATATGACTAAGTTAATTACGTTTTTTAATTGTTTATATTGAATTCTATTCTCATTATCAATATATATATATATATATATATATATATATATATATATATACATATATATATATATATATACATATATATATATATACATATATATATATATATATATATATATATATACATATATATATATATATATATATATATATATATATATATATATATATATATTCCGATATTTTATAAATTACTAGCATATAGCCCGTCATGTGACGTTATTAGTAAAATCTTTAATTTTCCAGAATTGAAAAGTACCATGTGAGGCAGGTAAAAAACGGTTTGTTTTTTGGCTGAGAATTATCTGCTACACGCTCAATAACTTGTTTATCTTCATACTCCTCTAGTCTTTCGATACTGTGAATGTAGTTTAGAATCACATTGAATTCATTTAGAAAGATAATTTAAACCTCTAAGTGGTTCTCACGTACAATTCCACCAAACCGATGACGTCTTCGAAACGTACAATTTTCGACCTTCAAAAAAGCTCCGAAAATGGATGTAATGTACATTTTTGTCAGTACTTTCTCCCATGGAGTTTTGCGGTAGGAGGATCAGGTCGATTGTTTAGAAACTGCACTCCTCTTTGACTGACATTTATTGAGAGATGCACTCCTACCCCCTGAGGCACAAAGACTGATAGCTTTTCATGGCTTTGTAAATCCCTATTTCGAAGTATTTCGTTTGTGGTAACAGATGTATCTCTAATTGCACCACTTAAATATCTTCGATGACTTTCGTAACAAAATATAAATAAGTCTCTCAAAGAATATTTTATTTGTACTTTTACAATCCATTATTTCTTATTTAATGATCTTCGAGACTTGACGAGCTGTATGGTTATTAAAAATTAACAATCTGTAACATCTATTTATATATCTATTTATAATCGGAAAGGACAATAACGAGGATGGGTTTCCCGTATTCCATTCTAGTCGACAAAGGGTGAAGGAAAAAATCATAGAACGTTTTGGCCTCTGACACAGTAAACCTTTAGCGCATTTTTGGAGAATTTTTTTTCTCGATGTGTGTTCCACTCGGAGGGTTAAAATTTTCTTAGTAGCCTCCACACTATGGCCAATTGTCCACCACTTCCTGATGGTTAAAGCATTCAACTATTTTTGCCTTTTTGATTCGATAGCTGCCATGTTTGGGTCACTTGCACCTGGTTAGACGAAATATGTCATCGTGAAATCCTTAACTACAGCCCGTGCTGGGTTATTTCCCCTGATAGTTTCAGTCCAGGTGCATCACACACGCCATGCTGGACGGGTGGACATAGGAGCAAGAGGATTACCTCTAGTCCTAGTACCATGATATCTCCAATGTTAGAATATTGATCCGATGCTGAATGTACTCCCTCGAAGCAATTTTGGTGCAAGATACATGTTTGGTAGAGTGTTCGATGGATTCGTCTCGTTGATAGTCTCTAGTAAAATATGTATTTATGTGTACATATTGTATTGTGCTGCGAAATAAATGGGTTTGCGTATTTCAGATTTATAAAAATAGACCTTTAAAGCATTAGTTCAACTGTTTTAGCCTTTGTGGCCCGATAATTATGTGTGGGTCATTTGCATCTGCCTTTACGGAATGTGGTCATCGTATAGCCCTTAAATACAACACATACTGGGTTATTTCCCCGATAGTTTCGGTTCAGGTGCATCCCACATTCCATGATGGACGTGTGGACATAGAAGCAAGATGATTACCTCTGGTCCTAGTACCCTGATAGCTGTATAATATTGATACGATGCTGAATATACTTCCCTGAAGCAATTTTGGTGTAAGCCACTGGTTTGGTAATGTTTGATGGCCTCTTCTTGACGATAGTATCTTGATATATATATACGTGTACATAGTGTTGGGCTGAGACATAAATGGTTTTGTGTAGCAAACCTATGGCAGATCTTTTGGAAGCTAATCTGAGATCGAAAAAATTTACAATACTCTAGTTATTAGATAGAAAAAGGTGGGACATAACGCTGCAAACTAAACCAAATCAAAATCTAACGAAAGACAAAACACTGAGGTAGTTATTTAATAAGAAATATTTGCTGAAAGTGTGGACAGTAATAGGGTAATTTAATTGTTCAATATTGAATACAAATCCAACACAAGAATATATTCGTAAAATACTTTTAAAGTATAATTCATTTTAAATAATATAATTCACACCATGGTTTCATTGTATAATATTATAAACACTTACATTTACTGAAAACTCCACTTTGTGATGAGGCGATTTAGATGTGTTATATAATTGATTCATTCATACAAGAAGTAAAATGTTCGGGATCTAAATCTGACCTCATCACATCTTTGTAAAGAGATGGAGGACCATAAATTTCTATTCAATGGATAGTATTGTCTTGTACGGTGGTCTCGGGCGGGGTTCTGATACCAGTCCCAGATTAGAATCCCGTCTCTATACTTGGCATTAAAATAAGAATGTACCTTTGTGGAGTATTTATGAGTCCCTAAGGGACAGTGTCCAATTAGAAGGAATAAGGTTTGGCACGTTGGCGGTCTCAAGGCGGGGTTGAAGCTGACCAATGAAATACTTACAACTATCCCGATTGGACAACAAGAAGGAAGAGGGGACAAGGTTGAAATAATTAAATATGAAAAATCTAAAAGATGAGAGGATGATTCGGATGTCCCGGAGAAGAAGTTCGGAGGTCCCAAAAAAAGGTGTTCGAAAGTCGGGAGTCCAGTCGGGTCCGACGGAAGTTGTTCGTGAGTCCAGAGGAGAAGGTACTCGATAGTCCAGATTAGGAAAGTCCAGCCAAGTTCGACAGGAAGTGTTCCTGCACCAAATAGTACGGCCGCACCCCAAAGGCTCAGGAGGAAGCCCCTGACGAAACCAACGGATGATTTATAGATTCCCTCTCCTGATCAACCATAGATACCCTTTAACCAGAAATGTTCCGCGCCCAACATTTTAGACCCACAAAGGTACCCCAAATTTGCATACATTTTTGAAATTGAGATTAGGTCCTCTATCTATTTACAAAATTACTTTAGTATATAAAAAATTTGTCAGAACTAATTTTGAAGATGTTGACAAAGCTTATTTTATGAAAATTAGCATCAGTTTTGCATGTAATTAGATGTATATATATATATATATATATATATATATATATATATATATATATATACATATATATATATATATATATATATATATATATATATATATATATATATATATATATATATATATATATATATATATATATTAATAAATTTACTTTTTTTCTTTTAATATTAAGCTAGACTTGGTTGCTGTCAATTTAGCTGTTAGTTTATTTTCATTTTTATGTCTGTAGTTTCTCAGAACCTGTGGTTAAATTTAGTACAAAAATACTTAACACAACGCAATTAAAAATAAATCACAACTATACATTTGATCACAGGTTGATACTCAAATATAAACGTGGACTCAACGACACACTTTAGCCTGCATAACTAACAAGCGTGCTAATACAAATTAAAATACATACTAGACTAGAAAAATAAAATCTCTCCATATTGAGATTTTATGTTACCATAGCTACAAACGGACGTATTTGAACCTCTGTATGCACATTGTATTCATCCTTGAGATTGTGCATAACAGCTTTAAAATCCCTTATTTAGATGATTGATGATTAAAAAAGAGCTATAAAGAGTAACAAAACCTTTTCAAAGAGATTAAAATTAGATTCGGTGAAGGTTACAAAGTATAAATAGGGTTATAAATAAACTGTTACGAAAATAAATTTCCTTGATTGGGCACGTAGAATATTTATGTTAATGTCAAGGTTATAATTAAAGGAGTTGTAACTAGTTATTTAATAGTATCGTATAATAAAGCATGATGCCATGGTAAAGCATGGAGGGAACGATAGCCTAAAATACAATAACTTTTCAATCTTTCAATCGTCAATCTTTATTAAACATGGGGTTCTGTCGTAAGAATTATTTCTTAACCCTTTATATCCTGAAGTAATTTACCATCAACTTTCTTACTGCATTTTTGCATCATTAGATAAGTTTGAATGGAAAATAATCCTAGGAAAAAGAAAATTAATTTTTGTGTTGAGGCGATTTAGATCTGTTATATAATTGATTCATTCATACATAAAGTAAAATGTTCAGGATCTAAATCTGACTTCATCACATCTTTGTAAAGAGATGGAGGACCATAAATTTCTATTCAACTATTGCCTTGTACGGTGGTCCCGGGCGGGGTTCTGATCCCAGTCCCAGATTAGAATCCCGTCTCCGTACTTGACATTAAATAAGAATGTACCTTTGTGGAGTGTTTATGAGTCCCTAAGGGACAGTGCCCAATTAGAAGGATAAGTATTGGTACATTGGCGGTCTCACGGTGGGGTTGAAGTAGGCCAATGAAATTCTTACAACTATCCCGATTGGATGACAAGAAGGAGGAGGGGACAAGGTTCAAATAATTAAATATGAAAAATCTAAAAGATGAGACGATGGTTCGGAGGTCCCAGAGAAGAAGTTCGGGGATCCCAAAAGAAGGTGTTCGAAAGTCGGGAGTCCAGTCGGGTCCGACGGAAGTTGTTCGTGTGTCCAGACTAGGAGAGTCCAGCCAAGTCCGACAGGAAGTGTTCCTGCACCAAATAGTACGGCCGCACCCCAAAGACTCAGGAGGAAGCCCCTGACGAGACCAACGGATGATATATAGATTACCTCTCCTGATCAGCCATACATACCCTTACACCAGAAGTGTTCAGGACCCAACATTTTAGACCCACAATGGTACCCCAAATTTACATACATTTTTGAAATTGAGATTAGGTCCTCTGTCTATTTAGAACTAATTTAGAAGATGTTAACAAAGCTTATTTTATGAAAATTAGCATCCGTTTTGTATGTAAATAGATGTATATACATTATAAAAAATTTACTTTTTTTAATATTAAGCTAGTCTCGATTGCTGTCAATTTAGCTGTTAGTTTATTTTTTATATTTATGTCTGTAGTTTCTGAGAACCTGTGGTTAAATTTAGTACAAAAATACTTAACACAACACAATTAAAAATAAATCACCACTATATATTTGATCACAGGTTGATACTCAAATACAAACGAGGACTACATGATAATTTTTACTGTATTTTAGTAGTTAATTTTACAGCTGGTACTTTATAGTACCAACATATATTTTTGAATCTATGATAGAAAATAAAACATTAAATGATGAATAAAACAAATGAAATGATTGCCTGCGAAGTATAGAATGCTCTAAAAAATAATACTATCAAATAACTGGTAATAAACCACTAAATTTACTCAACTGAACAACACGTGTATCAACTCTACAACAAAATGATCTGCACGCCAATTATAAAATCCCTACAATGCGAATAAAAAGGATTCCTGATTGGTGCTGCCATTTCTTTTCTGCTGAAGGAACTGCATGAGGACGTTCTTGTCCTTGGGAGTAACGTCAGGAAAAACGGCTTTATTAGGAATATATAGGTGTTTGATTGAAGCGGTACTTATAAGTACCGTCAGGATAAGAAGGGTTAACTGGATCATTTAAATGTTGTGTTCTTGAATGCTTTGTACTTTACAGTTTTAAGTACCTAACTGCGATTTGATTAATTGTATTTCACATTTAACCCTCTAAGCGGTTCGCACGTACAATTCCGCCGGTTGACACGTACAATTTTCGACCTTCAAAAACGTTCCGAAAATGGATGCATTGTACATTTCTACCAGTGCTTTCCCCCATGGAGATTTGAGGTAAGAGGGTCAGGTCGATTGTTTTGGAACTGCACCCTTCTTTAACTGACATTTATTGAGGGATGCACCCCTACTCCCTGAGGCACAAAGACGCTGATAGCTTCTCATGGCTTTGTGAATCTCTATTTCGAAGAATTTCGTTTGCGGAAACAGATGTATCTCTAAATGCACTTTTTAAATATCTTGGATGACTTTCGTAAAAAATTATAAATAGTTCTCTTAAAAATAGTTTTATTCGTACTTTTAGAATCCATTATTTAATATGGGATGATCTTTGAAACTTGACGAGCTCTATGTTTATTTAAAATTAACAATCTATAATGTCTATTTATATATCTATAACCTTAAATAAAGGGACAATAACGAGGGTGTATTTTCCTTTTCCCAGTCTAGTCGACAAAGAGTGAAGTAAAAAGTCATAGAACACTTTGGTCACTGACACAGTAAAACTTTAGCGTATTTTTTGGAGACTTTTTTTCCTCGGTGTTTTCCACTCGGAGGGTTAAAAGTAATTAAATTTGAGTCTATTTTATTTAGGTAGTATTCGCATTTTATTTATTTAGTTGTTAATTGCAACATGATTAGAATTAGGGAATTTTATAAATACTCTTGTTTATGACAAGTCTAACAGCAGTATGATGTCCCTCTCCCTTCTCGAAATCGAAATTTTTATCAATGGCAACGTGTGATGATAAACAGTAAGTGGTTAAAATTTCAAGAACAATAAAACACGTCTATTTTCCCTACTATGGTCATTAATGTTATTTGCTGAAATTATACTACTGTCCAAATGTATTATATTGTAAGTCAACCACTACTATAATAAACTAGCATTTAGGACGTCAAATGACGGGATCAGTAAAATTTTTAATTTTCCAAAACTGTTTGGTACCGTATGAGGAAGGTAAAAGGTTTATTTTTTGGCTGAGAATTATCTGGTAACGCTCAATAATTTATTTATCTTTTTACTCCTCTAAAGTCAACCACTACTATAATAAACTAGCATTTATAACGTCAAATGACGGAATCAGTAAAATTTTTAATTTTCCAAAACTGTTTGGTACCGTAGGAGGCAGGTAAAAGGTTTATTTTTTGGCTGAGAATTATCTGGTAACGCTCAATAATTTGTTTATCTTTTTACTCCTCTAATGTCAACCACTACTATAATAAACTAACATTTATAACGTCAAATGACGGGATCAGTAAAATTTTTAATTTTCCAAAACTGTTTGGTACCGTATGAGGAAGGTAAAAGGTTTATTTTTTGGCTGAGAATTATCTGGTAAAGCTCAATAATTTGTTTATCTTTTTACTCCTCTAAAGTCTTCCCGATACTGTTAAAGCAATTTAGAATAACGTTGTATCATTTAGAAAGATAATTCAAAGTTTTCTTAGCTACATCGAAATTATCGTTAAGTTCTTCCCAATCTTTTTGATACAGTCATTAATGGAAGTAAAGGAATGAAACTATCATTTCCACTACACCCTGGAGAATGATAGAATTTGTTGTTAATACCGGTGATAAAATTTTCATTAAAACAAAAAATATTCTATGATTAAATTTAAAATTAACACATCTAATCTATTTTTTAAGAGAAATATAAGATAAAATTATTGAAGTAATATCTAACTTCAGTGATAAAACGTGTGAAAATAATGCAGACGAAATTTAAATAATTTAAAATAAGAAATGGTTAAATGAGATGTTTAAATTATATTGTAAGTCAACCACTACTATAATAAACTAGCATTTAGAACGCCAAATGACGGGATCAGTAAAATTTTTAATTTTTCAAAATTGTAAGGTACCTTATAAAGCAGGTAAAAGGTTTGTTTTTTGGCTGAGAATTATTTGGTACACGCTCAATAATTTGTTTATTTTCAGACTCCTCTAAGTGATAATTGACTACAGAGCTACTGTAGCTAATCTATTATTTAAGCGAAATATAAAAGAAAATTATTGAAGTAATATCTAAGTTCAGTGATAAAACGTATGAATATGATGCAGACGATATTTAAATAATTTAAAATAAGATATGATTAAATGAGATGTTTAAAGGCATTACGTCATACATCTAGAAAAAAATGCTATTTTGCCTATTGATGTGATAAATTGATAAATTTAAACGACCACTCTTGACCGGGGAAAATAGGGCTTGAAATAATGACATTAAACGCTCGAAAAGGGTGGATTTCGAATGCTTTAACGACGACAGTATGTTTTGCTGTGATATGAAATGTATTTATATCAATTTATTTTAGAATCGAATCGATAGATAACCCTAACTCATCAAGAATCCATTATGGATGCCTGTATCCATTCCAGGTCCAAATGCTTCATAAATTCGAAGATAGACGGACAAATATCTTAGGCTATTATTCTATTGGGGAATTTATTTACTGCCACTTACTCTTTAATCAGCATTGATTATTTCTCTTTTACTCAAGAACAACGAAATCGAGAGAACAATATTTTATTAATGCCAAACCATTGAATGAAATATATTTATAGACAATCTGCTACTAAGTCAGTACCGGAATTCTAGAATATAGTTGATCTTAATTATTAAAAATTATTTGGTAATTTAGGAATCATAACAGCTACAATTGTTAGAATGACCGGACATTAAAAAATGAAACAATTACTTTCTTTAGAGAAGGATATTTGAAAATTAGATCTATGTGTGGTATCGAGAGAATATAGTGTAGGAATTAAGTAGTGGCGTGTGGTCCATATGTGCAGGGTGTGCACTGCACACCCTGGCAAAATTATGAGGGACAATAATTTTCTGCACCTATGTCTACCTATATTTATATGGTATATAATAAATATTGTTTATAATATATTCAAATATTATGTTAATTTGCTTGCTTTGTATTCCCGCAGTGCGTGCGGTACTAGGTGCTGCATTACATAGCGCGTTCAAAAGCAAACGAACATAGGAAGTTTTTATGTGCATAAAAATGCGCATTAAACACTTCCCTAACGTTTATTATTCATTTGTACACAAAATCCATACGTCTAACCGTATTACTAATAAAATAATGAAAAGCTGTTATTTCCACGAAAAACTTACATTTTCAGCAAACATAGCACCACACGGAGCCCGCCGCTGCTGTGCCTCATCAGGATGCTGATTGGTGCAGACAAACCGAATGTTTATTCCACGTGCAGAGGATTTCACTGCACGCTGGCGCAATAGAACAAACTGTTTCTCATTCGGTCAGTGGATTAAATTATATTTATTAATTGTTTTAACATTTGGAAATCATATATTCTGCGAAAAAACATCTTCACAATTTTTAAAAACAAAACCAGGGATATGGGGTTACAGATATAGCTTATATACTGTCTGTAAAACATAATAAATTGTAAAATTTGGACTGTTCTGTTACAATTCGTTTCTTTTTTGTCTAACAAAACAAAATTGTTTTTCAGTGAATTATTTCTATAAATATAATACATCACCGAAATTACTTTACCACACTAAAACATTTCCCTTTATATTGATGAAATACTTTTTTTATATTTCCATGAAAACAAAATCTTACAATATATAAATTTAAACATTAACCGTCTGCAAAATCGTATGGCCAGTTAATCAGTTAAAAAACCAAAAGCGCTTCAGCACGTAAGTCCCCGCTCTAATACAAAGCTTAATAAACCGTACCTTCGGATGATTCTGAATGCCAAGTGCAGGAAAAATAGCTGCACTTGCCTCAGTGCTATAGTATGCTGTTCTTCTCCAGTAGCCCATACATATAAAGCGTGATATTCTATTAGTGCGCAGTGCGTACACATAAAAATTCCTTATGTTCGTCTGCTTTTGAACGCGCTACGTGGTGCAGCACCTAGTACCGCACGCACTGCGAGATCACAAGCAAGCAAATCAACATATTTGAATATATTATAAATAATATTTATTATATACCATATAAAGATAGGTAGACATAGGTGCAGAAAATTATTGTCTCTCATAAATTTGCCAGGGTGTGCACTGCACACCCTGCACATATGGACCTCACGCCACTGAGTAAACGATATGTAAAATATGTCAGTACAACCAGTTAATACATTGGAAACGGATTAGGCTATTCAGATTTCAAAGGAGACATCAAAGGCAGATTCAGAAACAAGTATGAGCATGAGCACCATTATGACATTTAGTAAGACAGAAGGATGACTAGTACCCCCTCCTTGATGGGGATTGATGTAGATCCTGGTAGGGGACACTGACGTTTCTTTGGAGAAGTACTTGAATGGGATGAATTATTAACCCCTTCCGGTATGATTCAATAATGAAAAACTGTGCATGAAATAACCATTTAATTTTTATTTAAAAAACTTGTTTCATTTTACAATTCTTACATATTCTTAATTAAAATCCACTTTTTACATAGTGTTAAATGATATCAGAAACAGTAAAATTAAGAAAATATCAAAGCAAAACATTAATAAGGTATACAGATAATGGTCTTCAAGCTAGTGGTACTTTTCAAAACAAAGTGAAAAGGAGTTCTTAATTGTTTACACCGCCAAGTAGTCTCACTTTTAATTTGATTCTTGTAACACACACGGCATTTCTTAGTAGGTTTTCTTTTATTCTGACTCATTAATTTGGCAATGACTTGTACCAAGTAAACAATATGCAATAGTGACTTGTGATTTTCACAAGTGATAAAAGTGTTGCCAAATTCAGTACACTAGAAATTTTAAACTAAATTAATTATCCTATTTAACAGTAACTTTAATCGCATGACGAGTGTAGCTCGTCATTGTGCGGTATGGTATGAAAAACTAATGACAAGCTAGACTAGTCATTTTACCGGAAGGGGTTAAGAAAGAACCCAAAATAAATCTTAAGTTATGGTGATTTACAACAGAACTGATATTTCGAAACATAAAATAACTAGAGCACCAATATCGTCTAGTGTTGATTTCGATGATTTGATTTTCTAACATAGCAATGTAAAAATAATCATAAAAGGATTTTTTACCACACAAATCTGAATTTTAAATAAATATCACTTACATTCTGTGTATTAGAACAGTCCAACATTGTGACAAAAAATTAAATAATAATTTTAAAAATTAAGCTGGTTTTTTTGTAGATTTTAGGGATTTAAAGATGATTCGAAAAGAAATATAACAAGGGAGGAATACACTGAACACCTGAAAATAATAAACCTTAATTTAAATGGTACACTAATCAAAAGAGGTTTTTCTTCATTGTGTTATAACCTTCTTAAAATTTTGCTTTACTGAACAAAGCAGGCTTACAACGTGGCTTCCGCAGCTCGGCGCAGCGAAAAGCAAAATGCATGTATATATACATCCGCATAATATAAACAGAGAATTAAATCGCCGCTAAATAAACAAGCCGGTCATTTGCCGGGGCTTTTCCGATGTTGACTCTCGCTTTTATGCTCCGAAGTCACGACCGCGGCTCGAACGTGACCTGCGTCCGTGAGAAATCCCGCATCGGGGCGTCACAATGGGCGGTTTACGCCCTGCGTTCCTCGTGCCTGCAAGATGCCCGCCCCGTTTTCTTCTTTCCTCCAGGGGGGGGAAGGGGAGAGCTATCAGCAACTGAGTGAAGGGGTCAAGAAGCGATAATAATAAACCGGAGCAATTAAGTTCACATGGTTTTCCAGTAATGACAGTGCTCCGTTATCGACACTAAATTATCTCCCAGCGTTTCAAAGGAGATTTTAATCACTTTTTGATATATCTTACCGGCCAGAATTACGGTGTTTAGACCTTGCTGAATGGGAATGAATTACGGATATCATTTTTTTTTCAATTTTGCGAGGGATTTACAGAACTAGCCTTTTCTTTATGCTTCGGGAAATCGCGTTTTAGGTTTGCAAAGCATTATATTCTGGGGATATTTAATTATGTCCCATTTTATGCGATTCCTTTTCCAGTTACAGACGGTCCTCTATTTATTTCAATTTAATACCCCATTTCCCTCATTCATAAGGGTGGGATGGATGTATAAATTTTTTTTATAATTATAGATATCCTTTTATGTCTCTCGCAGGATGGTCTCTTTTTCACATTTAATCGTGCATTTTAAAAGTACACAGGTGGAATATTTTGCTGATTGCTAGGCTTCCAACAGCATTACTTGTTATCTTATCGGGTGATTTTTTTTCTTGCTTTCAATGCAATACTAACTGTGATAAGTTTTATTTATAATCCCGTTTTTTGCCCTTTTTTTAGAAAAATGCAAAATTTTCTTTAAAAATAGCTAATAACCTTAAGCAAATTTAAAATGCCAAAATTATATCAGTTAATAATGAAGCATTCTGATCAATGCATTTTATGCTTTAAATTATCTTTATTAGATTTACATAACTAGCCTTTTCTTTATGCTTCAGAAAATCGCGTTTTAGGTTTGCAAAGCATTATATTTGAGGGGATATTTAATTATGTCCCATTTTATGCGATTCCTTTTCCAGTTACAGACGGTCCTCTATTTATTTCAATTTAATACCCCATTTCCCTCATTCATAAGGGTGGGATGGATGTATAAATTTTTTTTATAATTATAGATATCCTTTTATGTCTCTCGCAGGATGGTCTCTTTTTCACATTTATTCGTGCATTTTAAAAGTACACAGGTGGAATATTTTGCTGATTGCTAGGTTTCCAACCTCATTACTTGTTAGCTTATCAGGTGATTTTTTTCTTGCTTTCAATGCGATAGTAACTGTGATAAGTTTTATTTATAATCCCGTTTTTTGCTTTTTTTTTTAGAAAAGTACAAATTTTCTTTAAAAATAGCTAATAACCTTAAGCAAATTTAAAATGCCAAAATTATATCAGTTAATAATGAAGCATTCTGATCAATGCATTTTATGCTTTAAATTATCTTTATTAGATTTACATAACTAGCCTTTTCTTTATGCTTCAGAAAATCGCGTTTTAGGTTTGCAAAGCATTATATTTGAGGGGATATTTAATTATGTCCCATTTTATGCGATTCCTTTTCCAGTTACAGACGGTCCTCTATTTATTTCAATTTAATACCCCATTTCCCTCATTCATAAGGGTGGGATGGATGTATAAATTTTTTTTATAATTATAGATATCCTTTTATGTCTCTCGCAGGATGGTCTCTTTTTCACATTTATTCGTGCATTTTAAAAGTACACAGGTGGAATATTTTGCTGATTGCTAGGCTTCCAACAGCATTACTTGTTATCTTATCGGGTGATTTTTTTTCTTGCTTTCAATGCGATAGTAACTGTGATAAGTTTTATTTATAATCCCGTTTTTTGCTTTTTTTTTAGAAAAGTGCAAAATCTTCTTTAAAAATAGGTAATAACCTTAAGCAAATTTAAAATGCCAAAATTATATCAGTTAATAATTAAGCATTCTGATCAATGTATTTTATGCTTTAAATTATCTTTATTAGATTTACAGAACTAGCCTTTTCTTTATGCTTCGGGAAATCGCGTTTTAGGTTTGCAGAGCATTATATTAGGGGGATATTTAATTATGTCCCATTTTATGCGATTCCTTTTCCAGTTACAGACGGTCCTCTATTTATTTCAATTTAATACCCCATTTCCCTCATTCATAAGGGTGGGATGGATGTATAAATTTTTTTTATAATTATAGATATCCTTTTATGTCTCTCGCAGGATGGTCTCTTTTTCACATTTATTCGTGCATTTTAAAAGTACACAGGTGGAATATTTTGCTGATTGCTAGGTTTCCAACCTCATTACTTGTTAGCTTATCAGATGATTTTTTTCTTGTTTTCAACGTAATAATAACTGAGATAAGCTTTATTTATAATCCCGTTTTTTGTATTTTTTTAGAAAAGTGCAAAATTTTTAAAAATAGGTAATAACCTTAAGCAAATTTAAAATGCCAAAATTATATCAGTTAATAATTAAGCATTCTGATCAATGTATTTTATGCTTTAAATTATCTTTATTAGATTTACAGAACTAGCCTTTTCTTTATGCTTCGGGAAATCGCGTTTTAGGTTTGCAGAGCATTATATTAGGGGGATATTTAATTATGTCCCATTTTATACGATTCCTTTTCCAGTTACAGACTGTCCTCTATTTATTTCAATTTAATACCCCATTTCCCTCATTCATAAGGGTGGGATCGATGTATAATTTTTTTTTTATATAATTATAGATATCCTTTTATGTCTCTCGCAGGATGGTCTCTTTTTCACATTTAATCGTGCATTTTAAAAGTACACAGGTGGAATATTTTGCTGATTGCTAGGCTTCCAACAGCATTACTTGTTATCTTATCGGGTGATTTTTTTTCTTGCTTTCAATGCGATAGTAACTGTGATAAGTTTTATTTATAATCCCGTTTTTTGCCCTTTTTTTAGAAAAATGCAAAATTTTCTTTAAAAATAGCTAATAACCTTAAGCAAATTTAAAATGCCAAAATTATATCAGTTAATAAGAAAACATTCTGTTCAATGCATTTTATGCTTTGGATTCATTTTATTACTTACTTTATTATTTTCTCTTTATCATTTACTTTTTATTTATTTATTTTTTTTGTAGTATGATTTTTTAGTTTTAATAAGCTCATTTATTTAATTACATTTAGGGCAATTAAAATGTATTTTTATTTATGTTTTCTATTTTTAAAACATATTTTGTTTTAATTATTTTATTCTTTATTGAAGAAAAAACAACGCTTGTTTTATAAAAATTATTTCAAGGTTTTACGTTGTTAAAGAAACTTTTGCTATGAAACAGCTTCGAAACTAAAATTTTACTGTATTGTATCGGATTTTTTTACAGTCAAAGTAAAACGCTTAAATTAAACCCTTCCTGTCCAATTCGGAATTTTAAAAGGGAAAATAGAAACAATTTTTGTTTAAATAACAGATAAAACTATTAATAAATATTTGTTCAAGAAGAACTTAAGGTTTACACATTAGTTAAACAATGTTTCATTTATTAAGATAGATATGTAAATACATATTCAAAGTGAACTTCGTGCAAAGTAGAAAATTCTTGATTTTAGAAAGCTGAAAAAATAGTAATCTCAGTATTTAAAATTTAGTAATTACCAGGAATAAACGTTTGGAGTTTTCAGTGGTTTTTTTTTACGTTTATCAATTTGAAATCTCAATTTGAATAGAAAAAAACATGGTGTACGAGTTTTACTTCGACTGTCTGCATTCATATCATTGCTTGAAATATTGTTTTAACTATAAGCTTTAAGTTTTACATGCTATTTAAACACTGTAGCACTTATTTAGATATGGAAAAACTATGTCAAAGTAAGATTCGTACATTGCAGAAAATTCTCAATTTTAGAAACGTTTAAACCATGATATTTACAATTTGTTAATTATTGTGAATCACCTATGTCTTCTAACAATTTTTTTCGTATTTTTGGTGTTTTTGACATTAAAATCTTATGTAGAACAGGAAATGTATAGTGTACGAGTTTTTCTTTGACTGTCTGTATGTTAATACCAATTCTTGAAAAATTGTGCTATAACAGTAGTCTTTAAGCTTTACAAGCTATTTTAACAAAATAGACTTATTTAGATAGATATGAAAAAACAGGGTAAAAGTAAAATTCTCCCATTGTACAAAATTCTCAATTTTATAAATGTTTAAAAATTATATTTTCAATTTGTTAAATTATCGGGAATCACCTGTCTTCTAACCAGTTTTTTTCGTGATATTGGTGCTTTTCGCTTTAAAATCTCAAGTTGAACAGGAAAAGCATAGTGCCCGAGATTTACTTTGATTGACTGTATATTACCAATTATTGAAAAGTTGTGCTATAACAGTAATCTTTAAGTTTTGCACGTTATTTTAACACTATAGTACTTATTTAGATAGATATGAAAACACAGGGTCAAAGTAAAACTCATACACTGTACAAAATTCTCAGTTTTAGAAATGTTTAAAAGATGATATTTTTAATTTGTTAATATATCGGGTATCACCTGTGTCTTCCAGAGTTTTTTTTCGTGCTTTTAGTGCTTTTTACTTTAAAATTTCAATAAATTAAAATAACATGTATGCATTTTACTTTGACGGATTTTGGACGATTCAAACCAATTCTTAAAAAATGTGTTATAACAAAAATTACTTGATACTTGATATTTTAACAATGAAGCCTTTTTTGATGGATATGTAAAATCAGGGTCAAAGTAAGTTCATAAACTGTACAAAATTCTCAATTTTAGAAATGTTTAAAATATAATATTTTCAATTTGTTAATATATCGGGTATCCCCTGTGTCTTCTAATGAGTTTTTTTCGATCTTTTAATGCTTTAAAATCTCACTTTAAAATATCAGTTAAATGAAAATATCAATAATGTGTTTTACTTTGAAGGACAGTATATTCATACCAATTCTTAAAAAATTGTGTTATAACAATAATAAAAGTGTTATATGATATTTTAATGATGCAGCTTTTTTTATGAATATGTAAAAACAGAGTCAAAGTGAAATACACACACTTCACAAAATTCTCAATTTTATAAATTTTAAAAAATGATATTTTTAATTTGTTAAATTAACTGGAATCGCTTATGTCTTCTAACCAGTTCTTTTCTTGATTTTGGTGCTTTTCGCTTTAAAATCTTAAGTATATCAGAAAAACTATAGTGTACGAATTTGACTGAATGTATATTCATACCAAATATTTTTAAAAAAGCCTTATAACGATAACCTTATATGATAATTTCAAAATGTAGCTTTTTTTAGATAGATATCTAAAAACAGGGTCAAAATAAAATTCGTACAGTGTACACAATTTTTAGTTTACTAAAACTTTAAAATATGATAAATAATGCTTAGTGAATTTTTAGGTGTTATTTATGATACACACTGGATTTGTTGTAGTCCTAAATGTTGCAGTAATTCCTTTCATTCAAGATTGGTAATTGCTGTGGTGTAGTACATTGCTGTTGTTATTTCGAAGCCATTAATAACCCAAGTTTACTTTATATCTTCTTTAATTATAGTAAAATGCTACTGATCTATATTACAACATTTAAATATAGAACATAAGACAAGAAAATATGATAAAAAAATATTTTTAAAAAATTAAAAAGTAAAAGAAGCACTCCACGTGCTACGCCTGAAAAAAAATTGCCAAAATCCAAGAGAACGCTGAATTTTTTTCCTTCCTTCTTTCTACTCTGGCAACACTATACTTTTTCCATTATCCTGTGCTGATGTGTTCGCTGTTCCATTGTCCTTTTTACAATGAAACCTTTCCCGGCTCTGCCCAGAAGTACAGGGACTCCAAGGATGGTCCTGAATCGCCTCCTGGAGACCAATCACAATTCTCAAAAACTTGGTGAAGTTTAAGTGCAATCGTTTTCTCTAGCCACACCACACGCTTCTTGGAGTCGCGAAAAAAACTTGGGTATTCAACCCACAACGTGTGAGTGCGGAGAGCAAATCAGTTTCTCAAACCTTATGTCAAACACAGTTGCACTCTGACAGTAATGCTACTGAGTAATAAGGGTAAATATTAAAAAAACCGGGCAACTTTACCTAACAAGTTATTTAATAAAATTACAGTTTTTTTGTACTGTTCTATTAATTGTACATTACCAAAATATGCAATTCACAAATTAAAATAGTTTTAATACATCGCAATAAAATGTTTTTTTCTGTTTGATTGGAATATTATGATCATCATTACCAATTCAATTGGTTTACAATCTAGAGTGTAAAATAAGCGAATATTAAATTTTAGGTCGCTGTATACACTAGATATAATGTATTGCCATTTTTTTTTGTAAAAAAAAGGATGCACTTTATATGCGAGTTACTTAGGCTATGCCATAAAATACAAAATTTTAATGATTCATTTTACCAGTCCTAATGGGGGGGGGCAACGTCTCTCGCTTCGCGGCCACGAGCTTCAAGCCGTACGTGCTCCCGGATAGTGTTAAATGAGAGACAACCTCAGGGGTATACCTGCTTTAGGTATACACGGGTGTCACGAGCCCGGGGTGATCCTTATTCTTCCTCTTCCCTGGTAGTCCCGAACTTGCCTCTGTAGAGCTTGTTCCTTACTGGGGTCGACCACACTAATCCTCGAGCCAAGACGGAACCTTTCGCAGGTCAGCAGCATCTTTGTGGTGTTGTGGTTACGTCGTGGCGACTACGTCATTAGTTTCTGAATGGCTCCGGCTAGGTCAGAGAAGAATTCTCCTTACCTGTCCTAAAAGATTGGTTTGGTTTGGAGTGTTACGATCTAAAATATAGAACCTAAGCTTAGCCGATTAAAGACAACCAATAGACGGATTCGAACCCACGAACTAGTACCGAAGGTAAACACCTAACCAATCGTAAATTATTTAAAAGAAAGTGGTATACATTGAATATCGGTAAGTTTAGTGTTAAAGACACATAATGGACAATTCCATTTATTTGATTCTATTCATTTTCTGGAACTGTATTCACGGTAAAATAAATCTTTAACTAAAAAGGGAAATGAAGCGAAATACAGTTATACGGTCAGCTCAGCGGTCCAGGAAAATCAGACTATATAAGCGGGGTGACCATATTTGCGGAACAATACAACCCTACTGAATGGTGGCAGGAGTATATTCACCTATCAGAATGTAGTACTCATAAACAAAGAACATTTTAAAAACATTTTAAACTTTAACATTAAAACTTTTAAGAACATTTTAAAAATTAATTCGAGAAGTAAAAATTACATTAAAAATATGCAATATTTTTTTTGGGGGGGGGTGGAATTTATTATCTTACCTTACTAATCAAATTACAGCACACGTACACATGTACATTCATGTACAATGTATTTAAAAATAATCAGATATATAAATTTGCTTCCTTTTGTTGGTTGTTAGCACAACATTTTTTAAGTCTCTAATAGCTTTTAAATTATCATCTGCTGCTTCGGAATTAGTAAAATAACACCTGAGGTCAAGTATGAGAGTGATAACTTCAAAACATAAACGGATAGATGTCCACTTGTTATCAGTGGAGGGCGAAAACTGAGAGAGGTGGAAAACTCCGACGATGAGTGTACACAAACAAGAAAGGGGGAAAGAGAGGAAAGACAAGTGAATAAAGGCTTGAATTCAGGTCTTCTCCGATTCCGCATTGACTTCTTAAAAAAAACGAAAAGAAAAAAAAACGGAAACTTGTTGAAAACATGAAATTGACCATATAACCGGTAACAAGAAAAAGACGCTTTAACGCATGTTAACTATTAAGTTAGACGGGACTTAAGAAAACTGACCATATAAGCGGGGCGCCCTTATAGCCGGTACTGAGTGCATTATCTTCTAATAAACACTTAATTATAAATGCATGTTCTATCTATATTAAGCCGTAGTATATATGGAATACTATTTATATTAGGATTAATTGTTATTATATCTATTATTGTTATTATATCTATAGAATTACGTTAAACGATGTATCCCCTATTAAGTTAGACGGGACTTAAGAAAACTGACCATATAAGCGGGGCGCCCTTATAGCCGGTACTGAGTGCATTATCTTCTAATAAACACTTAATTATAAATGCATGTTCTATCTATATTAAGCCGTAGTATATATGGAATACTATTTATATTAGGATTAATTGTTATTATATCTATTATTGTTATTATATCTATAGAATTACGTTAAACGATGTATCCCCTATTAAGTTAGACGGGACTTAAGAAAACTGACCATATAAGCGGGGCGCCCTTATAGCCGGTACTGAGTGCATTATCTTCTAATAAACACTTAATTATAAATGCATGTTCTATCTATATTAAGCCGTAGTATATATGGAATACTATTTATATTAGGATTAATTGTTATTATATCTATTATTGTTATTATAGTTAAACGATGTATCCCCTATTAAGTTAGACGGGACTTAAGAAAACTGACCATATAAGCGGGGCGCCCTTATAGCCGGTACTGAGTGCATTATCTTCTAATAAACACTTAATTATAAATGCATGTTCTATCTATATTAAGCCGTAGTATATATGGAATACTATTTATATTAAGATCTATTATTGTTATTATATCTATAGAATTACGTTAAACGATGTATCCCCTATTAAGTTAGACGGGACTTAAGAAAACTGACCATATAAGCGGGGCGCCCTTATAGCCGGTACTGAGTGCATTATCTTCTAATAAACACTTAATTATAAATGCATGTTCTATCTATATTAAGCCGTAGTATATATGGAATATTATTTATATTAGGATTAATTGTTATTATATCTATTATTATTAATTACGTTAAACGATGTATCCCCTATGAAGTTAGACGGGACTTAAGAAAACTGACCATATAAGCGGGGCGCCCTTATAGCCGGTACTGAGTGCATTATCTTCTAATAAACACTTAATTATAAATGCATGTTCTATCTATATTAAGCCGTAGTATATATGGAATATTATTTATATTAGGATTAATTGTTATTATATCTATAGAATTACGTTAAAAGATGTATCCCCTATTAAGTTAGACGGGACTTAAGAAAACTGACCATATAAGCGGGGCGCCCTTATAGCCGGTACTGAGTGCATTATCTTCTAATAAACACTTAATTATAAATGCATGTTCTATCTATATTAAGCCGTAGTATATATGGAATACTATTGTTATTAGGATTAATTGTTATTATATCTATAGAATTACGTTAAAACGATGTATCCCCTATTAAGTTAGACGGGACTTAAGAAAACTGACCATATAAGCGGGGCGCCCTTATAGCCGGTACTGAGTGCATTATCTTCTAATAAACACTTAATTATAAATGCATGTTCTATCTATATTAAGCCGTAGTATATATGGAATACTATTTATATTAGGATTAATTGTTATTATATCTATAGAATTACGTTAAACGATGTATCCCCTATTAAGTTAGACGGGACTTAAGAAAACTGACCATATAAGCGGGGCGCCCTTATAGCCGGTACTGAGTGCATTATCTTCTAATAAACACTTAATTATAAATGCATGTTCTATCTATATTAAGCCGTAGTATATATGGAATACTATTTATATTAGGATTAATTTAAATTGTTATTATATCTATAGAATTACGTTAAACGATGTATCCCCTATTAAGTTAGACGGGACTTAAGAAAACTGACCATATAAGCGGGGCCCTTATAGCCGGTACTGAGTGCATTATCTTCTAATAGACACTTAATTATAAATGCATGTTCTATCTATATTAAGCCGTAGTATATATGGAATATTATTTATATTAGGATTAATTGTTATTATATCTATAGAATTACGTTAAAACGATGTATCCCCTATTAAGTTAGACGGGACTTTAGAAAACTCACCATATAAGCGGGCGCCCTTATAGCCGGTACTGAGTGCATTATCTTCTAATAAACACTTAATTATAAATGCATGTTCTATCTATATTAAGCCGTAGTATATATGGAATAATTTGTATTAAGATTAATTGTTATTATATCTATAGAATTATGTTAAACGATGTATCCCCTATTAAGTTAGACGGGACTTAAGAAAACTGACCATATAAGCGGGGTGCCCTTATAGCCGGTACTGACTGTATTATCTTCTAATAAACACTTAATTATAAATGTATGTTCTATCTATATTAAACCGTAGTATATATGGAATACTATTTATATTAGGATTAATTGTTATTATATCTATAGAATTACGTTAAACGATGTATCCCCTATTAAGTTAGACGGGACTTGAGAAAACTGACCATATAAGCGGGGCGCCCTTATAGCCGGTACTGAGTGCATTATCTTCTAATAAACACTTAATTATAAATGCATGTTCTATCTATATTAAGCCGTAGTATATATGGAATACTATTTATTAGGATTAATTGTTATTATATCTATAGAATTACGTTAAACGATGTATCCCCTATTAAGTTAGACGGGACTTAAGAAAACTGACCATATAAGCGGAGTGCCCTTATAGCCGGTACTGAGTGCATTATCTTCTAATAAACACTTAATTATAAATGCATGTTCTATCTATATTAAGCCGTAGTATATATGGAATACTATTTATATTAAGATTAATTGTTATTATATCTATAGAATTAGGTTAAACGATGTATCCCCTATTAAGTTAGACGGGATTTAAGAAAACTGACCATATAAGCGGGGTGCCATTATAGCCGGTACTGAGTGTATTATCTTCTAATAAACACTTAATTATAAATGCATGTTCTATCTATATTAAGCCGTAGTATATATGGAATACTATTTATATTAGGATTAATTGTTATTATATATTCTATAGAATTATGTTAAACGATGTATCCCCTATTAAGTTAGACGGGACTTAAGAAAACTGACCATATAAGCGAAGTGTCCTTATAGCCGGTACTGAGTATATTATCTTCTAATAAACAATTATAAATGCATGTTCTATCTATATTAAACCGTAGTATATATGGAATACTATTTATATTAAGATTAATTGTTATTATATCTATAGAATTACGTTAAAAGATGCATCCCCTATTAAGTTAGACGGGACTTAAGAAAACTGACCATATAAGCGGGGTGCCATTATAGCCGGTACTGAGTGTATTATCTTCTAATAAACACTTAATTATAAATGCATGTTCTATCTATATTAAGCCGTATTATATATGGAATACTATTTGTATTAGGATTAATTGTTATTATATCTATAGAATTACGTTAAACGATGTATCCCCTATTAAGTTAGACGGGACTTAAGAAAACTGACCATATAAGCGAGGTGCCCTTATAGCCGGTACTGAGTATATTATCTTCTAATAAACACTTAATTATAAATGTATGTTCTATCTATATTAAACCGTAGTATATATGGAATACTATTTATATTAAGATTAATTGTTATTATATCTATAGAATTACGTTAAAAGATGCATCCCCTATTAAGTTAGACGGGACTTAAGAAAACTGACCATATAAGCGGGGTGCCCTTATAGCCGGTACTGAGTATATTATCTTCTAATAAACAATTATAAATGCATGTTCTATCTATATTAAACCGTAGTATATATGGAATACTATTTATATTAAGATTAATTGTTATTATATCTATAGAATTACGTTAAAAGATGCATCCCCTATTAAGTTAGACGGGACTTAAGAAAACTGACCATATAAGCGAGGTGCCCTTATAGCCGGTACTGAGTATATTATCTTCTAATAAACACTTAATTATAAATGCATGTTCTATCTATATTAAACCGTAGTATATATGGAATACTATTTATATTAAGATTAATTGTTATTATATCTATAGAATTACGTTAAACGATGTATCCCCTATTAAGTTAGACGGGACTTTAGAAAACTCACCATATAAGCGGGTGATCATATAGCCGGTACTGACTGTAATATCTTCTAATAAACACTTAATTATAAATGTGTGTTCTATCTATATTAAACCGTAGTATATTTGGAATACTATTTATATTAGGATTAATTTAATATAATTTCCTTTATATTATATCATATAAATTTTATTTCTACATTACACCACTTATTTTAAAAAATAATGATTTATAATCTGATTGAGGTAGATTATTATTTATATCCCCAATCGAATTACACACTGATATATATTCTCGATTGAATTCGATTACAGTTTATTACGCGATTGGATTACTAGTATTAGTCCATAATTTATGGTATGATAGAATTACGTTAAACGATGTACCGTACTTGAAATTTATAATAATGAATGTACTGATTAGATGTCAGGAAGTGTTAGGTTTTATTGTATAGTGGATATGAAACCTCTGGAGAAATTCGGAAAATTACTCGTATAAAATATCTTAATTTAGAAAGTGTAAATTTTGTGCATAAAACTTTATTTAATTATTTTTACAGATCTATATAATTTATAAAATAATTTCAACATTTCTATAATAATTTGTTCTTTCCAAAACATTTCTGCTCAAAATAGTGAGGTATAATAACAAACAGTTTTGACTTATTGTATAGTTCATTTCATACACTTCTGCAAGTTTTTTGGTGAATTTTGAATATTACCATAGAAGGTACAAATTTTATGTATAACACTGACAGTGATAAATGATATTTAACTGGTCTATGCAACTCAATTAATAGTTCGATTTATAATTATATTAAAGTATAATAAATTTTCAATTTATAACTCAATTAATAATTTGTACTATTTTAGAATAATTAATTATTTTTTGAGCATTTTTCTTTAAATTAGCGGTATTAGAACCCTCAGATTAGTGGAAAAGACATTTTTCAGTTACTGTATTATAAAATGGTGAGGCAATTTGGCTATCATGCTTATTTTGTAAATCCTTTTACTTGCGATATTATTGTAGACTAACATATAGCCCGTCATATGACAGCATCAGTAAATTTTTTAATTTTCCAGAACTTAAATTTGAATATTATATTTAATATACTGTTAAAAATTTTTTAATTTTCTGAACTTAACTCTTTAAGGGCACAGTATATTTAATATACTGTTAAAATTTTTTAATTTTCCAGAACTTAACTCTTTGAAGGGCACTGGTATATATAATATAGCAAAATTTTTTAATTTTCTGAACTTAACATTTAAGGGCACTGTATATATAATATACTGTTAAAATTTTTTAATTTTCCAGAACTTAACTCTTTGAAGAGCACTGGTATATATAATATACCGGCTGTTAAAATTTTTTAATTTTCCTAAACTTAACTCTTTAGGGCACTGGTAAAATATAATATACCTGTAAAATTTTTTAATTTTCCTGAACTTAACTCTTTAAATACTTATATATAATTATAGTTAAAATTTTTTAATTTTGAACTTAAGTATATATACGTAAAAAATTTGAGAATTATTACACTCTCATTAATTTGTTTATCTTCATACTCAATAAATTTCCCGATTAAGCATTTGGAATACATCATTTAGAAAGATAATTAATTTTCTTATCTATTCAAATTATCGTTAATACTTATTATTTTTTTAAGTAATTAATGGAGGCAAAGAATAAAACTATCATTTCCACTAAACACTGAGGTAGATAATTTGTTAATATCAGTGATAAAATTTTTATTAAAAAAAAAATAATCTATGATTAAATTTAAAACTATCACATATTATTAATCTATTATTTAATGAAATATAAAAGAAAATTGTTTACGTAACAACTAATTCAGTCATAAAATATGAATATAAGGAGACGATATTTAAATAATTTAAAATTTGATTAAATAACATGTTAAAGGAATGACGATAATGTTAGAATAAATGTTAATTTTACCTATTATTCTGTGGTAATTAATAAATTTAATTCCTGCTCTTAACAAAAATTTCTTGAAATAATGCATTAAAATCGAAAAGTGGAAAGGCTGAATTTCGAACGTATAAAGACGACAGTATTTTTTGCTGTGGCATTAAGCATATTTTAAAATTTATCTTAGAATCGGATTGATAGTTTAGGAGAAAATAAATTTTTGAATTGTAAAAATACTGTATGAGGCATAAAAAAATTGTTTTAGCTGAAATTATTTTTAAAAAAATTAATCGATTAAAATTATCACATGTATCTAATCTATAATTAAGAAATATAAAAGAAATTATTTGCGTAATATCTAAGTTCATTGATAAAACGTATGAAAATAATGCAGACGATATTTAAAAATTTTAAAAAAATATGATTAAAGGAGATGGTTAAAAGAATGACGTCATAATGCTAAAAAATTTATTTTTTATCTGTTTATTGTGAGATAAATTGATAAATTGAATATGCTCTTAAATGGGGCTCGATATAATCATTAAACGCTCGAAAATAGTGATTTTGAATGTTTTAAAGATACAGTATTTTTTGCTGTGATACACGCTTATTCATATAAAATTTTTTTAGAATGATCTATAGTTTAAGTGAAGATAAACTTTCCTGGCTTTGAATTTCGCTAACCCTAACTATAAATCCAATATGGAATTTATCCATTGTAAGTTCATAAATTAAAACAGATAATTACTATTATTATATATATATAATCATCTGTTAAAATAATGCTTATTGAAAAAGCGATTAAATTAATATTATTAGAAATGAAAGAGGCACTACAAATGTGGCACAGATCTACTTTAATAATTTTTTTACACTCTTAAAAGAATTCATATGAACATACAGCGGGAACTGGAAACTATGCTTTAGATATTAATCAATAGATTATATTTGAACTGTACTAGATAATAAAAATAATATATAATATTAAAGAGATTCTAATACAAAGATATTATTACAACTATATTATTTTGTACATGCAAATTTTATAGTTTTCTGACATCTGTATGTAGATATATTATCTATATAAAAAAACGAATAGACTTAGAAGATGTAGACAGTTTCCTTTTTGTATCTACAAATGTCATATCATTTAGTTATGAATGTATATTTTTTATTGTAATCTGCACTGTTTATGAAGATAATTCTGAATGTAACAAATGTTAATACATTACCGTTTGCCGTCAGATTGCAGTACTTGAGGCCTACTCATTGTTGGTTTATTTTACGTATACTACTTATAGGTTAATACGCCGAACACTGGCCGATTGGATAGGGCATTGATATTCGGTTCGAATTACACTATGGCATGGATGTCGTACCGTTAAAATTTTAATTTTGCTTATTACTCTTAAAAACATAGACGGTATGTTAAACCAAACCATTGTTTAGTACAATTCTATTCATTTTTAATTTATATTGTATAATTTTCAATATTATTAAACTATAATATTTTAGCAGTTGTATAATTATCCCCTTTATTAAAAAATTAGTAGATCGAATTTCACATACAATTAAAATAAGATTAAATGAAGAGTAGTAAAAATATTTTTTATTTATCAGGCGTACAAGTAAGTCATGTACTGTACATATGATTTTTTTAATAGAATCTGTTTCGAAGATAGAAATTCATAACAAAATAATTTACACAATAGATTCATTAAGAAGTTATTATGTAATTGAGTTAAAAACAAATAAAGCGGATAATTTAATTTATACAATTTAAAGAATGTATAAACATCGCGAGACATTTTATAGTTTTATGCGAAATATATTTCTCTTTTGGTAATGATATTGAAATCCTCTACATGTCTCAAACTTTTTTGAATGCCTGCCTATAAGATATATGGAGAGACAGTGTGCAATAAATCCATTACTAAAGTCAATTATTAATAATTATTACTGTACTCGATTTAAAGGACGGTCTTCTCTAAAAGTGGATAATTTCGGCTATACAAATTAAAGAATGTATAAGCATCGCGAGACATTTTATAGTTGTATGCTAAATATATTTTTCCTTTGGTAAGGATATTGAAATCCTCTACATGTCTCACACTTTTTTGAATGCCTGCCTATAAGATATTCATATGGAAGACAGTTGCAATAAATACTACTAATTCAGTTATTTATTTTATTGTACATTGATTTAAAGACTTCTATAAATAAATTTCCTACAAATTAAAAATGTATACTACATTTTATAGTTTTATGCGAAATATATTTTTCCTTTGGTAAGGATATTGAAATCCTCTACATGTCTCACACTTTTTTGATTGCATGTTTATTTGACATCATTTGGAGAGACAGTATGCAATAAATCTAATAATAATATCAGTTATTAATAATCATTATTGAACTAGATTTAAAGGTTTGGTTTGGTTTGGAGTGCTACGGTCTACTTTTTGCAACACGAGGGCTAACGAAACCGGTACCTACAGCTTAAAGCCGATTCCGAATGGCTACGAACATCTAAGAGTCAGTGGGATTTGAACCCACGAACTCCGGTTCCGAAGGCCAGCACCCTAACCAATAGGCCATCTAGATTTAAAGGAGATGCTTCTCTAAAAATAAAATATAACTGAAATAAAATTAAAAATAAATAAATTTTATAATAATAAAAAATAAAAGAATATATATAACATATTTTATAAATAATAAAGAACAAAAGCAGGCCATTTATAAGAATTGAATTATAAAAATAATTTAAAAAACTCTATATTATTTACCTACTAGTTATACAAATATTTTTTGTAACAGTAATTATGCTTCAGATTTCTAAAGAACCAATATATTTTGGCAATATGAAATCAGCTTTAAGCAGCAGCTCTCAGTTTAATTGTAAATCGTGTAGCAAAAAGTATTGCTACATAAAACTTGCCATAGCATGAACGAAAGCTCATGAACGAAATATTTTTTGCATATTTTTCAATCAGGTTTGGTTGGTTTGAAACGCCCCGTTAATATTTTACAACACGACACATGAATTTGGTGTTTAAAGCCAATTCTAATTGGCTAAAAACATTTATACTACCAGTGGATTGAAACAATTCTCTGTTACCCAATTTCGTCTACCGATTCAACCATGTCCAGTTATTATTAGAGATTGATTTAACCCTTTAATGTGCACTCTCAAGTTAACTCGAGCGGGTTAAACTGGCCCAAACTGTGCACACTCGAGATAATTCGAGCGGCTCTGTACTTTATGTTGCTATAATTTTTCCACTCTCAAATATATTGAAATAACAATGAAAGAAAAAAAATCGTTTAATTGATATTTATCATTACATGGGATTTAAGCTGTAACACTTACTTATTCAAGTATAAAAAATATTTTTTTCTACTTATACAGCTGTGTTGTGCTAAAAGATATAGCAAAATGAAAAAGAAAAGAAAAGAGAGTCGTTACATGTGTAATAGTTGCAATGTGGCTATGTGCTGCACTTGTTTCGAAATATAGACACGAAAGAAAATTTAATTAATTTTATAAATACTAGTATTGTTATTATTTATGTTTAAAAGTATAAATAATATTTTACTGATAACAGTTTATTTCTGATTTTTCTAAAAGAAGATAAAAAAAATCGATGTGTATTACATTATTCGACTATTTTCTGCAATGTTATCAAAAAAAATTGCAATAAATTTTTGATTTTTTTTTGTATTTTTGCAATATTTTTTTGTGTTCTAAATTGTGTTTCTTACATTAAAAAAATTGATTCTTATGGCTGGCCTTTTTTTAAACAATTGTACATTAAGGGGTTAACAACCAAATTATGTCTAAAATGAACATAGCAAAAGTATTAAGATCAATAATCTGGTTAATTTTTGAGTTACAGCATACCTTTAATGAAATTTTGCAAACAGATTATTAAAAAATTATTAGATTACTTGAAAACTATTTCATCATCATATGCTATACTTAATGTAATAGCCTTTATTTATATTTAAATTTTTGAACAAAACTACATAACAAACTACTTATTTAAGTATTTTGAAATTTAAAATTATTTTTTATGACACGAGTTGCAGAAATATCATAAAATAAAGTACCTTTCATTGAAAGCAAATTTTTTATTCTTTTTGTACTTTTCAAAAAACCAATATGGAATTTTAAGACTTCTCCGAATATATTACACGAATTTTATTTGGGTTTCTCAGTGAATTGTTTGCTTACATTTATTTCAAAGACAAATCTCCGCCTCTTTGTTTATGAAAGTGGTTTAGTCTCAGTTCATTCAAGCATCTTTCAAAAGTTTTGCAATTCTGATGCGCCATTTTATTCAACCGTGTTACCAGCTTGTACCAGAACACTTTCCCGACTCTATTGATTCGAAAGAACGGCATGAATTTCTGATTCTTATTATACAAAATGATTCCCTCCTGCAATTTAGTAGTCATGGCGACGGTACGACCCGGAATGAACTTAGGTACCAAAATGTATAACAGGTATAGGAAAACTCCAAAAGTTCTTATTGATATTTCTTTGAATAGCATTGTAAAAACGAGAGATTTGTTTTTGCTGCCAGTTAAGTAAATGCAATAAAATGATTATTGGTACTTTTATCTTGGATATGAGTGTAAAAGGTCTTGTAATCGTATTGTATCTTTAAAATTTAAGCAATTGTTTGCTAAGTTCAATTGCCCGCACAAGTCTATGGCAGAATTCATTGCTAACATTAATTGGCGTGTATAAAAATCACACGTAAGCTCGTACATGTTCAAAAAAAACATTCATTTACAATTTTCAATTAAAATAAATAATATATTTTTTTTTTTAAAAAGATCCTATTTTATATCAACAGTGCGATATTATTAAAAATGTTTATATTAAAAAAATACAGTAATTATTGTACTATCTTATATGATTATTGTTAAAATAAAATTAAGCATATTTCTATGTTAATGCTGGACTTCATTACAATTTCTATTAATAATGAAGAATACATGAAAGTTTTGTATGTATGTGTGCATGAAAGCAAAAAAAAACTTTTCATAATTTTATTTTGGTTCAGGTTCCCGTGTGATATGTTAAAAATGTTTCGCTATCATATAAGAAATCCACAGTAATTATTGTACTTTAACTTGGATATGAGGGTAAAAGATGTATCTTTAAAACTTAAGCATATTTCTATGTTAATGCTGAATTTCAATTGCAGACACGAGTCTATTAAAGAATTGAGATTGAGCTTAATACTTTAAGATCTGGCATCATATTAAAAACCTTATCACACGTAAGCTTGTACACGTTGAAAAAGGAACCTGTTCAGTTAACAATTTCTATTGACAACTAAGAATTCATAAAAAAATTATGTGTGTGAAAGCAAAAAAAATTTTTGGTTCAGGTTGACGTGTGATACGTTAAAAATGTTTCGCTGTCATATAAGAAATCCACAGTAATTATTGTACTTTTATCTTGGATATAAGGTAAAGGATGCAATTATTTTGTATCATTAAAAATTAAACATATTTCTATGTTAATGCTGGACTTCGATTGTTTAAAGTCTTTGGAAAAATTTAATTGAGCTTAAAATAAGGTCAGGCGTCATATAAAAACTTTATGACACGTAAGATTGTACATTGAAAAGCAAGTATCAGTTTAAAAGATAAATATATTTGAACTAATTTCTCTAAAAAAAAGTTTAAAAAAATTTTCTATTGTATATATCTCTAAATATGAGTTAATTCATCGTACTGTAGACAAAAGTTTTTAGTAAATTAGTTTACTCATGCAAAATTGAAACAATAATAAATTGGAATTCTAACAATACTTCTTTTATACTGTTATGCAAATGAAACAAACAATAAGCAACAATGAAAAGAACGAAAGAACGAATTTCAATTGAAGTCAGATTGGGAATATATTTGAATTTTTTAGTTGCTGGTTCAAGTATTGAAAATAAAATACTAGAATATTTTTTATAAGTAATATTATTGTGAACTCAATATTAACCTCATTTTCATTTTTTACTCATATTTGTAATTACATTATTTGTTGTTATATGTATTCGTTTATGCGTCAAATTACAGCGTGTTCGTAGACATATTATAAAGAATCGTCCTTTAATCTAATGTTACATGGCAGGCTGATCACTGATGAAGAAAAGCTGTAATGATCAATTTTTTTCTTTAAATTTCATATTTGTTTTATTGTATACTTAGAAGGATCATGGAATTTTAAAATATTGATGACATTTACTAAAACACAAAGGTAATTCAGAAACATTGTATTTCTGCTTTCTGCGAATTAATTAACGCACAGTATCGATATTATATACTCTTATAATTAAAGAATACGACTTGTAATCCGGACATTATATTTTGTCAATTAAGCCTTTACAGTTTAAAAACGGAACAGTTTCCAAATTTTAATATCAATATGAACCATTAATGGTTTGTTATATTTAATTATATTTAAGAATTGTGCACTTTTAAATATATAAAAAGAGTTTACACGAATGAAATATCATATAAAATTATAATATAGATACAGATTGTTTGGACACTGAATCAAGAGAAAATTTAGGAGAACAAACTTAAACCATTATCACCAATTTCAGGAGCAGATTTTTAGTCAATGTATCAGGGAAACCATAGAAAATTAAATTTAGTATCATCATTACAGAGTCTCATAATTCTCTAAGTTTTCAAATTGGTAAAGACAATACGCAAAAATAAAACTTTTTATTTAAACAGAAACAATTAAATTTTTTTATAATAGCAGTTGGCAGTAAATGGCAGTAAATTCGGACTGCATAATCATTTCATTGATACGATCTTTTTTTCCATGTCTCTCGATTATTTTAAAGATGTACTGTAGTCTCGTGTTCTTTAAAACAAGGATGCTACCATATTGCAGTAGAGGTATGTTACAGGTGATAACTGCGTCATAATGACGACTTTTGATGTAAGTTTAAAAGAAGGGAATTTATACTACCAAATTCTCATCTCATTTGACTTCTGGCGCCATCATGCCGCGAAAGTTGCCTGTAACATATTGTCACGTAGATGCAAGTACTGGCTGCACACAATGTAGAGTTAAGTTAACAAATCATAGCGTTTATTAAATGCGAAATCACATAGCTCGCAGTCGAACAAAAACTGCCGCTCGCAGTTTTAACACAGGCTTTTATAGGGTAACAGAATATTCTATAATTATTTTAATAGTAAAAAAAATTTACATATTTTAGGAGTGTTCTTGACTATTTAACAAAGTGAACATAAAATGACAGAAATAAACTTCTCCTAACTCAGGATCGAAACGGAGACCTTTCGGTTCGTAGCCCACGACTTTAACCATTGGGCCATGGAGCTCAGTGGGTTTTTCTTGAAATATGGCATTATCTTGACCTCAATATTGTAGCGCCCTACGTAAAATACCTAGTTTTCTTACCCTCTTTGCCATGTAATTTGGATTGGGCAATTTTTTAAAGGTGACTCATCTGATTTGCTACGACTCCCTCCTTTACCTGATTCAATACTATATTTATTTCAGACTCATTGCTTTCCTTGTGAGGCCTTGTAAAATACCATATTTTCTTACTCATTTACCTCGTGATTCAATACAACTGCGTGAAAGACTGTAAATTCCTCACCTGACTGGCCTGATCTGCCACGACTTTTTTTACCTGATTATCACTATGTTTATTAAGATTCATTGTTTTTGTAGGGCCTTGTAAAATATCATATTTTCTTACTCATTGCACGTGATTCAATACAACTGCGTGAAAGACTGTAAATTCCTCACCTGACTGGCCTGATCTGCCACGACTCCCTCCTTTACCTGATTCATTACTATATTTATTTCAGACTCATTGCTTTCCTTGTGAGGCCTTGTAAAATACCATATTTTCTTACTCATTTGCCTCGTGATTCAATACAACTGCGTGAAAGACTGTAAATTCTTCACCTGACTGGCCTGATCTGCCACGACTCCCTCCTTTACCTGATTCAACACTATGTTTATTTCAGACTCATTGTTTCCCTTGTGAGGCCTTGTAAAATACCATATTTTCTTACTCATCTGCCACGTGATTCAATACAACTGCGTGAAAGGCTGTAAATTCCTCACCGACGCTGATCTGCCACGACTTCCTTTACTTGATCCATTACTATGTTTATTTCAGACTTTATTTTTGTGATATCATATTTTTTTTACTCCTGCCACGTGATTCAATACTACTGCGTGAAAGGCTGTAAATTCCTTTGATAGTACTATGTTGAATAGAGTCTGGCAGGAACTGAACTATCACATTACCTTATACCGCGAAACCAAAGTTTACACTGTGAATATCTGTAAAGATTGTAAATAAAACTTGAATAGGTTCTATATATAGTGCAATGTTCTTTATTGCTGTATTCATTTTCGTGTTTTTTTTACTATAGCCTTCTTAAACCTCGGGGGAAATTATGAATAGCCCTGTATATTCAATAGGAATGAATCTCGCATTAATGAGTTAATAAGGTGGCAATCCTTTGACAACAAAGTCAATAAAACTATCCCAAAGCAGTAAAAATAGGCCGAAGATATAGATTAAATTCTAGAAAAACATAAATAAGCAAAACTATCGATTTTTAATGTTAAACATGCAATAGTTTTTCATTCAACGATTTTCACCAGGTTTCATTCTTAATGTTTTGTCCGTTCTCTTTTTGATACATCTTTATCTCTCCCGTTTTTCCCCTATTGCCTATTACCATGGCAACGCACACCCTCAAGAGTCGTTCCTATTTGAACAACATTTTCCAAAATAAGTGTCAACAGTCATTCAGACACTCCTCGCATATTTTTTTTCCCACACACGTCTATTCTTCCGGTATTCTATTCATTTTTGTTTACCCTTGATGTATTAAAATAAGACTAAACGCTGTTAAACACTTTGACATTAATTCAATCTTTCTTGAATCACCCTGGAAATCCCATTGTTGTTTGAGAAAAGAAGAAAGAACACCTTGTTTGCTTTAGCTTTTTCTTTTATGACTTTCTTCTTTGAAGATGCTTTTCTTTTTTTCTTTCTTTTTTCACCGTGTGTGAGAGAAAAATTCGTGAAGTAATGAAACGCCCGTTAATGATATTAAAAACGATAAAAATGCAAGAACAATGAAGGGGTAAATTGAATAATCTTTGTTGAAGGTGCACGAACGCCGATTTGGCCAAATACCAACTATTCAGCCGCTATATAATGAGTTTACTTTAAAATTTGTTCAGGCTTTTTTTTCTTTCTCTAGTATTTTTTTCTAGTTCTCACTTTTATAATTAAGGTACATGAAATATTCCAGGTAACTTCTCGATGGAAGAGTTTTATGTGTACAGAGATGTTTTTATTATAGTAGTGTTTTGGGCGTAGTTACATTGTGGAGATTGGTAATCTATAACTGCTGCAAAAATTAAATATTTTCTTTCTATTGTAATACTTTATAAACTGTTTATATAAAAAATAGCTGCTTCGTGCTGAGCCTAAAGCCAAGATCGCCAAACGCTTATTTTAAAATTTAAACTAAATTTTTTTTATTACACTAACAGTATAAATAATTTCTAATAAAAAATACATAATTATAAAACAAATAACACATTGTTTTAAATCCATTATGAATTTAACAAATGTAGCCTAAATAAAACAAATGTAGCCTGTAGGTAAATTGAATAATCTTTGTTGAAGGTGCACGAACGCCGATTTGGCCAAATACCAACTATTCAGCCGCTATATAATGAGTTTACTTTAAAATTTGTTCAGGATTTTTTTTTCTTTCTCTAGTATTTTTTTTCTAGTTCTCACTTTTATAATTAAGGTATATGAAATATTCCAGGTAACTTCTCGATGGAAGACAGAGTTTTATGTGTACAGAGATGTTTTTATTATAGTAGTGTTTTGGGCATAGTTACTTTGTGGAGTTTGGTAATCTATAACTGCTGCAAAATGTAAATTTTGTTTCTTTCTATTGTAATACTTTATAAACTGTTTATATAAAAAATAGCTGCTTCGTGCTGAGCCTAAAGCCAAGATCGCCAAACGCTTATTTTAAAATTTAAACTAAATTTTTTTTATTACACTAACAGTATAAATAATTTCTAATAAAAAATACATAATTATAAAACAAATAACACATTGTTTTAAATCCATTATGAATTTAACAAATGTAGCCTAAATAAAACAAATGTAGCCTGTAGGGTAAATTGAATAATCTTTGTTGAAGGTGCACGAACGCCGATTTGGCCAAATACCAACTATTCAGCCGCTATATAATGAGTTTACTTTAAAATTTGTTCAGGATTTTTTTTTCTTTCTCTAGTATTTTTTTTCTAGTTCTCACTTTTATAATTAAGGTATATGAAATATTCCAGGTAACTTCTCGATGGAAGACAGAGTTTTATGTGTACAGAGATGTTTTTATTATAGTAGTGTTTTGGGCGTAGTTACTTTGTGGAGTTTGGTAATCTATAACTGCTGCAAAATGTAAATTTTGTTTCTTTCTATTGTAATACTTTATAAACTGTTTATATAAAAAATAGCTGCTTCGTGCTGAGCCTAAAGCCAAGATCGCCAAACGCTTATTTTAAAATTTAAACTAAATTTTTTTTATTACACTAACAGTATAAATAATTTCTAATAAAAAATACATAATTATAAAACAAATAACACATTGTTTTAAATCCATTATGAATTTAACAAATGTAGCCTAAATAAAACAAATGTAGCCTGTAGGGTAAATTGAATAATCTTTGTTGAAGGTGCACGAACGCCGATTTGGTCAAGTACCAACTATTCAGCCGCTATATAATGAGTTTACTTTAAAATTTGTTCAGGCTTTTTTTTCTTTCTCTAGTATTTTTTTCTAGTTCTCACTTTTATAATTAAGGTACATGAAATATTCCAGGTAACTTCTCGATGGAAGAGTTTTATGTGTACAGAGATGTTTTTATTATAGTAGTGTTTTGGGCGTAGTTACATTGTGGAGATTGGTAATCTATAACTGCTGCAAAAATTAAATATTTTCTTTCTATTGTAATACTTTATAAACTGTTTATATAAAAAATAGCTGCTTCGTGCTGAGCCTAAAGCCAAGATCGCCAAACGCTTATTTTAAAATTTAAACTAAATTTTTATTATTACACTAACAGTATAAATAATTTCTAATAAAAAATACATTATTATAAAACAAATAACACATTGTTTTAGATCCCATTATTAATTTAACAAATGTAACCTAAAGAAATAAGCGAATGTTTTTTAAATACTTCGAAATGAAAGAAATACAGTGGAATCCACTTAATGTGATAGAGGTTAATGTTATCAATCCCTTATTGTTATTGAAATCACTTGGTCCCGATTTTCTCTATTCACTTGAATGTTAAAATTATCGTTTTAGGTGATCGTTACGTGGATTAATGTTATCAGTTTTAGAACCTCATTTTAACTGGCAAAGGAATATTCTCAATGTATTCAGAAGGAACCCATCCTTTCTTTTCCTTCGCTGTTGTTTGAATTTTTGAAAATACTCCCTCTTTGAACTAGAGAAATAGGGAATGAACAAAAGAGGGGGGTATTTGCACGTTCCTGAAAATTTTCAGAAATACGTACACCCTGCTGATGGTCAGTGGTTGTCAGATAAGCAGAAGACAACACATTCTTACCGGAACAGAACTTGAGAAGGAACGTATTCACATTTTATACCTTGCTCGCATACATGCAGTTTGTCGATATGGCAGCCAGAAAGCGAAATGATTTAACGTTAAAACAAAAGATCGAAATTTTAAATCGCTATGACAGGTTGATTATGACTACGAACAATTTATCAATGAGCTCTTAGAAAAAATTGTAGACAGTCAAAAATTGATCAATTTTTTTTAATTATGCATATAATTCTTATGTTTTAAAAATATACATAAATGCAGGTTAATATAAGGTGTGTTTTTTCATTTTGTTTTGAAATTTAGTACGTGGGAATTAAAGGGAGGGGGGTGAATTTATCTAATTTTGCATATTGTTTATTGTTGTCAAAATCACGGTATCCCAAACAGATCACATTAAGCTTAGTCCACTGTATTCTAAATATCAAGAAAATATAGTCGACAAACAATAGATCAAATAAAGCATTCTGTCGCCACAAGCTCCGAACATTTGATAGGCTGTTCATTCTTCATCTCTCAACCAGGGTTACTGGTGTAAAATTGTGTTATCCCTGATAATGATGATCATACAGTAATGTATATAATATATTAATTGGATAAAATACTAGCACTAGATCGTAATGCAATTTTATCCAATGGTTAACATAACATTATACTGTAGTACTCGAATGGCTAGTATAATGGACTGGATCCATGTATAGAAGCCACAGGAATGCGTCAATTAAAATACTTTTGCCATAGGAAATTTGACAGGTTTTTTAATTTTCCTCTTTCAACCAGGGTTACCTATGTAAAATTTCTTTATCCCTGGTAATGATGGTCATATAATAAAGTATATAATTATTGGATAAAATATGAGACTAGATTATAATACAATTTTATCCAATGGATAACATTACATAATACTGTAGTACTCGAATGGCTAGTACAATGGACTGGATCCATGTATAGAAGCCATAGGAATGCGTCAATTAAAATACTTTTGCCATAAGAAATTTGACAGACTTTTCATTTTTTCTTCTTTTAACAAGGGTTATCTATATAAAATTTCTTTATCCCTGGTAATGATGGTCATATAATAAATATATAATCATTGGATAAAATACTAGAACTAGATTATAATGCAATTTTATCCAATGGATAACATTACATTATACTTTAGTACTCGAATGGCTTCTTTAATCGACTGGAGCCATGTATAGAAGCCATAGGAATGAGTCAATTAAAATACCTTTGCCATAGGAAATTTGACAAGCTTTTCATTTTTCATATTTCAACCAGGGTTATGTATGTAAAATTTCGTATGTAAAATATCCTTGGTAATGATGGTCACATCATAATGTATATCATATTGCCACATTTCAAACGACACAGCCGAGCTTGATGGCACAATGGTTAGAGTCGCGAGCTACGAACCGAAATATCTCCGGTTCGATCCTGAGTCAGGACAAATTTGTTTCCTTAATTTTATGTTCGATTTCTTAAGTAGTCAAGAAGACTTCTAAATTATGCTAATTTTCTGTTGCATTAAAATATTTCTAGAAGGTTCTGTTACCTTATAAAAGCCTCTGTAAAAACTACGAGCTGCAGTTGTTGTTTGAGTACGAGCTAGGTAGCTTGGGCTTTAATAAATTGTTATTTCTTAAGTTTAACTTTTGATTGTGTTCCACCTGTACTTTCATCCACGTGACAATATAATCATTGAATAAAATATGAAAACTATATTATAATGCAATTTTGTCCAATGGATAACATTACACTATACTGTAGCACTCGAATGGCTTGTATAAAGGACTCGATCCATGTATAGAAGCCATACAAATGCGTCAATTAAAATATCTTTTATATACCGCGTTTTTCATAACTCAGAGCAAATTTTAAGTTGAATTATTTGGATAGAAATAAAGAATAAAAAATGCGGTTTACCCCAATCGGGATTTTTGTGATGAAAGCAAAAAACGGTAATAATAGTTCTGTTGACGAACAGAATGTTACGCAATAATTCCCTATAATATGTCTTACCTGCTGAAAATGGTTTACCAGTTACTATACAATCGTCTAATATACTTTCGATTACCCAGCAGAGCTGAAATCAGGCATCACACCTCTCTCAGCATTGGATCTTATAGCCTAGGTTTGTTCACTAAAGATACTGTAACTCACATTTTCCGAATCCTTTACGTCAGTGTTGATCACGCTAATGATCCTTTTGCATCTCCTATATGGCCTATTTCGCAGTTTAACAAAGAATCTTTTCTTCATTGATCTCCAGTATCTCATGCAGGGGCTGTTTTAAGTTATCTAATGCTTTCATAAATAAAATGGAGGAGGACAGATATTGCTGTCTCGAGAAAGCAAAAGATACAGTAGTCAGGGAAATTTTGCTTACTTTAGAAAACAACCAGTTACGTGCATCTGATTGGAACAAGATTATATCCAATTAATCATCGTTTAATTTTGTTCTGACTT
>CM063506.1:44693224-44710724 GCA_032207245.1 Pardosa pseudoannulata
GATTTCTTATCCATTGATTTAAATTGGCTTCTTATCTATTTATTTTTCTCTACTTATCCATTATTTATTCCTTTATTTGGAAGAATTCTGGAAGGTACAAAGAAAGGAAATTGAAAATTCTAATTGTAAATATTGCAGCCCTGTGTTTTATTAGAAAAATATTTAACAAAGCATATAAAATTTTCTCATTTCAGTAAACAATAATTAATTTAATTTGTAACTTAACTTTAATTAAATATCAGTAAGCCTTCCATAAGTATGTACTCAACCCCCTCTTTGAAAAAAAAATTATACGTATGATCCTGTCTCTTTCTGATTGTGGAAATAATATACAAATTCACAGAAAGCGTCGCCAAGATATTTCGCCAATTTTAGAAATCGCTGCCAATTTACTTATCAGCCAATCACAGGCCGAGTGGAATACCAGGTTCCAGGCGCCTGTTTCTTGAGTGGACCCCTGTTTTTTCTTTGTTGGGCAGTCTGATTTTTTTAGAGTACAGGGTTGTTACCAGGGGAAGGGAGAAGGAAAAAACCACCATGCTGGCACCCACTCCTTGCGGGATAGACATTTTGAAGCGACACCATTTTTTTGCTAGACCGACGCCAAGTCCAAAGGAGTCTTCCATATCTACTAATGATAAGTTGTATTCCAGTTCAGTTCCTCAGGCATTTAATTGTATAAAATCATTTAATCAAGGCATATTTATCATGGTGTGTTTATTAATGAGTATTAATTTCTTCTTTCTCAAACACTAGGCCAGCATAACATTGTTTCCACAGTTCGTCAAATGCTTTTATTAAGCCTTCTTAGACATGAAACTGCTAATGAAAACTTAACAACTTTTAAACTTATCTATGCTAGACCGACGCCAAGTCCAAAGGAGTCTTCCATATCTACTAATGATAAGTTGTATTCCAGTTGAGTTCCTCAGGCATTTAATTGTATAAAATCATTTAATCAAGGCATATTTGTCAAGGTGTGTTTATTAATGAGTATTAATTTCTTCTTTCTCAAACACTAGGCCAGCATAACATTAATTCCACAGTTCGTCAAATGCTTTTATTAAGCCTTCTTAGTCATGAAACTGCTAATGAAAACTTAACAACTTTTAAACTTATCTAATATTGCTTACAATACTCTAAGAACTTTAAAGGAATGTAAAATAGGACGATAATTAATGTACAAGTTTTCGTTTTCTTCACTTATAATGCTTTAACATGATGTTCAAATTTCTCGGTTTTTTAATAATGGCTTAATTTTCTCATAGTTACAAATTACAGCGGTTTGTGTAATAGTAATATTTTAAATAAGAAACTCAAACAGTATTTGAAAGTTTATTCAAGTAGTTAAAATTTTAAATTGTTGAAAGCTACATGCTATTTAGTTTTTTTCCTGTCAGGTATACTTACTAATTTATTTTAAAATGAAATATAACTATTATTTCCACGAAAGCATTTGCTACTAAGTATAATAATTGCCTTAATTTTTTCACAATTTAAATTTCTAATATATTTACCTGTTAATGCAGTAACTATTCGAAGAAAATATAATATGTGTGGTAATAATATGAAGTGTAAATTTGATTAGTATTTAGAGTTGAAGAAACATGTTTGTTTATTACATCTTAAAATTACTGAAAAACACTCAAATCTTCAAAAAGAGTTTAAGATTATGTGTTCAAATATATTTTAAAGCAAAGTATCTGTCTTTTATTGTGAATTTATACTTTCTAAAACAGCTCGTATTACATGTATATTATATACCAGATACGAATATCATTTCGAAGTTTTTTAGGCAAGAAAATCAATTTCATTTAAAAAGTTGTTACACACTCACACACACATGTATATATATATATATATATATATATATATATATATATATATATATATATATATATGCTTGTACGCACACACACACACACACACACACACACACACACCGAAGAATGCTCTCCGACTTCAATTCTTTTTTACAAATGTCTCCAAATTAACATTGAAATAAATGATAATTTTCTATCCACTGGTCACATTTCTCAGGTGTCCCAGGATAATATATTATATATATATATATATATATATATATATATATCTATATATATATATATATATTTATATATATATATATATATATATATGTGTGTGTGTGTATGTATGCATGCATGTATGCTTGTACGTATGGGTAACCATGAGAAAATATATCTCGTCGATTATACAAAATTTAGCCATTTTTTGAACTGCCCGGAAGTACTGGGCTGATAGAGAACCTAAGTGTTTTGTAGAATTGGATCCATTAAAAGGAAGCGAAGTCCAAAGCTATGGAACTTGACTTTATTCAGACTAAAAGCATATGATTTCACAAAAGAAGAGCTCTCCTCGAATGCCCACGAATACACGACTCTATCATAAAGTCAAATCCAACAGCGAATGATTACGTGATAATTTTCACAAGAGGCCAAGAGATTAATCAGAGTTATTTGCAGTCAGAAATGAAATTTGTTTAGCTGCACCAACGATTACCTTCTACCTTAATAGAAAAGTTTAAGATGTTTTGGTTGTCTCCGGGTGTACAATTCACAACAGCTCATAATATACAATGAATTATAAATATAGTAAAAATATTACAAACAAACGCATACAAATCCAAAAGAAACAAAATATCGCTTAGAAAAACATTAAAAAACTGCGTAAGATAATTTCATGAAAATAAGTATAGTGCGTTACAGTGGAAGTAACATATTCGAACTCAGCCTTGTTAAGGAGCCTGAAGATTCTCCGAATTTTCTATTAGACAACCGAAGAGTTTGCTTAGGTTGGTTGAGAAGGTTTTGTGAGAATTTAGCTGATCAATCCAGGCACCATCCAGGACTGGGCTGGGGCTCTTAAATGCCAATACCTAATGAGTTAGAATTCCTACTAGCTGTGGTCGGACTTTCCTGGGAAACTACAAGCACAAGTAGGACTAGCCGATTCAAAAAATTGGAACTGGCTAAGAGAGGCCGGGAATGGGCTATGCTCTGTAAGGAAAGTTGCAAGGGCTGCATTGGAGATTAGGCTTGTGGGGCTTACTTTCGGGTAGTGGACATGGACAGACCTGTCTTCCTCCGCTGTGTCCCAAGTAACTTGCCAGTCAGCTACTTGCCGCTTTCGAAGTTTGCCCCTGATGTAGATTGCTGGAAGAGGAATTTCCAGATTAGTGTGGTTTTGTTCAGCTGCGGAATTGGGATAAACTTTGATGATCATTTAAGTCACGTCGAAAACAACCTATGCAGCAATTTAGGCATAGGAGGAGTGAAACTATTTTCCTGGGACAGGTAGAAAATGTGGCCAGTGGACAGTAAATTAGCATTTATTCTAGTGTTACTTTTGGGAGACGAGTAGAAAGAATCAAAGTCAGCTAACATTAATTTAAATCTGACATTATACCTCTGGGAATTTAGGCATTAAAGAATGTAAAGAGTAAAAAGAATAACATCAGACAGATATGTTAGGTGTAATAACTTTGATATATATACATATTTATTACATATATATATACACATACATACATACATACATACATATATATACATGTGTGTGTGTGTATATGTCAGGTTTAAAAATGGGGGTTAAGAATTAAGCGATTATATATAAAGATAGTTAGGACTCATTAACGGTAAAGTAGTATTAGGAGAAAGACACATCCTCGAGCGGAACTATACAAAGTAAAAAAGCCGATACGGAAGTAGACATAGGAATTTGCTTATGTAGCAACGCCAAAAGGAATAGTTCTGAGCGGGAACTCGGGCTGATATCCTCCAGGCTTGTCGTGGCAAATTACGAGAACAAAGGATATCTAAATGGCATAGCCATGGACAGAAGGATTACAATAAAGAAATGAAATCAAATGTGTCTTCCATGCCTTAACCACTCGTCCGTTTCACATATGTATAATATATATATATATATATATATATATATATATATATATATATATATATATATATATATATATATTTATATATATATATATATACATATATATATATATATATATATATATATACATATATATATACATATACATATATATATGTGTGTGTGTGTGTGTAAATATGAAATGAGGCATTTTGGCTTATCTCGAAGTGGAGTTTCGAGCTGACAGCCTTGCTGAGAAGTTAAGAAGGAGAACCCAATTAAAGACAAATGAAATGTCAAATTGTCGTCATTTATTCACGTTCTGTGTCACGAACGAAAAACTCTCGAAACTAAACTTTTATAGTTGTCTGTACCAGCCAATTACCGATCACTACAAGTCACTTGGAGGATGTAACTTAAGCGTCAGTACTCTATTTTTAGGTATTAAAGCGGAAAGAATCTACTAGGGAAAAACAGAATCGGAAACGAAAGTAATAAAAATATCCTTACATATATATAAATGTATACATATGTTAAAGTTTTTATAAAACTAAAAATATGCATTAGACTCGAAATGACCCCGAAATGTGTTATATTGTTAAGCAACACCTATATAAATGAAGAAAAGTAATTTGAAAAGTCATAACAACAAAGAAATATTATTCTTTTCTGCGATTTTAAAAATGTGGACTCGATCCATTATTTGTTTTGTCGTTCAAACGAGTATTCGAGTTATCAGATAGCGTGAGTAAGAGTCATACATTTCAGTCATTATCTTTAATTATTATCTGAAACACAAATTTTAATTACAATTGCTATGGTAACGTCTTTTCCCGGTCGAAACAAATAAATTTTCAGTTTAAGGGTTCAAAGGAGAAAAATGGTCTCTGGAATTAGGGAACATTATAATCTGTAGGGCGAGTTCTGAAATCGTATTCGTCAGAAAGAAAATGGCGAGTTTAAGTATGTTTATTTAAAGTCTTATTACTCAGAGTGATAATAGGCATATCTTCCTCCAATTCCGAATAATTGTGTGTCACTAAATATTACGTGTCAAACAAATCCGGTAACATATTTCATCACATTTTATTAGTGATCTTATATGAGAACCTGCTTATACAAATTTACATATATATTATTGATTATGTCCGTTTTAGACTCGTTTGCAAAACTAAGCATTTGAGATCTGATAATCTGAGTATTAATTATGAAGATTTATATAGTATTCAAGTATTGAGTAAGGAAAATACATGAAACATTTTTTTAGTAATTTTACATGAGTGTCAAATTGTAGTCCCACGCATACACACTCATGCATATATATATATATATATATATATATATATATATATATATATATATATATATATATATATATATATATATATATATATATATATATATATATATATATATATATATATATATATATATATATATATATATATATACATATATATATTTATATATATATATATATATATATATATATATATATATATGTATATATATATATACATATATATATATGTATGTATATATATATATACATATATATATATGTATATATATATATATGTAGGTATATATATATATATGTATATATATATATATACACTCATGTCCATAAATTAAGGATATTGAAGTTCAGGCAATGAAAGAGACAAAAGCAAAACAAATTTGACTTATTTGTAAAGTCTATTTATTAAACAAAAGGTAAAGAGCAAAAACGATGCTATATGTTTGACATAATTAATAAAAATTGCGATTTTTACTCCCTAGAGCAAATTTCAAAAAAGAACCTATTTACAGAAAACAGTATAACATGGTTAGTAAAATGGTTAATACGGAGTATGTCTCCCGGACGATGCAATACAAGTGTTACAACGCCTACGCATGCTGAGTATCAGATTATCAATCTGATCTTGGGGAAAATTACACCACTCATCAAGCAATGCCCTCCGAAGTTCCGATAGACAGTTGGGAAGGGGTTGACGGGTTGCAATTCGTCGGCCAAGCATGTCCCACACATGCTCTATTGGATTCAAGTCCGGTGAGTATGCTGGCCAATCCATACGGGTGATATCCTCCGATTGAAGGCATACGTCTACAGTGTTTGCACGGTGAGGTCGGGCGTTGTCATCCATATACAGAAATTCAGGACCCATGGCGCCCCGAAACAAACGTACATGTTGTTCGAGAATGACATCCTGATAGATGTGGCCTGTCATCGTTACACTCTGAACATGCAGGTCAGTTCTGGAACGAAGAATAATTACTCCCCAAACGAACCATCCTGCACCACCGTAACGGTGTCGTTCAATGGTGATCTCTTGGTGGTAACGGGTACCTGGCGCTCTCCTTATGAAAGTCCGGCGAGAATCAGAGTGTAAACTGAATCTGGACTCGTCGGAAAACATCACACAAGACCACGGTTGCGGTGTCCAAAATGCATGCTCTCTAGCACAGCATAATCGCAGGCGACAGTGAGTTGCGGTAAGGGGAACACATCTGACAGGCCTACGAGCATATAGACCAATGTTCCCTAAGCGTCTGTACACGGTCTGCCTTGAAACTGTCGTACCGGTAGGTGAAGAGAGCTGACGAGACAGGTCTGATGCTGTGCTCCGTCTGTTTCTTTTGGCAGTAACTGCCAAATACTGGTCATCATTCGGCGTAGTAACTCGGGAGCGACCTGTGCTGTAACATCTACTCACATTACCATCATGTTTGAAACGTTGCCAAAGCCTGGAGATGACACAATGGGCGATTCCAAGTTCCTCGGATACTTCCAGCTGGGTACGTCCACGTTCCAGTCGTTCGATAATTCTACCCCGTAAAAAATCATCCAAATGCTTCCTTTGTGCCATAACTATGCGGTTTTTGCACTGAAAGGCTTTTAAAGTGCTTGTGAACAATTTTACTTCTTTGCTACCATTCCTTATATACCCCTTTCATACACTCTCGTCATTGTGACGTACTATCCGTGCCATCTGGTGTTTTCCTGCAATTTGCATATTCTTCTTCAAGATGTGTGTGATAATTCTACAGGTGAAATTTTTATTTTAGAGCTCAATTTCTGTGTGATTCTGAATTATCCTTAATTTATATATGATATATATATATATATATATATATATATATATATATATATATATATATACATATTTATAAAGATTTACATATACGTGTATCTAGTAAAATCCGCAGAATAACAGTCTGAAAATGATCACAGTCGAAAGTTACCCACTGTTTTTTTTTTTTTTTTTTTTGAATGGCAGCGATACTGCAGTCATGTTGTATGAAGAGACAGACCATCTTGTAGATCACTGGAATACGAAGTCAGCAAAATACTTCACAGAAATCTCTTATTTTCATGTTAGACTCAGGAAATCAACGGCCATGGGAGAAATGGTTTTGAAACTAGGAGCTTATTCTATAAACAATTCTTTGACTTTGATTTGTAAAATTCCTTTTAGTGTCAGAGCTCGATATTTTTACTGTACAATTCTCCCATATAAACAGAAAGATATATAGAGAAATTATAGACGCTTCTTTCAGAGTGTTATTCTGCGAATATTAGGTGCATGCCGGGCAACCACAACCAACTGTAACCACAGCGGACAGTTCCAATGGAGAAAAATATGTCCAATAAAGTGTTTTTTTCTTGCAACGGCAGTACCGTCATACTTTGTTTTTCGTATTTTTGTCGCCAACTATGGATCGTACAGGAACGCTTCTTTGTGTAGTTTTTATGTACTCCCAACAGCGAATCTAGCTGTGCAGAGTTTATGCGGTCGTTTTGGGACCCCCTGTATAATAGCTCTTCAGTCGTGAAGGTGCAAAGTATTTCATTCGCTTTAAATAAAAAGTTTAGTTGTCCGCTAGAGAACTCTTGCTTACAATGGATGTGTACTCATTGACTCACAAATGCTGGAAAGGTTTTTTTTTTAACTACCCGTGATTTTCCCTTTGGAAACTCTATCTGTCGCCATGGCAACCATGGTTTTATTAGAAAATTTGAGAATCTTTTCAATAGCAAGGAACTGAATATTTATAATTCTTTATTTTCTTTCGGGGAACCTTCTTCCCACACTCGAAAACCTTATTTTCACGCTATACAGCATATGCTATTGCCTACGTTCTTTTTTTTTAGCGCAAAGCGTTTTTTGCTAATAAGAGACAACACTTTTTAAATATAACTAGCTGCTTCGCATCCAGCCTTCGGTCTGGGTTATACATGTTCCCAAATAAAGTTGCAAATTTTTGAAGAATATTATAGTGTACTAACAATAGATAATTCCAATAATAAATTTGTACGTGTGCGATTTCTGTGAAGGACAAATGTTTTCATAAATGTTATTTTATAACATCTTCGTTTACCGGTGTTGATTTAACTATCTCAAAAACAATGAGAAGAAGTGAAGTCAATAACACAACCTAGTTTTGTAGCCCAACGACGGACGGACTAAATGTAACTTTAAAATAAGAACTTCCAAACTTCACAAAACGTTTGTATAGGTAATGCTCTCTTAGATCGTTACAAATAAGTAAAAATGTAAAAGACAGAAAATTGAAGTAAAATAAATAATCACAAAAAATAAAAGAAAAGAGAAATTTGGAAACATCTAATGATATATACGCGTTCTAAGAGTAAGGCACTCATTTCCCAGTCCACCACAGAGGTAGAGTGCATTGGACTCGTTAACCCCTTTAAAATATATAAAAATAAAATAGTTTGTTTTTTGGCCGAGAATTATATGGTACACGTTCAATAATTTATCGTCACACTCCTCTAAAGTTTCCCGATACTGTGAATGCAGTTTAGAATCACATTGAATTCATTTAGTCAAGCCTTGTGGTTATGTATAAAAACAAACTGACGAACAAACTTCTTCATTTTTAAAGATATATAACTTAAGCGCTAGATATTTATTAGTCCGTTAAACAGACCCCTAGACTTTTAAGAAAAGAATTTGTTGTTAATACCGGTGATAAAATTTTCATGGCAACAAAAAGTAATCGATGATTAAATTTAAAATTATCGCATATGTACCTAATCTATTATTTAATCTAAATATAAAAGAATATTATTTACGTCATATCTAAGTTCAGTGATAAAACGTTCGAAAATAATACAGACGATATTAAAATAATTTAAAATAAGAAATAATTAAATGAGATGGAATGACGTCATAATGCTAGCAAAAAATGTTATTTTTACCCATTTATTATGTGATAAAATCAATATTCTACTCTTAATCGGGGAACATAAGGCTTGATATAATGTCATTAAAAGTTCGAAACGGGGGGGGGGGGGAGTGAATTTCGAACGTTTTAAAGATTCGCTTTGTATTTTGCTATCTCTAACTCATCCAGAATCCAATATGGATGCCGCTATCTATTCCAGGTCCAACCGCTTCATAAATTGGAGGACAGACGGACAGATAATTTAGGCTATTATTATATAGAGGGTTCAATTTCTAGATTCAATGTCGAGATATCCAAGTTATATAATATATTTACAAATAGATGCACATTTAAATTTTTAAACTTCCTCTTATATTAGTAGAGACATGCATATCTCTATGCGCAATTTGCTATGCTGTTAATGTTTAGAATGAATTTTGTAATCTCACAGTAAAATTTATAGAGGTTACATGACCCGTAACCTTTTAAGACTTGAGTGTTCAAGTCCAGTTGGTTTTAATTTTGACTTTTTTTAATGTATAGAAGGATACGTCATAATATAGGAAACTTTATACCTTTAGATCTCATAGGAAGTACCCATATTTGATCATACCCAAATACGTTTTGACCAGTTTAAGCTTTAAGTATGTACATAGTTCAAGAAACCACTAACTTTTAAACTATAAATATTTATTTTGACCATATCTGAATACATTTTGACTAGTTTCGCTTGATGTCTCTTACTATATTTCAAATCTAAATACAACTTTGATTTAGGACACATATTACCAAATGCTTATCATATATTTTTGAATGGTTACTTTAACAAAGAGTTACAGTTCAACAACGCTAGCGCGAAACTGACCAAGAGGCTAAAGTGATGTGAGTGACCCTCCTTTCACTTCATTGGTCAAGAGGGGTTTCTAACCGCGGAGTAGCCATCTTCGGCCAAGGCAACGCTGTCCAATAAACTTTTTCGGGAGATCTGAGGGCCCCCTGAGAGAGAGGGCAAGTAAGAAGGAGTGTGGAGCTCAAAATCTTTTGCGGAGTTATAACACCATTTTGCTTTATAAGACCAAGATGCCATGTTCGCAAAATCTTTGTTCGATTATGGTTCCTTTTGACTTATGGCCTAATTATCATTTTGTTTTTCAATTTACTCCTTTATTTATATTCAAAATAAACAAAAATCAGCAGGAGGAATTAGTTTTATTTTCCAGTTTTGTATTTTCCACGAGTACTCCACTTGCCTAGACACACAGTCGGTCTTTACCTTAACAGGTACTACAGTAGCAGTTGAATATTCTAGAAATTCAAACTGTGAGAAAACTACGGTAGATATTATACTTATCAGCAAATATTTTTGATTTAACTTTAGTTATATTTCATTAGGGAGGAGAGTCCTTATTTTGAATGCTCCTCCCTATAATAGTGTTTAGCAGACGTCCTTATTTTCAATATGTAATACTCATTATTCTTCTTTTTGATATATAAAAGCTAATTTATAACTCTCTACACATCTAATAACAAAAATTGTTATACTTATTTAATTTTATGTAGGCAGTAACCTTTTCGTGATAGTTTAACAAAGAGTTACATTTCAACAACAGCAATGCGAAACCTAGAGGCGAAAGCTAAGTGAGTGATCCTCCTTCGACCCCATTGGTCAAGAGGGGTTGCAAACCGCGAAGGAGCCATCTTCGTTTCAGGCAATGGTGTCCAAAGAATTTTTTCGGGAGATTTGCGGGCTCCCTCAGAGAGGGAGCAAGGAAGAAGAAGTGTAGACCTCAAAATCTTCTGCGAAGTTCTAACACCATTTTTTATAAGACCAAGACGCCATGTTGGTAAAATCTTTGATCGAGTATGGTCCTTTTGACATGATAGCCTAATTAGCATTTTTATTTTCTATTTACACCTTTATTTATATTAAAAATAAACAAAAATCAGCAGGAGGAATTACTTTTTATTTCAATTTTGTATTTTCTCAGAAGTACTCCACTTATACATGCGGTAGGCCTAGACGCACAATCGGTCCTCACCTTAACAGGTACTACAGTAGCAGGTGAATATTTTAAAAATTTAAACTGTGAGAAAACTACGGTAATTATTATACTTAGCAGCAAGTATTTTTGTGGTAACGGTAGTTATATTTCATTAAGTAGGAGATTCCTCCTTTTGAAAGTTATGTCCTCCCTCAAATAGTGTTTACTAGACGTCCTTATTTTTAAAATGTAATACTCATTATTCTTCTTTTTGATATGTAAAAGCTAATTTATAACTCTATACACATCTAATAGCAAAAATTGTTACACCTATTTAATTTTATGTAAGCAGGAACTTTTTTAGGGTCGGCAATCGGGAAGATAAAATAAGGCTCCCCAAAATTAGACAAAAGTTGATATTCCGATTCTTATCGATATGTATTTAATAAACAGAAACTAACCATATTTACTGATGAATTAATGGTGTAACGCCTTGAGATCCTCGGGTAGCGTGTAGGTGTTGCAGTCATTATAACAAGACGTACATCTTAGAACAATAACAACGTTTATTCTTGATTATTGTATATGTACAAATTTTCAGAATGGAAATGACAGGGCTCAGATGAGCTGGTGCGGACCTAAAAGTCCCAGGTTCGAGGCAAACCCCAAAAAATAATCTGCGGTCAGGTGCCGACAGATACCGTTGTACAGGAGTACAACTGGAACTCCTTCAGTCCCACACAAAACTGGAGAAAAGCTCTCCAAAAAACTAAACGCCACAAGTCGAAGCCTCCGTTTCTTCTCCTCTTGGGACTCTCTCCGGCTAAAAATTCGCTCCGCCTGACGTCACCTTTCGCCTCTTCCCATTGGCTTTTCCTCCCCGAGTCACCGTCCTGGTAGCCTCTGATTGGTTCCTTCGTTGGCGCCTCACAGTCTGACAATTCGGCGTCGCGTCTGACCTTCTAATCACCTCGGACATATCAAGGCGTGTCGAAGCGAAAACCCTTTGTAATATAGTGTCAAAAACCCAGACAGAAAGTCGCCTTGGCCTGGGCTTTAACAAAACCTATTTGTGAAGCCAATGGGGTGTAGCGTCACAATGGCTTTATGGACTTCTTAACTGAAACATACAGTCATAATTATTTAATGTAATTATGTCTTCCTTTCTTAAAATTATGTCCCTTTTACATTGCAAAAATGTTGGTTACCTTATCATTTAGAAAAACGCTTGGCAGAAAAAAGAACATTAATAGCATGTAATGTTCAACAAATTCTAATTTTAATTTAATTGAACAAACTTTCAAATAATGTTCAACCCCTTTTTTATTTGAAAAAATACTGTTATACCACTGCTGTAATTTGTAACTATGAGAAAATTAAGTCATTATTATACGACGGAGAAATTTAAAACACCGAGTTAAAGTTTTATAGGAGAAGAAAACGAAAATTTGTAGAGTAATTATCGTCCTATTTTACATTCTTTGAAAGTTCTTGGAGTTTAGGAAATAATATTAGATATGGTTAGAAGTTGTTAAGTTTTCATTAGCAATTCCACTAAGCAGGTTTAATAAACTATTCGGCGAATTCAATCTTATGGAAGCAGTGGAATGATTGCGTCTTTTTATACTTCCTTATTTGAAATAAAAGAAGCATTGAAATCGCAAAATAATTCAGAATTCATATTTCAATGGAAATGACCATTTTGACCATTTCCAAATCCATTTTGATCATCTTCGGATTTATGCTTTTGCGTACGTTGAACGCCACTTTAACTTTGAAACATTTAAACTTTTTCAAAGGGGTTGTTTGTAAGTGTATACAGTTCCTCTGAGGGATTATTCAATTGATGAGATCCGAACGATGGTCGATTGGTGAGGATGCTGGCCTTCGGTGCGGGAGTTAATGGGTTCGAATCTCACAGGGCATGGATGTTCGTATCCTTTTGGAATAGTCCCCTTTTAGCTGTAGGTCCCGGTCACATTAGCCCTCGTGTTGCAAAAAGTAGACCGTAGCACTCCAAGCAAAACCAAACCAGTCAATTCATGGGGAGAGGAAACATCACTGAGCTACCTATGGAAAGTTTTTCAGTGTTCGAAGCCCTCCTTCCCTTTTGCTATGTTCGAGAAGCAATAGTTTTCCCCACCGATGTTCAGGGTATTGTGGAATTATTCATGCTCTTAAACAAACTGCCACACTGAAGAATAAAAAATTAAAATACTAATACACGAATGATAGCAATCATGGATAGTGTCGTGTAACTTTCATTTAAATTTTAGGTATTAACCTATGATCAAATGTATAGTGGTATTTATTTTGGTTAGTCACAAAGACGAAGTATTATTTTGGTTGCGTTGTGTAAAATATTTAAGTACTAAATTCCACCATGGGTTCTGAGTTCAGGCTACAGACTTAAAATAAGAAAATAAACTAAAAAGTTAAGTTAAAAGTAACTGAAATCAGCTTAAAATAAAAATATTAAATTTTTTATAATGATATATATATACATCTATATACACACAATCTGATTCTATCTTCATAAAATTTACTTTATCAACACTTTCAAATTAGGTGCCACACTAATTTAGGTCTGACAATAATTTTCCATCAATTAGGCATATATATATATATATATATATATATATATATATATATATATATATATATATATATATATATATATATATATATATATATATATAAGAGAGAGAGGACCTAATCTCAATTTCAAATATATGTAAAAAGGGGTATGTTTGTGGGTTATTATGATGTGCCAGGAAAACTGCTGGTTGAGAGCTAATCAGGACTGGGTATGTGTGGTAGCGAATTTCAATCTTCCGTCTGTCTGGTCACAGGCTTCCTTCTGAGTATTTGAGGTGCGGCCGTAATATTTGACACTTAAACACTGCTGGTATCCTCGAGATATTCAAAATGTTTCCGGAGTCTCTGTTGAACTCAAGGCTATTCTCCTTGGCCTCCTGAAGTCTCACTGTCACAATCGTCTCCTTCGAATTCTGACCTCTCAGCTCTCCTACTCCACTCTCAAACACACCCTCTCTCTAGACTTTTTCTTATTTTTATATTAATTTCTTCTTTGTCCCCTCTTACTTCTTTTCGTCCAATCGGGAGAGTTGTAAAAATCCTATGGGTCTCCTTAACCCCGCCTTGAAACCACCAACGTGGAAAAACCTTATCCCTTCAAATTGAACACTGTCCCTTAGGGACTCATAAATAACTCCACAAAGGTACATTCTTATTTAGTGTCATGTAAGGAGACGTGATTCTAATCTGAGACTTGGATCAGAACCCCGCCCGAGAATCCCGCACAAGACGAAAAATAATCCATTGAATATATATTTTGGTCCTCTCCCCTTTACAAAACATGTGATGAGGTCAGATTTAGATCCCAAGCATTTTACGTCTCTTATTAATTAATCAATTATATTACTGATCTAAATCACCTCATCAAAGATAGCAAGTGGTAAAAATAAGCACTTGGGGAATATCAGAACGCGAAGATTAGTCACCCCAACTGCCGTATGACTAAACGCAGAGAAAATCCACTTTTGTGTTGCTACTGGTCATTACTCACTTCCCTAAGACAGGCTTTCAATATATTTTCCCATCCCTCACTGGTAAGGCGATGAAAAGAACTTTTTTCCTCTTAACTTATTCTAAAACTGCCCCGCGCCTCTCAGAAGATCTAAGTGAGAGGCAGAATAGGATATGTCTCGGCCCATTCCAAAAGGTTAATATTTTTTAAACCATCCGTGAATTCATTTTGACTAGTTTTATTTGACGTTTGTATGTATATAATAAGACTGACTTCTCAATGGGTGATTGTAGTCATGTCCCATAAAAATGACATCGTCTTAGATAAAGACCTTTATTAAGATACAGTTGGAGGACGGGTTCCCACTTCATCATAGGGACAGAATAAACTGAGGGGTCAGCTAACATGGAGCTCTATGTAAAAAGGCCCTTAACACTTGGTTAATATCTGTGGGAAAATCTCTAGAAAAATCTGGCTCCGACATCGTGCATCTCCTTTCTGTTTGGAAATTTTCTAAATTGTCCACTAGGACAATGTAGAGTCAATTGGTAAAACCCCCTTCTCTGAGGGCGTATGCTGTAGCCCTAGTGGTCAATTTACGTTAGGGGTTAAAAAGAGGAATACAAAATACGTGGGAATTTTTAGCCGTTGACTTCAGATTTGAAAACCCCTTAGAATTTTCCTTACATGTTTTTATGTACGTATCTCGCAAAATTTAAAGACATTAGCAGTAGAATGTTGAAATTTTACATTAATTGATGATGGAACATCTAGTTGTGTACTTTTCTTTTTGCAAACCGTCCTCTATGTAATAAAATTTTCAGTATAACAAACATTTATGCCGCTGGGTGTAAATTCAATACTGATTAGCCATTAGAATGTTGAAATTTCGTATTTAAAATAGTTGCTACACAGAGCTACTTTTGTATGCAAAAAAAAATTTTAAATTTAAAATTTTTAAAATCTGACTATCCATGAATGCATTTTGACTTCTTTCGTCATAGCCTGTAAGGATATACATACATCCGTATATCGCATAGCTTTTAAACAATTGGAAATTTGTATGTAAAAAGGAGAAAAAGTAGTGCTAAAAGTCAATTCCGAACGGCTACTAACATCCACGCAATCGGTAGATTTCAAACCCGCAAATTCCGTTACATCAAGAGCAGTGTTCTACCCATTTAGTCATCGCTCGGCAATATGATGTTGCATATTGTGACGGTGGTCCATTTGGTCTTAGTATAGGGTTTCATACACCAGGGGCTCATACACAAGGAAAGATTAACAAACGTTTATACAGTGATCCAAAAGATTAATGCGTTCTCCTCAATTAGGAACGAATTCTTTTATTGCTTCTCCTTTTTTACTCTTAGCTCGTGTAGCAGAATAGTAGATTGTAACTGTCTAAACAAAACCAAATCACATCTATTCTTTCCGGAAATACAAAAGAGCAAAACTTATTACAATTCTCCATTCTTCAAGAACCCTTACTTAATATGAAAGAAAAGGTCAATATATGATAGCATTGATTGATAAATGTTTTAATATCTCCTCTCAGAGAATGAAAAATCTCACTTCATTAAACGAGATTACGTAAGCAAAAGATTCCGTTTTTTTTTCTTCCATCACCATATTTTATGAGATATTCCTGAGAGATAAATGAAATTTCGAACACATTTCGAAAATGAAATATTATCTCGACTCTGGCGTTTTGTTCGAAATGAGTTCATTGGAATTCTTCAAAAAGTTGACTCTAATGTGAATGTTTTAAGTTTTTCTCTACATTTTCTGTTTCCTTGATGCTTTTCGAAGTGTTACTATGCATACTAAATCTTGCATATTTACTTGCTTAACACTGGCTTTGGTTGTATTTTTAATTTTATTTTATGAAAATCATTATATGTATTTAATATGATTAAGGCATTGAAACAAAAGTTATTTTTCAATATCTAAGTGCAAATACAAATGGCCAAATATAGCATTTATATGTGTGCGTGTGTTATAATTTATATGAAATTAAAATAGTGATCCAAACTGTTTTCTAAATAATGCGTGCAGTTATTAATACCCTGAAAAATGACCTGGCAGGAAGAAGCTAGTATCATATATTTGGAACCATGTATATTTGCCTTTTGGGTTGATAATTTTCACTTGTAATTATATGGGCATACAAACATATAGAAATCAAACTAAATTCCATGTACTCGGCTCATTGCGTTTTTCTGTGTTCGTATTCACTTGTGAATATATAAGCACACAGAAATCAAATTAAATGGTATATAAGTGGCCCATTTCCATGTACTCGAATTCACTTGTGAATATATAAGCACACAGAAATCAAATTAAATGGTATGTACGTGGCCCATTTCCATGTGGTCGTATTCACTTGTGAATATATAAGCACACAGAAATCAAAATAAATGGTATGTACGTGGCCCATTTCCATATGGTCGTATTCACTTGTGAATATATAAGCACACAGAAATCAAAATAAATGGTATGTACGTGGCCCATGTCCATGTGGTCGTATTCACTTGTGAATATATAAGCACACAGAAATCAAAATAAATGGTATGTACGTGGCCCATTTCCTTGTGGTCGTATTCACTTGTGAATATATAAGCACAGAGAATTCAAATTAAATGGCATACACGCGGCCCATTGCGTGTCTATTTAACATATTCACTTGTGAATATATAAGCACAAAGAAATTAAACTAAATGGAAAGAACGTGAATCATTGCGTTTTCGTGGAGTCGGGTTCGCCTGTGGACATACAGGCATTCATAAATAAAGTTCCAACTACGCGGCCCGTTGCGTTTACGTGGGAGTTTGTTGTCTGTAACATTTAAACAAACTTTCAACGCATGCTTTGATAATTA
>CM063506.1:44715724-44753224 GCA_032207245.1 Pardosa pseudoannulata
ATTTAAATAAAATGAGCTGTCAATTCTGTTTAAATATTAAATGATGTTGCAAGACACAAACAGTTTTTATTGAAGACAAATAAGCGTCCAGTTGAATAATTTTTACAATTTTATTAAGCTTAAAACCAGTTTTGGTAAGAAAAATTACATTTCTAGTTCAATATTGTCGTTTCAAAGATTACTTCACCCTTTAAATTTCCTCTCTTTTATTAAAATATTTTCTACATGTATGTAAGTATATAAATATAGTTATTCTTAGATGGGTAAAAACCCATCTATCTAAATTTTATTACTTTATTAAGCGTATGACTTGACATGTTCTGGACATAAAATTACATTTTAATTCAATATTATCATTTTGAAGATTCCTCCATTCTTTAAGTATCATTTTCTTCTCTTTTATTAAAATTTCTTCTACATGGTATGTAAGTATATAAATATAGGTATTCTTTACTTGACGGGGTAAAACCCATCTATCTAATATTTCTTTTTTTATTAAGATTATGACTTGACTTGTTCTGGATAAAATATTACATTTTTAATTCAGTATTATCATTTTGAAGATTCCTTTATCTTTAAAGTATCATTCTCTTCTCTTCTATTAAACTTTCTTCTACATGGTATGTAAGTATATAAATATAGTTAGTAATATAGTTATATAATATAGTTCATTACTTGACAGAGTAAAAATCCATCTATCTAATTTTTCTTTCTTTATTAAGCTTATGACTTGACCTGTTCTGGACAAAATATTACATTTTTAATTCAATATTATCATTTTGAAAATTCCTTCATCCTTAAAGTATCATTTTCTTCTCTTTTATTAAAATTTCTTCTACATGGTATGTAAGTATATAAATATAGTTATTCTTTACTTGAAAGGGTAAAAACCCATCTACTTTTTCTTTCTTTATTAAGATTATGACTTGACTTGTTCTGGATAAAATATTACATTTTTAATTCAATATTATCATTTTGAAGATTCCTTCATCCTTTAAGTATCATTTTCTTCTCTTTTATTAAAATTTCTTCTACATGGTATGTAAGTATATAAATATAGTTATTCTTTACTTGACAGGGTAAAAAACCATCTATTTTTTTTATTAAGATTATGACTTGACTTGTTCTGGATAAAATATTACATTTTTAATTCAGTATTATCATTTTGAAGATTCCTTCATCCTTTAAGTATCATTTTCTTCTCTTTTATTAAACTTTTTTCTACATGATACGTAAGCATATAAACAGTTATTCTTTACTTGACAAGGTAAAAACCCATTTATCTAATTTGTTTTGCTTTATTAAGCTTATGCTTTACTTGATCTGGATAAAAAGCTATATTTTTAGTTCAATATTGATTTCTTCACCCTTTAAGTATCATTCTCTTCCCTTTTATTAAAATTTCTTCTACTTCATAAGTAAACATATCGATACAGTTATTTTTACTTGACAAGGTAAAAATACATGTATCTAACTTTATTTGATTTATCAAACCTGACTTGACTTGATCTGGACAAAGAATTACATTTTTAGTTCAATATTGTCATGTCGAAGATTTCTTCACCCTTTAAGTATCATTTTCTTCCCTTTTATTAAAATTTCTTCTACTTCATAAGTAAACATATCAATACAGTTTTTTTTACTTGACAAGGTAAAAACCCATCTATCTAATTTTATTTGCTTTATTAATCTTTTGGCATGACTTGATCTGGATAAAAAACTGCATTTTTAGTACAATATTTTCATGTCGAAGATTTCATGACCCTTTAAGTATCATTTTATTCCATTTTATTAAAATTTCTTCAAGTTCATAAGTAAACATATCAATAAAGTTATTTTTTACTTGACAAGGTAAAATCCCATCTATACCGATCAGCATTCCAAACAAGTTCATTTTTGTGAAAGTCTTAAGTAACTGCATGTAAAGAAATCTGGGAAATGCATCATAATAATAGCTTATTTTCTAAATTAGGCAGGGTAAAATTTAATTTTGTTTCTTCTAAGCTAAAATACGCCAAGAACTCTCTATTGAGTATAATATATCTCTTTATCCACTCAGTCACTCTATCAAGTAAATCAAAAGCGTGTTCACGAACTTTGGTTCTTCCAACATCCCGATATGAGTAATTTATTACAATCAATCAAACATATGATGGTTGTTGAATAACTAGCATAATCAAAATATTTTTTCTATTAATATATGCTCCCCAAGGAATTTTCTTCTCATGCCATTCTTACGGGTTATTTACAATATAAGAATACCTAATGTAAACAGTATCTTTATTGGTGCAATAACACTCGATTATTCTGGGTATCGGCAGTATGACCTTTCAAATTTCAAAATGGAGTGTGTTTTTGCTTAGAACAGGGATTTTTTTAAGTAAACTCATACCGAGAACTGTGCTTGGGAGAAAGAATTCTAAAATGGAAAATTACAAAATATTTATCTGCATTCATAGTTCAGAAAGGACACCTTGTATACAAAAGGAATCTGGGGCGAAAGAAAACTTTAGAAATGCATGTTTGTAAAGAGAAAATTTTGGATGATAATAGAAAGAAAAAAAGTGAAGAAACCGACTTCAGTTAACGGAGAGTTTCCGTTAATCAAGGTGTTCTGCTGTAGTTTAAAAGATGATCAAATTTCATAATGAGTTTCGCACTATTTACAGATTAGAAATGAGTAGACAAAATTAAGAAGTTAATCAACAAGATCATGACTTGGATAACAGTACATAAATTTATGAGTTATCAAATATATCTGGAATTTGAAGTTTAATTTAAATATGAAGTTACAATTTTAATCTTTAGTTATCTTTATTAAAATCTAAGTTTTATGTATTATTAATAAAGATTTTTTTTTATTTATTTCATTTAGCAATGATACATATTTGTATTTTATTAAATGAGTGGTTTGGTTTGGTTTGAAGTGCTACGGTCTACTTTTTTTGAAACACGAGGGTTAATGAGACCGGGACCTACAGGTTAAAGCCGATTCCGAACGACTACGAACATCCATGCAGCTGTGGGATTTGAACCCACGAACTCCGGTACCGAAGGCCAGCACCCTAACCAATCGGCTATCGTTCGGCTATTAAATACACATTATAAAATTTACTGATAATATATTAGGACTAAAAAATTAAAAATTCTCTGTTTACGTATTAGGTCAATTTTGCAGTAATAAGAAATGATTGAAGAAAGTTAAAAAAAACTGATAAACTTCTAATATCTTATTAAATGAAGGTGAACATTAAACTAACTGGTCAAAATCGCAGTTTACCTTTGACATTTCTATTCTTTAATTATCGTAATCTTTCCTTAAATGAATAATCATTAATGTTGATCTAAGGAGAAACGTCTCTCAAAAAACAAATCTCATAAAACTTTCTCATAATCACACAGAACTCTCATTTACAATCACCGAAAGAATCAAGTTTCATGTCGATTACGTTGTACGATGTTAATACAAAAGAGAACCAGTTATAATTAAAACAGAAATTAAGCCTCCAGCCTTAATTATGCGACAAATCTCTGATTCTCTAATTTAATATGATTTTTGTATTCCTCAATCTACTTTATCAGTTATTTATTCATGTGAGAGAAATGCTGCAATTAAATCAACCAGCCGTAGTTTTTTTTCTTTTAATTAAGCAGAATAAAGGCTCAGCAAAAAAACTTTCAACGTTAATTCAATTGCAATAAATTACTTCCTTTTCTACCGTTTTTTTTACATTCTGATTTTTTTTTCATCTTCGATATTTTTTGCAACTTTCCCCTTCTGAAATTAAAAATAATTATTGGGTTCATTAAATGATTTTTAAAACAATTATAGACTACCCCTATTTCTTTCCGTTCGAATGTATTCAGGCGGTTGTAATTATAAACAACGGTATACTGTTCACCCTAGGCGCTTTTATAGAAAAAACGTGTTAACGTTTCTTCAGTATTTGTATTTGGAGTGACGTTAAATATAACATACATAAATGTTTTTGCAGTGGAGATTTCTTCGAACGTTGAGTATAAGGGAAGAAAATGATACATGTTTGGAGAAGTTGGTGTTAAAAAGAAAAATCACATGCTTCATAGCTTTTTCAGAGATTTATTATATAAATACAGGGTTATCAGGAGAAAACACTCCAATTACAAACTCTAGTTTTTTTTATAATTACAAACTCAAAGCTGTAAATGATACTTGAATGAATTTCAGAAAACTGTTTTTTGAAAGGAAATTTGAGAAAACATTTGTACATCGTTTACAGACTGTTTTTTCTGAAATTAGTGAATCGTTTTACCTACCTCAATATGTTGGAAATTCAGCTTTTCCTCCAGTTGAAGGAGAAAAAAGCAAAATTTGATCTTTTAACAAGATGGTGCACCGTAGCTTTGATATTTGAAGGTCGTAACTTTCTACCATACCGATATACTTGTCCTACGACCCTCCTCCCCTAGATACATGACTTTCTTCCTGTGGGAATATTTGAAATATCTTATGTTGTTACCATTTTTCCATACAGGTTTGTCCGAAAAACGCATTTGTGGAACTCTCCCATCTGTAACCTTGAAGGCTACCTTTGGATTTACTCACAGAGATGATAACCGTTAATCTCTTAGACAAAGTGTACGATGGATTCAAATCAATTTTTTATTGTAGTAATTACCGCTGAACACAAAATACAAAATTTTATTTTAAACTTAAGTTTCTAAGCAACTAGTTCAGAAGCATATGTCAATGGCCATGTGAACGAATGATGGAGACGAAGTATCTCCATCAAAAACTCTTGATTATTTTCCAACTCTAAGATAAATTCATCTTCTCAGCATCTAAAACTTTTGCTTTTAAACTGAACTCCTCGAAAAATATCACTAGCGATGCAATACTTACTATACGTTATCCAATTTTAAACTTATGTTTTTAATCAATTAGTTCAGAAGCTTATGCCAATGACCATGTGATGGAGACGAAGTATCTCTATCAAAAACTCTCAGATTATTTTCCACCTCTAAGATAAATTCATCTTCTCAGCATCTAAAACTTTTGCTTTTAAACTAAACTCCTCGAAAAATATCGCTAGCGATGCAATACTTACAGTACGTTATCCAATTATAACACTGACTGACCTGGCGTAGAGATGGGCAGAATAAACCTAAAAATCATTGGAATCGATTTCTGATCCAGGTCATTGTACTTGAATACTCAAATTGTAGTAAATTTTCATTCGAATAAAGACAGTAGAGTACAGCCACGCATCGATCGTTCATATTCGACTGGAATAATGTTTTTTTAAATTCCCGCCTTTAGACCAGTTTTGATTCTAATAGATCCTGTGATATATTACGTTTGCTATACTATACCTTTCCAACTCAACGCGCCGACCGTATATACAAATCATTTAATATCCTTCAATGCACGAACCTTGATACTTAGTTAAGGTTTACACAAGAAGAAAATGTAGCACAACACTAAAACGAACACACATAAATTAATTCATTAAAGTCTTTCATTCAATTTATTTATCTTCGAAAGGACAGGAGCCGTGCATTTTTCAACTCCTCTTCTTAGCCCACTCTCCTGTTTCTAATCATGGATCTTGTTGGTGCTTCAACCACATTTGGCGAAATTGGCGTGCTTGCAGCTTGCGTGCGTGGCGTGCTTGCAGCGTGGCGTTTGAAATCTGGCGAGGGGATCGTAACTCAACAAATTGATACATAAACAAAAACAACATTTTGAGGAAAAATTTTACAAAAATTGAATATTTAAAATCTAATTGAATTAACAAAGAAAACACAAAGGAAACACATAACATTCATACTAAATAGACTGAAACATTCACTTAATCACAAATTAAATAAACTGAGTGTGATTTTCATCACAAATTTGTGATTTAGTGTAAATTGTAAAATTAATTTAAAGTATTGAGTGGAGTTTGTATTTTGAGTGGAGGTTGAAGAGGAGTTGTAAAATTGAAAATTTTTTTTCAAATCTCTTATTCACATATTTCCTAAACCATCTTGTTGACTTCAAATTCCCTTTTAAAACTAAGAATTTCAAACTGCATCGCTAGAGGCGTTGTAAAACACTGCAAAGAGACTTAAACCCAATATCAGAAATGCTTTATTTCAAAAGTTTGTATGTTGAAGATGGGAGGCCAGTCCAGAAACTTTTACATGCTAGTTTGTATTGTAATACTAATTTCTTTCTTCCAGGACTATGCTTTTCAGTACATAGGGGGATTTCATAATATGGTGGTTGACCTTAGGTATATTGAGAAATCCAAATCCACTTCTTCCATACCAGTTTATGCTGATGAACATACTAATGAATCAAGCCTCGGTAGCTCAGTCGGAAAAGGCAACGATCTCGTAACTGATAGGTTGCGGGTTCGGAACCCGAGCCGGCCCCCGTGTTCGTTAAAGGTGACTGGGAAAAGTAAAATAGGTTCGTGGTAACAACGTCCAAGTTCTCTATCAATGCCTCTAGGGGTAGCAGACCAAGTCTATGGGTCTTCTACTTGGTCCCTACTTCAAAATTACGAGGACCCATTTGAGCATAAATCATACTTTCACCCTTGTGGTGCTCGTTATAAACGAGAGGTGCATCCTTTACCTTTAAACGAGTAACCTCCGGCTCAATCGTGCTTGGTTTCACCAAGTGGCATAAGTCAACAATTGAAGAATCTCCAAGCAAAAGGGAAACGTTGACATTGTCTCCAATGGGGTAGGCAAAAATACAAAAAGTCTTCTATACAGAATGGTAGAATGGTGTAAATAATTTGGACCCCACAACCAGTGTTTTGCATATGTGTGCCCTGTTTGATTTGCAAAATCGCCCCCATTGACCACTTCTAATCGGCGTTCCTTGGGGAAATAGGAGCCAGCTGATTAAGGGGGGCTGATAAGGTTTTTCGGATGTGTCGCTTGTTAACTTTTGCAGGACATCTGAAAAGGAGGATGTGTCTTTTCCGAAGGGCTCAATTTTCCAGAAGCTGACCCCCTGAAGAGGGGAGAGAAGATCTACAAGAGAGCATTTGGAGTTCGGAGAGTCGAGATAGAGCTAGCAACCTGGAGACATCACTCTGTTTGGTAGCGAGAGAATTGTAGTCTGGATATGACAAGCTCAGCCAACAGATCTGGTTAACCCCTTTCAGGTTCATTTTATTTCGGGATTATGGGTCAAAAAATGTCAAAATTTTTATGCTTATTTTCATACATACATAGCTTTTTAAACATAATAGCATCATTTGAATACAAAATTTCCTAAAAATTAATGTAATTAATGTAAAATCAATTTAAATAAATAAGTAATTTACCTGTATATTTGGCTTTCTGTGAGTCAGAAATCATTAGACTTTGGAGTTAATTCACACTAACTGTAAATATAAAGCTTAGAATACTTAGCTTTTATCTTGAATTAAATTTTATTTATAGTCTTTGCATTTACCTAAATGATTATGAAATTATTAATCAAAATTTGTTCATTTATGATACTATCGGAAACACGGTACAACACACACCAACATCGCAGTCTGGACAGTAGAACCTTGTTTCTCTCCTTACCTTCTTCCCTCTACTGTCTCTCTTTGAACAACGAATTATCTAGTAGCCAGAAAAGTAAACAAAAGCATTCGAAACCATAAAAAGCACACGTGGGATAATTTGAGAAAGACTGATTGCACAGTATAAAATTTCACAGTGCCCGAGCTACACTCGGGATGAGCCAGGATGGTACATTTCACCTGCCCGAGTTCAGCTCGGGAAAAACCGGGAAGGGGTTAAGTCAGGCTCTGAGACTCATAGCTATGTTTATTTTGTTTTACTTTAATTTTTTGTAAATAAATTTGTGTTGTCCGTCTAAGCTTTGGAAAAATTACTTGGTTATGCATCCCAGCGACGGTCTACGAAAATACCTGCCCCAATAAAGTAGGTGAACAGATCACACGCTAGCATTAGCACACCAAAAAGTGGGTAGGTTTACACATGGTTTAAAAAATTACTAAACCATAATTCTAGGACATTGACATCGGTGGATTATTTACGGAGCATTTCATATTTTAAACCCATTCGAATTACGTAAAAAAAAATTGTTTTTTAATATATATTGTTAAATTAATTCATGCAAATGAAGAATTTAAAGTGATGTTATAAATCATACTTAATAATACCAAAAGCCCTTTTAAACTTCAATCGCTTGCATATAAGAAAACAATATAATCAGTCGCTAGCTAATTAAAAATAACCAGCCACTTGCAGTCATTCTCTTTTCTACTTAACAGTGAAATACGTCATTCTTCCAGAAAAAGAAATATAAATATTTTAAAATTAAAAATGGATTATGAAATTTTACCTATCCAAAAGACATTATTAATTACGAGGTTTAGATTTAAATTGGATCTAGTAAGTTTAACTACATAATACTAGAGTTAAGTTTCAATTATATCTAGAAAAGAAATTAAATTTAAATAAATAAAAAACAAACTTTAAACGAGCTTGTCAAACAAAAGATCTGAAACAATTCTAATACATTAATTTACAGTTAAGTATGTCTATTTAGCAAATAATTACGAATGCTTCGGAAATAGTGAATTTAATTAAAACGGGGAGCTTTAATCAATAAACGAAAAATCTTTAAGCCTCTTATATGCCTTGAAGAAAATTAAACTATCAAAAATATCATTTAAATTAAACCATATAACTCTATTTCAATAACAATTTTTTTAACTAAATGTCATTAATTATTTTTTTCAATATTGACAGTAAATGAGTACCTTAAAATAAGCTCCAAATTGAAATAAAATCCAAACACGGTGAAGCGTAATTTAATTGAAAACGAAAATTTAATACACGTTATAAAATTTTAGCGTGGAATTAATACTTCACCCCGCAGCTAAATGAAATTAATTATACAATATTAATCAAAATAATTTAAATGTTATCTTTTCATTTAACAATTCAAATATTTTTGTCAAGTCAAATAAAATCAGAATTAAGGTTAAAATATATTCACCCGCTGGCAGAATTATTTTTTTTTAATCGTGAGATGTAATTAAAACTTTACAGACAAAGTGGAATTTGCATAATTTAATAAAACACTGAATACAATGAACAATACTGATTTCTCAGATAAATTCTTTCCTAAGAAATAATTAATGGGGAAAGGATGGGAAATGATTAAAACAAAAATGATGAATTCTTTTGTACAATAAATGAGTTTTTTTCCCTTCTTTTAATCTCCTGATAGAATAATTAAAAAAGACCCGTTGATAATAGATTAAATTTCTGAACCGGTGGCAAAATTAATAAGAATTTAGAATATTAAATGAAAAGCAAATTTATATAATTCTTAGAATCAATTGTTGTAGTATCATTTCTGTTAACTATTCGTTGTCAAGCCAAACTCAAAGATTATTTTACTTAATTATAGAAGATAAATCCAGGGAATTAAATGATTTTGTAACTTCGTTATTTCTAAATGTCAGTTCTTTTGATACTAAAATACTTCTTTTTTTCTTTTTGTTAAGTTTTAATTCGTAATGATTAAAAAGTAAATAAATTGGAGAAGTTCCTGATAATTTTTATTCATTTAACTCACTTTAAAGATATCTAATTTTCTTCTGTCAATACCTATTCTATAATGTCGTATCTGTTTGTACTCTAGAAAGATTAATAATTTAATTAATCGCAGAAAGAATGCAAGAAGCTTTTCATAGATTATGTACGTTCGCGAACGTATTTTAGCTTATATTTTGCTCTAATAACAGATAACAGCTTTCAAGATTTAATTCGAGTATCAGAATACTTAAGTGTTATACAATCAATCAAATTTTCGAACTTTTTGAAAATTTTATTTAAAAAAATTGTTTACTAAATTCTAATTAATTCTTTATGTTTGATATTATTATTTTTGCTTCCTCCCACATGAAACGAAAGATAAAGAATTAAGTAATTATCACCGTCTGTCTCTTTAATAAATCTGTTGTAATGTACTTACAATACAAACACCAGTTTTTTTTCCCAAAGGGGAAACACATAAAATATACGCTATGGAATGAAAGTAAAATACATAATATTTAACCCTTTGACAGTTTCATTTTTTTCCAGAATTCATTCAAAAAAAATGTCGCATTTTTTTGTTCATTTTACATTTTTAAGTAAAGATATGTCATTAAAATTAACATTTCTAATATTTTTAAGCATTTATTACAACTTTTTTTTCTTTCTATGAAAGCATCATAGAACTGAAGTTTACCTTTAGTCTCATTGATATCCAAGTTAATTTTTGAAATTCCAGTGAAAGCAAATCTAAGAGGCGAATTCGAAGGATTATCACAATTAATTTAAAAAAAATTGTCTTGCTTGACTGATTCCATCTGTACTGCTATCAGAGTAACTACTATCCAGATCCTCTAGTAAACTTTCGCTACTATCATTTACAGATAATTTCTGATTCCGAGGAAAAGTTCGAATCACAAGAAACTAGCTCCATACGCTCCATTATTTAAAATGATCCATTATTTAAAATTAGAACTATCCATTATTTAAAAGTAAAAATATATTCTTCAACTCTTACATCAATACATTTATCAGGTGGTTAGTAAAATATAACCAGAAAGCTATACACTGAAAGATAACAATTCGTCTTCTGATACAAAACATGCGAAAAAACCCGTGCTTTTTAACCAATCAGAGTAAAAAATAAAATAAACTGCGAACTATCATTTACGGGACATCTATACGAAAAATTTGTTTCTAAAATTGAAAAAAAAATACGGCCGAATCAGGGCAAGCGAAATAAAAATCAGATTGCCCGTACGCCGTACGGGCAAATTAGTAAAGGCCCGAAAGTTGTGCTCGTACGGCGTACGGGCAAAACAGGGAAGGGGTTAAACTAAAACATTTATTATGCACAATTTTTACAAATTATCCCCTTCCCGGTTTTTCCCGAGCTGAACTCGGGCAGGCGAAATGTACCATCCTGGCTCATCCGAGTGTAGCTCGGGCACTGTGAAATTTTACACTGTGCAATCAGTTTTTCCCGAATTATTTCACATGTGCTTTTTATGGTTTCGAATACTTTTGTTTACTTTTCTGGCAACTAGATTATTTGCTTCTCAAAGAGAGACAGTAGAGGCAAGAAGGTAAGGAGAGTCTACTGCCCAGTATGCGATGTTGGACTCTGTATAGTATCGTGTTTTCGATTGTATCATACACGACCAAATTTTGATTAATAATTTCATAATCATTTATGTAAATGCATAGGATATAAATAAAATTTAATTCAAAATACAAGCTAGGTATTCTAAGCTTTATATTTATAGTTAGTGTGAATTGACTCCAAAATCTAATGATTTCTGCCGTACAGAAAGCCAATTACACAAATAAGTTACTCATTTATTTAAACTGATTTTTTTACATTAATTTGTAGAAAATTTTGTATGTGAATGATGCTATTATGTTTAAAAAGCTATGTATGTATGAAAAATGCAAAAAAAAAATTGACATTTTTTGACCCATTATCTCGAAATAAAATGAACCTTGAAGGGGTTAATACATCACTTGATTAGTTTTTAATATGACCTACAATTATTTGGTTTTGCTATTCATCAATGCTCTTGAACTAGCATTCCTTATCAAAAGATTATGAGACCCAGGTAATAATTATGAACATTATTGAGTTTACCTCCAGTAATTACAGGGAAGCAGGCTGGGACTATCTACAGGCTGGACGTCAGTACTGGAGTAGATTCCGTTATTTTGCTTGACGTCTATGCTGGAATGCCGATCATACGCATGAGGGCTCGTGAAGAGATTGATGGCCCTGGCTCTTTGGCTTTCTCACTGGATCTCAGGGGAATAAACTGAAATTATCAACCCGGTCGCCGTCGTTGAGTTCATGCGGTCATGCAGAACGTCGGTGAGTCCTTTTCCCACTTTCTTTCCACACCTTACACGTCGGTTCATTGCTCCTTCTTTTTCTCTGTCCCAATCACTGAATCAAATTGGTGAAATTTGCACACATCTGCACCCCTTCGGGTGTGCAGGTGAACTCATTAAAATGGCCCCTTTGGTGAAACTTGACATTATTGCTTAGCCCCTTTCCCCATATATCACGGCTACATACCTGCCTGGGCTTGACCGTTACACTGTGAGTTATAACTCATTATAAACATTCTGTGAGTTATAACTCCTCGGCAGGGGTCCCCACTAAAACAAGTTAACAGCTGCACCTAAATTCCTCTTGGAAATTTAGTCCACAGCTGTGTATGCACCTGCTGACCATCGTGGGAAAGTACATCGGTACAAAATTATTTTAACTCTAAAGTAGTATTTCTCAGATTAAATTAGTTTTATTATGCGTACCTGATGTCTTTCACCTATTCCTAATATTACTATGAGATTCTCTATACTATTATAAACATATATATATATATGTATATATATATATATATATATATATATATATATATATATATATATATGTGTGTGTGTGTGTGTGTGTGGGTGTGTGTGGGTGTGTGGGTGTGTGTATGTATATATAGTTTGACTTCTACATCAAATAATTAAAATATCGGTATGAATTGTTTTATTTTTAACAATTTAGATTAAAATTTTAGAATGTATCCAAAATTTTAAGGTTTTGTTATTTTATCAATATAGTTTTAGAAATAGGTATACATTAGGTTTTATTTATTCTGAGACAGAAATATAAACATTAAATATACATATATTGCTTTAGGAATTGCTAATCTCTACTTGTTATATTAAGAAAGATTTGTATTTTAAATATGTATAATTCCTTTTGTACATGTTATGAATATAAATTTATAACGAAACAAAATTATAAAGACACTATGAGACATCACCTTCAGTCTTTTAATCTTTAATTATTCACACTGGTATGTAAAATACACTGCATACATTAAAGAGAATCTAAGTTGCCTTTGGAATGTCTTTCCACTGCCCACGTTACATCTAACCAATCATTGATGTGTCGTTTTTATAAAAATATTATTTTTATTAAACTTTATATCAAAACATACTTTTACTTATATCTTTTTGGTTACTTTTCTTGTGGTGTACAAACCCCACGAGTTCTTGTGTTCAAATATTAAGTGAGAGTACTTAAAAAGTTTAATATGTCTTATTCACTCTCTACATGTTATGTTTATAATTTGATTAAACACACACACACACACACACACACACACACACATATATATATATATATATATATATATATATATATATATATATAAAATCCTTTCCTTCCAGAAAATACCTATATCAAATGAGTATCACCCTGAACCTATGACTCATCAACTTGAGTCTTTCAAACAATAACTATTCACACTGGTATGTAAAATAAACTGTGTACGTTAGACAGAGTCGAATTAGCTTTTGGAATGTCTTTCCACCATCCATCTTGCATCTAACCAAACACTGAAGTGCCGGTTTTTATAAAAATATTATTTTTACTAAATTTTATATCAAAAACATACATTTACTTACCTCTTTTTGGTTACTTTTCTTGTGGTTATAAACCACGCGAGTTCTTCTGTTCAATAATTAAGTGAGAGTACTTAAAAATTTTAATATGTGTAATTCACTCTCTAGATGTTATTGTTATATTCTATGGTTTATATTTTGCCTATTCTTGGTCTAGAGACATCTAGCTCCCTGTTATGATTGCGATTACGTAAATTCCCATTATTAAATATGTCTACCATACGATATTTGCTTAAAATTCAAATTACTTCCACCCTTTCTCTTTCAAGCTAAAGTTAATTAGAAGTCATATTTCATAACCACGGGATTTCCTATAAAGATAACTAAAGATTAAGCTTACGCAACCGGATTTGAAGCAAAATATCTGCATTCCAATCTTGAAACGAACTGCCAATATATTAAAAACATCCTGGATAAACAAAATTATCCAGCAATATTTACAAATAAGCCAATATAAAACCCCCGCTCCGAAATTAAAACTCACCGGATCACAGAACATTTAGTATACACTTATCAGATAATATAAATCACGTAAGTAAAGATAGCGGAATCGGCAATAATGAGCAAAATCAATTTTTACCCCGTTTACCTATGTCATTTTTCTTTTGTGTTTTAAAAGAATTGAGCGTCAGTCGGAACTTGGGTGTGAACAATTGACTATTACACCCCGTGCGTGATTTTCTACCGAAAGAATTATCACGAATATTAGGAATCGTGGCTCGTAGTGATTGAATCAAAATATTTACTGTAGAGTGCAGATGGTCAACGGCTGTTTAAAATAAATATTTTCTTTCCTATTAGGATCACGTGAAAGTGTGATGCCATTATGATAAGTAAAATTTGCATGCACTTACAAGGTTTTTCTTTTTTTTATTTTACCAATCACTTTAGATCTAAAAATTGATTTTCGTTATTACTTTTGATATATTTGCTTGTTTAAGAATAATGATCCCGTAATGGTAGCTTTTTAACAATGATACTTTGGATAGAAAGCGGATATACTTTGCGATAAATCAGGATTTATTTGACAGGTGTATATTTATGATACTTAATTTCAATAATGGAAGCATAATATCTTTTACTTTCGTAATACTTCTTTTTGCGAAAAGTACCTTGGAAGCAGTTTAACTAATTTTTTTTTCTAGAAAATAATGTTAGGAAATGTAATGGGTGTTACATAATGGTAATATATACCTACAGTATGTTATTACATACAAAACAACCTGTAATCACAAAACACGTGTCAACTTCTAACTTATCTTTTTTCTTCAATTATATGATCAAAGCAAGTGAATAAACATATTTATGAGAAACATATAACAATATATATATTATACATTATACGAGGGACATCAACAAAGTTTAATTATTAACACTAAATTTACGGATGTTGATCATATACCTATTTTTACTGAAGTGAGACAATTTGACTCATACAAAAAATTGATGTTTTTTGCAAAGAAAATAGTTCCAAATTAATTTAAATAAAATGTTTATTATGAACAAATTCATGGAAAACTTTTTTTTACATATAAAATCTGTTTTTGAAATACATTTTCCGCAAAAATCTCTATTACATTTAGCACAATGGTTTCTACATCTGTTTCTTTTGCATGATTGTTTAACTTGGCAATTCTTCCGTGCGTCAATAGCATGAATTTCTGTCATTGGAATGGAAGTGTTCTCGACTTCTTCTCTATATTTACTTCTTAGCTCTTCAGCCAATTGGAAAATATCCCAAAACTGATAGGACCAACAAATTTCATGTTATGTGATTAACTGTTAAACCATTCTATTAGTCAAATTGGCTCACAACCGTGAAAATAGGTTTAACCCATTTGATAATGGGAAATGAAAGGGTCTGCGGGGAAGAGGAATGAAAGTTTATATATATTTTACTCCTTAACTAAAAACCAACATATGTTTTTGAAAAGTGATATTAAAGTTTTATATTTATATAGTGAACAAATTTTTAATGAGTCAAATTGGCTCAGTCCGTAAATCTAGTGTTAAAAAATAAAGGTGGCAAAATAATAAGCTTCCAAAACTTGTTAAGATTTGCCGAAGTTTTGGTGTAAAATAAATGGTAGTTTGTATCAGATTATTAAAAAACCTTTATATAAAGGCTGTATTCAAATGAATGCCTCATTTTCAAACTCCTTAGGATGCGAGGAATGATCAGAAGTGCAATCCGGTCTATTTTTACAGAAAATGTTTATGTGGCTGATATAATAATCGTAATTCATTCCGTGCTCCGATTGAATGAATGCGGCCAGATTAACTGAAAGACCAGCAGCTACGACACAAACCCGAAATGACTACTTAGCTGCTGCTGACCTACGAGAGGGCATAGTCTCATTTAGCTCAGGCGCATAAAGAACAAACAAAGTGACTACCAGGTAGAACATAAAAAAAATCTCTAGGGTTTTCGGAGGCATGAAATCGCACACTTACATGAATATTTATGGGTGAGGGCATCATGAACAGTACTAATGTGTACAAGTGGTTTCCTGAGTTTAAAGCAGGCAAGATAGGTAAGAACCATCCTAACACCTCGTAGAAACTGTTGTTTACGACTTTAAAAGGATTATCCTCGTTGAATTTTTCCCCAAGTGCAATAATTTATGCCATGTTGTACTTTGAATTACCTCAAGACCTACAAAGCTCGATACCAAAAGGGTAACAAAGGGAGTGTTGTACGATAATGTAGTAGTGTAGTACGATCTCTACTACCACAAGGAAACAAAGCAAATCTTGAACATTCGTTTGAGAGATCCCCAACCACCCCCTCTTGTTTCGGATACGGCACAGTAAGAGTTTCATCCTTTCACCTGTTTAAAAGTGTTTGTAAGTGGAAAAAGATTTTGGACAAAACATGAGTTTCAGAGTGCTGTCTAACAATAGGTAAAAAAATATATTGAAAAGGAAGGGAACTACCTCGAAAATGGAATTGATGATATTTCCTTTCCATTAATGACCAGGTACTTTGGGCGGAAGCATTCCTGTATAGAATATCCAGGAAAGAATTCTCAACGTTTCACAGTATTTATACGATTTTGCCTGACGATGTTACATTGGTCATAGACCATTACAAAATAATGTGCACAACACATAAATATTTCATGAGATTTTAAAAGGGAAAAACTCCAAAAGGTATGGTTAGAATTATAAACTAAAGATTACTCAGGTATGACACACTTTAATAATATAAAAAGTACAGTTCAACAATAAATAACAAGGTTAATTTCTTTTATCAATAAAAACCCTTTACATTTATTGAACATTAGCCAAACTTTTAAAGCAAATATAATTAATTGAAATTCTAATTGACAAGCCATACAAAAGATCACTATAAAGATGTTAACTTAAGTAAAACAATCGTAAAATTATGTACGAAAAGTTGCTAAACACTAAACAAATGGGCAAACGATTATGAAATAAATTTTATTTATAATAAATTTAATTAAGTTTAGTCAGGAAAAAATCCCTACGGTGAACTGTTGGAAAATAATTCAAAAAAGACTCCGAAGTACTACATTTCGAACATGTATAATTGAAAAAGTGCCCTTTATCTAAGCATAGTGGGATGGAACACCCAATTATCTACACTGGTAGTTGGAAGTGTCAAACTCATCAGATTTTGAAGGTATTCTGTAAGACTATTGTGTTGGTTTGGAACGCTGCAGTCTACTATTTTGCTACACGAGAGTTAATGTTACCGGAACCTACTGCTTAAAGCGTTAAGAACAAATATGAACATCCATGTCAGAAGTAGAATTTCAACCCACGAACCCTGTTACCGAAGAGCAGAGGCCTACATTTTCAGCGTCGAAGAAGAGAAATGATCAACCTTTCATTTGGGGTGAAGGAAAATCTAGTCAAAGACTGTATTTTATTTACTGATGGTCTCTAATGCCCGTTTAGAAGTTCTCCGAAAATCTAGATATTCACATGAGGTAACAGTCATAGTTCAAAATAGATCACTTCAAATAACCAAGAAATAAACCATTTGTATTTCATTTACTGATGTCCTCTCATTTCCGTTTAGAAGTTCCCCGAAAATCTAGATATTCAAATGAGGTAACTGTCGTAGTTCAAAATAGATCACTTCAAAGAACCAAGAAATAAACCATTTGTAGTTTAAGTTTATTTACTGATGGCCTCTCATGCCCGTTTAGAAGTTCCCCGAAAATCTAGATATTCAAATGAGGTAACTGCCGTGGTTCAAAATAGATCACTCCAAAGAACCAAAAAGTAAACCATTTGTAATTTATTTACTGATGTCCTCTCATGTCCGTTTAGAAGTTCCCCAAAAATCTAGATATTCAAATGAGGTAACTGTCGTAGTTCAAAATAGAGCACTTCAAAGAACCAAGAAATAAACCATTTGTATTTAATTTACTGATGGCTTCTCATGTCCATTTAGAAGCTCCTCGAAAATCTACATATTCAGATGAGGTAACTGTCGTAGTTCAAAATAGATCACTTCAAAGAACCAAGAAATTAACCATTAAATATAAAATTCCTTTTTTCTTATTTTGGTGAGATTAGTTAAGTAAGAAGGCTAAAAACAATTCAGGAATGAAATCCATTAAAAGAGCGGAAAATATCCTTTTAAATGCGTAACAAAGCTTTTCAACACATATTTCGGGAGCACATAAAGTAATTCGACGTCATGCAGAGAGGCATGTTGGTCAAACAAGTCTTAATTTGTTTCTACTCATTGCGTGAAGAGAGATAACAGATAAGTAATATTTATCCGCTAGTGCTTTGCTCAGAAACATTGAAAACGACACTGCGGTTCGTGATTCGGGGTGGTCGTCAGTCACGTTGTATGAAGTCGTGATCACCATAGATTAGGTGCTGAAAGATGTAAAAAAAAAATAACTAATAGCGGCAAGAATCTATGACAGCAGCTCGCTACTGTGTATGCAAAAACGTTTCCAAACTGTTTTAAATTCAGAAAGGTAAAAAAAATTTCATTTAGTTGTGTATTCCTTACTTAAATAATGAATCATCAAACAAAAAGTAGTAATCAAAATGGAAATGCAATATACTTGTTTTGTATAAAAAATCTCCAGGTAAACCGTGATTAAAAAAAGCTTTCAGGTATCGGGCATGGAAAAAATAATTTCTGCTCTGTGCACCATGTAGTCTATAGGTGAGAAACGTGTGGCTTTCCAGGGTTTATTAAGTAGCCTTCGTAATATCTAGCTCTATTAAATTATATTTAATTATATAGATTATGACGATTTGAAAATTTAACAAAAATGTATTGATACTATGTTTTTATAGCTTAATACTATTATTTTTCTATTTGTTTATAATGCAGTAAACTTATTTAAAATATCTATAATTTTTATTTGAAGTATTAAATCTATTATTGAAGTATTATGCATATATTATTTTTATTTGAAGTATTACATCTATTATTGAAGTATTATACATATATTATTTTTATTTGAAGTATTATATCTATTATTGAGGTATAATACCTAAACTATTTTTATTTAAAGTATTAAATCTATTATTGAAGTATTATACATATATTTTTTATTTGAAGTATTTCTTTATTATTTAAATTCTATTATTGTTATTTGAAGTGAAATTTAAGTAAGCAGTTTTTCATTAAAAAATCAAGATACATGTTAGAAGAAGTTACTACTCTTATGTGAATACAAAATTATTTTATGCTGCAACTTGTTATTCTAGATACTTAATTGTGTTATTTCTATAGGTTTCAATAAATTGATAAAACTATACAGAAACTATAATAATTTCACTATGTTATTATTCATCCTTTATTACTGCCTAATTAATGAATGAATTCTAATGGTAAAAAATGTTCCTCTCCTAATAGCTTTCTTCTAATAAAAGATGATTCATCTCCATTTGAAGGAGCAGCCGATCAGCTCTTTTGCTAGAAGCTAGCTAGAGAATTCCTAAAGACAACTCAAGTATCTATCCTGAACTCAAAATTAAGAAAGCGATTTGTAGTATTTTCTGGGAGACTGCTCCATATAAAACGAATGTAACAAAAGAAAGCTGTTATAGTAAAGTAGTTGCCAAATATGAGCACGGGATAGATTGTCAGCATTTATCTGAAGCAGAGAATTTTATCTTTTCCTAACTTTCAAATGTAGATCTGTCAGTTTATGGCTAAATTGTAGGATACTGCATTTCGGTACTGGAGTCTGCGAGTTTGAATCCCGAAACTAGCATAGGTATTGAAAAACGGCTTTAAGCAGTGGGTTCTGATCTAATTAGTCCTAGTGTAGAGAAAGGTAAATTCTTTTATTTCCTGGCTGCAATCTTAAGCTAGTGAGTTAAGTAGTACATAAAAATTATCTCAAGTGGTTTAAGTTGTGTTAAAGATTTATTTTAAAGCATCAATTCACTCAGATCCTATGAAGAGACTACAAACATAATTTTAAAAAATTAAATTATTTATATACAGTGTTTACAATAATTTCACTAATTTGATTCAATTCATTTTTACTTATTTTAACAACTTATTTATTACTGTCAGATTCAGGAGCAAATCAAATAGGTATATGTTGATGTTGATGTTATTATTAATTTATTTTCTCTTATTTAACAACTTATATATTACTACAAGATTCGGAAGCAAATCAAATAGGTATAAATACTTATAAATAAATAATTCTGTTCCATGATTCACCTTTCTTCCACTCTTGACCAATAGCACCTCTTTAATGACTTATTGGTTATCTGAGTCCCCTTGACTTCTTATTTAATTAAGGTATTCTGTTAGTTCCATCCTCTGCACTTCCCAGGTTTATAGCCCACTTGGTTGATGTTCTCATTAGGTTATATCTAAGTTAGCTCTTGGGTACCGATAAATAATTGTACAACGACTCTTTCTTCCCCAACTTCAAATCCGGTGACATTCTTTTTATCAGTCTTTAATCACATCTCAAACTGTAATTACCTCAATAAATCTATATTTCAAGTGCGGTTCTCCTAAGATTTTTACAATGTACTAAAGTCCGATTTAGATTTCAAAATTTAATTGAAATATTAATTATTTTTGAAGAGATCTAAATCGCTTCATCACAGTAGACAGTAGCGCTCCAAAACAAAGTAAAGTATATATATTTTTCTTTAGAACAGTGGTTCTCAACAGAAGCGGTTGGGCTATGCTAGTGGGCAGTGAAATTGTTTCGGGAGGTGAAGTCAGCTGTGTTGGCTTTCAAACTTAATTTAAAAAATACTAAATAAATTTATTACATTAATTACATAATTTACACAATTTTTATCAGTAATAAAACAAACTTACGCGGTGGTACCAGAACCAGTTATTTTCATACCCTATGTTCTGCGTGAAATTGGGCCGACATTTGGGCCAGAAAAAAATATATCTAATCAACAACATTCGTTTAATTTGGTTGAAAGCTCTACAATCTACTCTTTTGCAACACAAAGGCTACTGAAACCGGGACCTACTTACAGCCGATTTAGAAAGGCTAAGAACATCTATGCCCCAATGGGATTCGAACACATGAACTCCTAAATCGAAGGTCAGTGCCTTAACCATTCGTTTCAGCATTGTTTCAGCATGTCTCATTATCAAAAATTTCATTTGCAACTCTAGTGAAGAAAATTACTTAAACATTTTGCCTCTTATATTTGAGTATTTCTCACTTTAAATTTCGGAATTTTTACAAAGGGGGCGTTAAACACATTTAAGCCCTGCAGGAGGGCGGCAGCTTAAAAAAGATTGAGAATCATTGCTTTATAAGCTGCATAAAAAATCCTCCTCCAAGCAAGAACCCATTATCAACTTGGTACAAGTATCCTGTTTCACTAAACTTCATCGGAACTAAGGAATAAACCATAAAATTTAAAATTCATTATTGTCTTGTTCTAAGTCAATGTGTTTATTAAAATGTGTGAAAGTCATTCAGCACAAAAATCCTAAAAGAATGGATATTTTGGAAATTTCACAACAAAGCTTGTAAACACACTTACCGAGAATATACAAAAATGCAAATTGAAAATCTCTTAATGTGTTTCTACTTATTGCGTGCCGAGAGATAACAATAAAAAATAATGATCCAGCACGTGATTCACCTTGTTAAATTGAGCACGACAACACGATTCGTGACATGGAGTGGTCCTCAGCCACATTTCGCGAAGTCATAATCACCATTGATTAGGTTTCAATAAACGCAATAAAAAAGAAATAATGGGGAAAGTCTGGATTTATCAAAAAAAAGGTTACCGTTTATGTAAAATTCACATTTCTGGCAATTCTCACCGTATTTATACATGTACAGTGGACTCCGCTTAATGTGATCGCAATTAATGTTATCAATCGCTTATTGTTATCGAAATCACTTGGTAAGGATTTTCTCTATTCATTTGTATGTTAAAATTATCGCTTTATGGGATCGTGACATCGGTTAATGTTATCAGTTTTCGAACCTCATTTTAACTGGTAAAGGAATTTTCACAATGTATTCAGAAGAAACCCATTCTTTTCTTTCCCTTCGCTGTTTAAATTTCCGAGAATTCTCCTCTTGAAACTAGGGATATGGGGAATGAACAAAGGAGTGGAGTTTAACACATTAATTGAATTTTTCAGAAATATGCATACCCTACTGGTGTCAGATAAGCAGAAGATAGCACATTATTATCGGAACTGAGAAGGAGCGTATTCCCATTTTATGCCTTGCTCGCTTACATGCAGCTTGTCGATATGGCAGCCAGAAAGCAAAATGATTTAACACTATAACAAAACATCGAAATTTCAAATTGTTATGGCAGGTTGATTATGATTACGAACAATTTATCAATGATATATATCTAATTAGAAAAAATTGTAAATAGTCAACAACATATAAACTTTTTTAATTATGCATACAATTCTTATTTTTCAAAGGATAACATACAGTACATAAATATAAGGTGTGTTATTTTCATTTTGTTTTGAACTTTAGTACGCGTGAATTAAAGGGGGGAAGATAACTATATTTATTTTTTCATATCGTTTATTGTTATCAATCGGTTATTGTTATCAAAACCAAGGTGCACCAAACTGGTCACATTAAGCGGAGTCCACTGTATATCCTTTTTCAACTCCTCTTCTTAGCCCACTCTCCTGTTTCTAATCATGGATCTTGTTGGTGCTTCAACCACATTTGGCGAAATTAGCGTGCTTGCAGCGTGGCGTTTGAAATCTGGCGAGGGGATCGTAACTCAACAAATTGATACATAAACAAAAACAACATTTTGAAGAAAAATTTTACAAAAATTGAATATTTAAAATCTAATTGAATTAACAAAGAAAACACAAAGGAAACACATAACATTCATACTAAATAGACTGAAACATTCACTTAATCACAAATTAAATAAACTGAGTGTGATTTTCATCACAAATTTGTGATTTAGTGTAAATTGTAAAATTAATTTAAAAACTCTTTGACTTAAAAGAAACTGTATTTTGAGTGGAGGTTGAAGAGGAGTTGTAAAATTGAAAATTTTTTTTCAAATCTCTTATTCGTGTTAACCCTTTATCGGGCAGCGGTTTTTCAGGGAAGCCACCTATTAAACATATTTTCTCTGCTTGTTAAAGACGTATAAATGAACTTTTTACGATTTTTTAAAAAATGTTTTTAGTATTTTTAACTTACAACAGATGGTAGCACTGCGCAAAATTTATTTATCCTTTTGAAATATAAGTATTTAAACTTGATGTACCTAGAAAGTCAGTAAATCATTTTTTCTTACTTGCGACCCCAGAAAAATATCTATCTAAACATTGCTTATAAACTGTCAATTTATTTCTTATACTATTTTAAGGAAACGTATTGTTCTTCCAATATAATAAAAATTTTAAAAAAATGTTATGGTCAAACTGTACAAGGGGGAGGGTTTATCAGCAAAATTACCCCTCAAACTTTCCTAAGCTTCTTATAAGTAAACCCCTAATGAATCTAAAGAAAAGTTTTCTCATATTTTAGATATCTAAAGATTACAGATAATATTTATAAACTAATTCCATTAAACTCTACTGAATTTATGTTAGTGATCTATAAAGGTTAAGGGATTAATTTTAAATGCAGTAAACTCAATTATTCAGAATAAAACTATTTTTAACTGTCCTCACATAAGAACGCAGTATTTTAACTAGCCTTCGTGTTAAAAAAATAAATTATCATAGCATTACAAAATTACTGTTCTTATAAAACAAGATATGTTTGCAATAAAAGAATCTTAGAATTCAACGAACTCAAATAAGTAACCGAGAAACCTTGTAAAAGCAATTCAAATATCTTTAAATTTTTTTAATTAATAATATATAACGAATATCACTAAAATTGTTGTTGCCATCAGTAATTTTAAAAAGATATACCAACGTCTTCTGATAACTATAACAAACATAAGCAAATACAATTCATTAAAAATTGAAGACCTTCAGAATTTTTAGTAATTAGTAAGCAGTACATTATTTCAAAAAACATATTTAAATTTATAAAAATATTACATGACGACAAATAATATCAAACGCACACAATTTGTCGAAAATATTTGAAATAATTTATCGTCCTGTAACAATATTACAATGTTGTTTTTACAAAATTACTTTATATCGAATACCGTTCATTAAATTTTAAAATCCCGAAATGCTTAGAGAAAACATATTTCAGTAAAAATAACTTTGCATATCGAATCTATACATGTTTATTTAAATATACAGAGATAAATCCAAAATAATAAAAAAATATTTGATATTAAATAAACCTAAATACTACTTAACTTGAAAATATATTTCTGAAATATTCGAAATAAAAATTTTTTCCGAATATTAGATTATCTTTCTTCTAAAATATTATGACAAATTTATATCGGAAGACTTTCAAATCTGCGACCTAGATGGATATTTGCAAATTGCAATTTATAAACAGAATTATAAAGTAGCCGGTTTAGATAGACTGAAAAGTCCTTTTTAATATTTATTTAAATACATATGAAATTTAGTAAATATGCAATATGTATGTTCTCATTTATTTGTATCGAGATACAAGTCATAAAATTTATATCAGATGTAAGTAAATACGTCAGTATGAGGTCGTTATGCGAATTAGCCATATAATTTTAACTACACAAGATGTTAAATCACTTATTAGATTTCCATTCCATTTGGATTTAAATGCCAGCAACATGGCTAATATTTTCTCCAAATTTCATTTGAAAAAGCTCAGCGGGAAAATAAAAGAAAAAGAAATAAGCATAAAGAAAATTAAAAAGGAAAAAAAATGAAGCTCAATTCCTTGGAAACGTTCATGGCCACACAAAGAATATTCGTACTTAAAATGATTGTAGAGATCATAAAATGATCCCATGAATATTGAATTAGATTCTAAGTTTTTAAGGTAATGCAATGATATTAAATTTCAGTTTCATTCCTCTAAGTGCCTTCACTCTCATGAATAAAAAATGAGCCGTTCTGATAGAAAAGACAAAATATATAAATATTTTAGAACCGTTTTCAGGTAATCTCAAACGTACATGAAATCAAAATTACAATTCGTATTGAGGAAAGTGTACAGGACGCCATGCTAATGGATGAGATTTTTTGAAGCTGTGTTATTTATATGCCTTCGTGTGTCGGTTGGAGGGCTGGCTTGTTAAGTCCGGTTGTATTAACTAAATGCATCGCAGCTGATGTTTTTTAAACTGTCATAACTAAAACGGGTTTAATACTTTCTTTGGGATGATCTCCAGGTTTAAATGTATTTCGAATTTAATGTGATTTTTCATTCAAAGTACTTCGAATTTTGGAAAAATATAATTTTATTTTCACAGACATTTTTTTAAAATATTACGGAAATTCCTGAAGGTAGCTTTGGGTATTTGCGTTGGCCCTTAATAGTGAGAACTATTATTTGACTATACTATTATCAAGATAAAATATTTAAAACCTTAAGAACCGTTTCCAGGTAATCTTAAATGTAGATGAAATATCTCTCTTAGCAAAATATATTGGACCATATTAATGGATAAAATTTTTGAAACATTGTTATTTTTAAGTCTTCGTGTGTTGGTTAGAGGGCTGACTTGTTAAATCATAACTGACAAAGATTTAAGTATTTCTTTGGGATAATCATCAGGTTTAATTTTTGTTTACACTCCAATATAATATTTCCTTTAAAGTATTTCAAAACTTTGAAAAAATATTATATATAACATTTTTTTAGATGTTACAGATATTCCACAAGAAAACTTTCTGCATTTTTGTTGGCCCTTAATAGGAAGTAATAATGACTGACTCTACTATTATCAAGATAAAATATTTCAAATCTTAATAACCGTTTAAAGATAATCTTAAATGTACATGAAATCTCACTCTTAGGAAAGTGTATTAGATCATATTAATGAATAAAATTTTTAAAGCAGTGTTATTTTAAAGTCTTCGTGTGTTGGTTAGAAGGCTTACTTGTTAAGTGCGGTTGTATGAACTAAATGCATCAAAACAGATTTCTTTTAAACAGTCATAACTGACAAGGATTTAAGGGTTTATTTCGGATAATCTAATCTGCAAGTTTAATGCTTGTTTACACTCTAATATAATTTTTTATTTAAAGTGTTTCAAAACATGGAAAAGCATAACTTTATTTTCATGAAGAATATTTTTTTATATATTACAGAAATTCCCAAAGAAAATTTTCTGTATTTTTATTGGCCTTAACAGTAAGTAATAATTATTGACTCTACTATTAACATGGTAAAATATTTAAAAATTGAAAAATTACTATTCATATTGAGGAAAGTGTAAAGGACGCCATGCTAATGGATGAGATCTTTGAAGCTGTGTTATTTATATGCCTTCGTGTGTCGGTTGGAGGGCTGGCTTGTTAAATCCGGTTGTATTAACTAAATGCATCGCAGCTGATGTTTTTTAAACTGTCATAACTAAAACGGGTATAATGCTTTCTTTGAGATGATCTCCAGGTTTAAATGTATTTAGAATTTAAAGTGATTTTTCATTTAAAATATTTCAAAAGATGGAAAAATATAATTTTATTTTCACAGAGATTTTTTTAAATATTACGGAGATTCCTGAAGAAAGCTTTCGGTATTTGTGTATGGCCCTTAATAGTGAGAAATATTGATTGACTCCACTATTATCAAGATAAAATATTTAAAACCTTAAGCACCGTTTCCAGGTAATCTTAAATGTAGAGGAAATATCTCTCTTAGCAAAATATATTGGACCATATTAATGAATAAAATTTTTGAAACAGTGTTATTTTTAAGTCTTCGTGTGTTGGTTAGAGGGCTGATTTATTAAATCGTAACTGACAAAGATTTAAGGATTTCTTTGGGATAATCATCAGGTTTAATTTTTGTTTACACTCCAATATAATATTTCCTTTAAAGTATTTCAAAACTTTGAAAAAATATTATAGATAGCATTTTTTTAGATGTTACAGATATTCCACAAGAAAACTTTCTACATTTTTGTTGGCCCTTAATAGGAAGTAATAATGACTGACTCTACTATTATCAAGATAAAATATTTCAAATCTTAATAACCGTTTAAAGATAATCTTAAATGTACATGAAATCTCACTCTTAGGAAAGTGTATTAGATCATATTAATGGATAAAATTTTTGAAGCAGTGTTATTTTAAAGTCTTCGTGTGTTGGTTAGAGGGCTGACTTGTTAAGTGCGGTTGTATGAACTAAATGCATCAAAACAGATTTCTTTTAAACAGTCATAACTGACAAGGATTTAAGGGTTTATTTCGGATAATCTAATCTGCAAGTTTAATGCTTGTTTACACTCTAATATAATTTTTTATTTAAAGTGTTTCAAAACATGGAAAAGCATAAATTTATTTTCATGAATAATATTTTTATATATTACAGAAATTCCCAAACAAAACTTTCTGTATTTTATTGACCTTAACAGTAAGTAATAATCATTGACTCTACTATTAACATGGTAAAATATTTAAAAATTGAAAATTTACTATTCATATTGAGGAAAGTGTAAAGGATGCCATGCTAATAGATGATAATTTTGAAGCTGTGTTATTTAAATGCCATCGTGTGTCGGTTGGAGGGCTGGCTTGTTAAGTCCGGTTGTATTAACTAAATGCATCGCAGCTGATGTTTTTTAAACTGTCATAACTAAAACGGGTTTAATACTTTCTTTGGGATGATCTCCAGGTTTAAATATATTTCAAATTTAATGTTATTTTTCATTTAAAGTGTTTCATAACTGTTAAAATATAATTTTATTTTTACAGATAACATCTTTTTTAAATATTACAGAGATTCTTGAAGTAAGCTTTCGGTATTTATGTTGGCCCTTAATAGTGAGCATTGCTGACTGACTCAATAATTATCAAAGTAAATATATAAAACCTTATGAACGATTCCCAGATAATCTGAAATGCAAATGAAATCTCGATCTTAGGAAAGTGTATCGGGCCATATAAATGGATAAACTTTTTGAAGCAGTGTTATTTTTAAGTCATCGTGTTTTGGTTAGAGGGCTGTCTTGTTAAGTCATAACTGAAAAGGAATTAAGGCTTTCTATAGGATAATCTACAAATTTTTGTTTATACTACAATATAATAATTCCTTTAAAGTGTTTCAAAAATGGGAAACAAAATAACTTTATTTTCATAGAATACATTTTTTTAAATATTACAGAGATTCCCAAAGAAAATTTTCTGCATTTTTGTTGGCTCCTAATAGTGAGTAATAATGACTGCCTCTACTATTATCAAGAAAAAATATTTAAAATATGAGTAATTACAATTCGAATTGAGGGAAGTGTACAGGACGTCATGCTAATGGATGAGATTTTTGAAGCTGTGTTATTTAAATGCCATCGTGTGTCGGTTGGAGGGCTGGCTTGTTAAGTCCGGTTGTATTAACTAAATGCATCGCAGCTGATGTTTTTTAAACTGTCATAACTAAAACGGGTTTAATACTTTCTTTGGGATGATCTCCAGGTTTAAATATATTTCAAATTTAATGTTATTTTTCATTTAAAGTGTTTCATAACTGTTAAAATATAATTTTATTTTTACAGATAACATCTTTTTTAAATATTACAGAGATTCTTGAAGTAAGCTTTCGGTATTTATGTTGGCCCTTAATAGTGAGCATTGCTGACTGACTCAATAATTATCAAAGTAAATATATAAAACCTTATGAACGATTCCCAGATAATCTGAAATGCAAATGAAATCTCGATCTTAGGAAAGTGTATCGGGCCATATAAATGGATAAACTTTTTGAAGCAGTGTTATTTTTAAGTCATCGTGTTTTGGTTAGAGGGCTGTCTTGTTAAGTCATAACTGAAAAGGAATTAAGGCTTTCTATAGGATAATCTACAAATTTTTGTTTATACTACAATATAATAATTCCTTTAAAGTGTTTCAAAAATGGGAAACAAAATAACTTTATTTTCATAGAATACATTTTTTTAAATATTACAGAGATTCCCAAAGAAAATTTTCTGCATTTTTGTTGGCTCCTAATAGTGAGTAATAATGACTGCCTCTACTATTATCAAGAAAAAATATTTAAAATATGAGTAATTACAATTCGAATTGAGGGAAGTGTACAGGACGTCATGCTAATGGATGAGATTTTTGAAGCTGTGTTATTTATATGCCTTCGTGTGTCGGTTGGAGGGCTGGCTTGTTAAGTCCGGTTGTATTAACTAAATGCATCGCAGCTGATGTTTTTTAAACTGCCATAACTAAAACAGGTTTAATATTTTCTTTGGGATGATCTCCAGGTTTAAATGTATTTCGAATTTGATGTTATTTTTATTTAAAGCATTTCAAAACATGGAAAAATATAATTTTATTTTCACAGACATTTTTTTTTAAATATTACGGAAATTTCTGAAGATAGCTTTCGGTATTTGTGTTGGCCCTTAATAGTGAGAACTATTGATTGTCTATACTATTATCAAGATAAAATATTTAAAACCTTAAGAACCGTTTCCAGGTAATCTTAAATGTTGATAAATATCGCTGTTAGGAAAATATATTTTACCATATTAATAGATAAAATTTTTAAAACAGTGTTATTTTTACGTCTTCCTGTGTTGGTTAGAGGGCTGACTTGTTAAGTCATGACTGACAAGAATTTAAGGCTTTCTTTGGGATAATCTACAAGTTTAATTTTTGTTTACACTCCACTATAATAATTCCTTTAAAATGTTTCAAAACTTGGGAAAATAACATTTTTTTAAATATTACTGAGATTCCCAAAGAAAACTATCTTTTTCTTTGTTAGTAATTTAGAGTAAGTAATAATGATTAACTTTACTATTATCAAGATAAAATATTTAAAAATTTAAGAATTACAATTCGAATTGAGGAAAGTGTACAGGACGCCATACTAATGGATGAGATTTTTTGAAGCTGTGTTATTTATATGCCTTCGTGTGTCGGTTGGAGGGCTGGCTTGTTAAGTCCGGTTGTATTAACTAAATGCATCGCAGTTGATGTTTTTTAAACTGTCATAACTAAAACGGGTATAATACTTTCTTTGAGATGATCTCCAGGTTTAAATGTATTTCGAATTTAAAGTGATTTTTCATTTAAAGTGTTTCATAACTTGTAAAATATAATTTTATTTTTACAGATAACATCTTTTTTAAATATTACAGATTCCTGAAGTAAGCTTTCGGTATTTATGTTGGCCTTTAATAGGGAGCATTGCTGACTGACTCAATTATTATCAAGATAAAATATTTAAAACCTTAAGAACGATTCCCAGATAATCTTAAATGCAGATGAAATCTCGATCTTAGGAGAGTGTATCGGGCCATATAAATGGATAAAATTTTTGAAACAGTGTTATTTTTAAGTATTCGTATGTTGGTTAGAGGGCTGACTTGTTAAGTCATAACTGACATGGATTTATGGCTTTCTTTGGGATAATCTACAAATTTTTGTTTACACTCCAATATAATAATTCCTTTTAAGTGTTTCAAAAATGGGAAAGAAAATAACTTTATTTTCATAGGTAACATTTTGTTAAATATTACAGAGATTCCTAAAGAAAATTTTCTGCATTTTTGTTGGCCCTTAATAGTGAGTAATAATGACTGCCTCTACTGTTATCAAGATAAAATATTTAAAATATGAAGAATTACAATTCGAATTGAGGAAAGTGTACAGGACGCCATGCTAATGGATGAGGTTTTTGAAGCTGTATTATTTATATGCCTTCGTGTGTCGGTAGGAGGGCTGCTTGTTGAATCCGGTTGTATTAACTAAATGCATCGCAGCTGATGTTTTTTAAACTGTCATAACTGGAACGAGTTTAATATTTTCTTTGGGATGATCTCCAGGTTTAAATGTGATTCGAATTTAAAGTACTTCAAATCTTGGAAAAATATAATTTTATTTTCACAAATAATTCTTTTACTCAACTTTTTTTTCCATGAATATTATAGGTAAAATGAAAATATACTTGGTAAATACAAGCTATTTCTTTTTACGAAAATGCTATCAAAATGCAGACTACTCATAGTTTTGCAAAGGGCCGGAGACCCTCACAAAATTCCTTCTTATGTCATAAGTAATTCAACTCTGAAATAATGAATCGCCACCGGCTATAGAGACACAAGTATTTGAAAAATTTAAGTTCATAAGTTCAACACAGATCAACAGGTATAATAGAGGAAAATAATCTCACATTATTCTTAATTTCCTCCCTAATGCGTGTTAAGTTATCAGGCTCACACAGAAAAGCATAATTCCTAAAACGTTTCTTTCTCCGATCCTAAGTTTAAGGCGTTGATAATCACTAAATACTTGAGGTTACTTTTCTTCCACATTGCAATACTTTCACGCAAATGAGAAAGTAAAAAGACCTAAAATTGAAGTAATCAGTTCACATACATAGATGATGAGTGTTTTATTACCACTCTTTGTAGGTTCAAGATCCGTGGTCAGGCTAAATGCGATAAAAATTACAGGTCCGACTAATGTCACGATGGGTGGTTTGGAGTTTTTTTTATATTAACACTAAAAATAGATAGTTATAATGACATAAAGGAATAATTAAGGACTTCGTTCGTCTGATATAAGTACCCTTGTTGTTGATAGTGCTAAGAAAACCTCACTTCTGATAGGTTTTGAAGATCTGAAACGTTTTGTCTGTTATAAAATAGTGTTATTTTCATTCTATCGTAACAAAAATTTAACCTAAATGCATCTAAACTATTTTTTCCAAATGTAATTCTATTTCGTTATGAAGAAAAGAATTTTACTTCAAGATCGTTATATCTTCCGTTTACCTATGAATGGAATATTAACTTATAATTTTTACTCTTTGTTCATTTTCAGTTACGAGATTCGAAATCAATGATACGCAATTTGGACCCTGACCACTAATTTTACAATTTTGAATGTCTCACTGGCCCTCTAACAAACCAAAAGAAAAACTCCAAATTAACTATATTTTTCTGATAATGCGTATTTGTTCCACTTAGAGAATCCAGTTCTATCAGTTTAGTGCCAACCGAATTTACTGGCAAACTTTTGCAGTAGAGCCTGTATATTTTCTTAGTTTTATTGTTAGCAAAATAATGCACTAAATGACTCAGTTATCCACTATTCCCAGGAAACCAAATTTACTCTAGTATCTTTTAAATTTCAGGTAATTTTGGATGGCAACAAAAACCGAAGCAATTTATGGCTTTGGAACTTGTCGCTGATTCCGCAATGTAAAGTAGATATGAATATTGATATGCATATTTATATTTGGTACAAGTTTAATGTTTGGTTACTAAGATGCTGTTTTATTTATTAAAGTATATTTGCCTCAGAAAAAAATATGAAAATTGAAAAATACAACATATATAAGTAACTGACAAACGGTTAGCTCTTTCTGAAATTTTAGTAAAGGTCTGAGAAACTTGACACTATAAAGTAATGTTGAGGAAGAACAGCTAAAATGTGACAATCAATGGATGATATTACGATAATTTGTGTATCCGTTTCTACCAAGTAATCATATTTGAACTAGGTTTAATATCGTACCGAATTACACATAGAAATATATTTCGAATAATTCCAGAATAGATTTAGAATGTATGTGTCTGAATTATAAAACGTCATATATCTCTCTTTGCATAATAAAACAGAAGCCGAACATAGAATAATTTTATTCAACAAGTCTAATCAATTATGTGCATTTCGGATAGTTATTTATAGTTATTTCAGGGATGAAATATTATGTTAAAATTTCTAGTATAGTTGATGTTCAGGATCTATTTTTTTCATTGACGCTAATTTTGAAACAATTTTATTTTCTTTTCTGTCTCTAACAAAATAAAATAATAATGTTATTTCTTTGCATTTTTTGTTGTCTTGAGAGACTTGGTCAAACCAAGCACGATATAGTCGAAGACTACTCGTAAGGCAAAGGGGCGAGCCTTTCGTTTTAACGAGCGCCGTTGAGGTGACAGAAAGACTTTGCTCAAGTGGATCCTCGTAGTTTTGAAGCAGGAACCAAGCTGAAGGCCCGTAGACTTGACCTGCCACCTCTTTGGAATTCACTGATAACTTGGAGGACATTGTGACCACGAACATAGTTTACGTGCCTTAGCCACCTTTAACGAACACGGAGGATCTGAAGCCGCATGGGGTTCCGAATCCGCAGCTTCTCAGTTACGAGTTCGTTGCCTTTGCCGACTGAGCTACCATGGCTCGCTTTGCATTTAATTTTAATATACATTTTCCAACGCAGTAGGCGATACAGATATTATCCTAAGGTCTTAACAAGGCTGCGAACCTGTTACTCATTTAGCACACCAGGAAAGCACGTGTAGCTTAAGGTATGCTACGGACGCGAGTAACATTACTCAGAATGGGTTCTCGTAATTTAGAAGCAGGGAACAAGCAGAAGACCCTCCAGGCTTGGCCTGCCTCCTCCAGAGGTATTGATTGAGAACTTGGAGGACTTTGTGACCACGAACCTATTTTACGTGCCCCAGTCACTTTTAGCAACCACTGCAGCTCTTAGGCCGGTTCCAGCCCCGAACCCGCAACATTTCAGTGACGAGAATGCTGCCTTTGCCGACTGAGCTACAGCGGCTCAATTTTAATATACTCCTTAATCTTTTAGAAGTCTACAGACCTACAAAATAACAAACTTAAGCATAAAACATGAGATGTTTTCTACGAGGCGCATCCGGAAAGTAAGCTTCCTGATGTTTTCCTCTTGATAATAAACGCAATTAGCCTTGTCAATTGAGCACTCGTAACAGATCTATGGCATATCAATCATATGCAGCTGGATAGGTCCCGCCTTGTGCCAGTAGCCTGGTAGCGTGGTAACAGTGGTAGCAAATGGAAGCTCTAATTCCTTCTCCCACCGCCTGCAAGGTAAGGGCATTTTCCTCATTGACTTCTTTCCACGTGGTGAAACAGTAAACGCTGTCCGTTACTGTTAAACACTGCGGAAATTTCGATGTTTTTCGACATTTAAAACAATAGGCGTGGAATGCTTACTGCAGGTGTTGTGCTCCTGCGTACCAATGCTCGTCCACATATGGCTCTAAACACAGCAGTTGTTTTGACAATGTTTGGCTGGGAGTTGTTTGATCATCCATACACCCCTGATCTTTCTCTCAGCGATTTGCCCATTTTCTTGCACCCCAAGAAATTCCTGTTTTCCGGTGAGCATTTTGGAAACGATGAAGAGCTGAAGACGTCTGTCACACGCCGGTTCCATTCACTGGCGGCAGAGTTCTAAGACAGAGGGATACAAAAGTTGATTCCAAAATACGACAAATGTCTCAATTCTGGTAGTGGTTATGTTAAAAAATAGCTGAAACTGCTGCACTTTATGACAATAAATATACTCCTGAAAGTGTTTTAAAAAGGGAAACTTACTTTGTGGATGCGCCTCTTATTTAAAAAGCCCAGCTGAATGTACATTTTAATAATCAAGTGTAATTTGTATAATACAATAAACGTTTATTCCACTAAAGCATTTTTGTTACTTTTTTTTTAATGTATTATTTTTAGACCTTGTGTAACAAAATCTAGACCATCAACTCTAACCAACCAACCAATGTAACCTTATTTTTAGTTCAATGTTTTACGGCATTAGTAAGTTACAATGCTTTAATCCTAGGAAATATGCAAATACAGTCTAACATGATTTCTATCTGACCGCAATTCGTATCTCAAAAAGTTTTTCAAATCTCAGTTTTCCATTTTATCTTATGGGAAATCAGTTACGTAATTCACTCCTATATTGAGTCATCTGGCTTAAGGAAATATACTTACGTAACCATTCTTCATGGGATTTAAGTTCTTGAAAATATCTGACATGTTTATACAATTTCAGTTCTGAGACATTCAATTGCATGACATCATTCTCAGTTGATAGGTTCTATAGTTTTTTCAGAGATATTTATTTAATAAGAATTTGTGGGTTATTCTTCCCCTATTTTCAATTTTCTTGAATGTTATTACATAATACATATAAGACACAAAATCCTATTAATTATTATTTTATTAAAATGCTAGTTTATTTTATAAAAAAATGAATTGTCCAAAAATGTTCCTTAAATATTGCCTGTGGAATACATGTATGAAAAATGTGCTAAAATGGAATTTGTTCGTTATTATAATTAAAATGTTACAACTAGATCATTTTGGAAAAAAAATATAATTTAAGCGAAATAACTACTATTTTCAATATTTTCACATATATAGGAAATGTTGAAGGATTACAGTTTTTGCTCAATGTAGTGCGAAATAAATCAAGTGATATAATTTTCTCGATAAATATAATATGCTAATACAAAAATACAATTTCGACCGTCCATTCTAACATCAGAATTCTACTCCATGAACTCTCGGTAAAAGTGACAAGTAAATAGAATAAAAGATACTAGTTTTACTATCTTTTGACCTATTGCTACAGGTTATATTCTTTAAAGTAGTTAAAGATTAACTAAATACCGAAATTTCTCACGTATAGTGCGCACCATCGTATAGTTCTCGGGCGTGATTTTTTATTTAAGAAATTTCATCAAATATCAGATAGTCCGCACCACTAGATAATCCGTGGACTATGTGTGCAAAAATATGTATTTTAGTATGACAATCTTATATCATTTTAAGAAAAAAAAAACCTAAGTACATTCAAGTTTCCTGAAATTCCTGAGTATTGAATCTCGGTTAGATTCAATTAATTCCACCTATAAAATTTGAAATCATTTCTTCTGCCATAGACTCGGAGACGAATTTTAACGCAAGAAACAGAGCGGCCTGCATTTCTCTGTTCGAGAACCCATGTAAATCGTCTTCTAATGCAGGCCATTGTATTTTTCCAAGACAATCGAATCGCTTTCTTTCTCATATTTGTAATGATTTTTTTTTTTTTTTTTTTTGCTTGCACTAATTTCTTACTGCTTTCTCGTCGACCTTCTGATTTACTTTCAGCTTGAAATCAGCAGTCAAACTGCGACGATGTTTTAAAGACATAATGAATGACCAATATTCAAAACTTTGAAAACAAAACACTCTGCTACGAGTGATCCTCGTGGTGAAATAACCTTCGACCCTCAACCTTCGATCTTGAACACATCCACCCTGTGTTGTCATTCGAAGCTCTAAATAGTGACTACCGATATTTTCCCGTATTCCACTACACAATTTAAAATTGCGCTATTTGCTACTAATGGTTCTTTCTGCTTTATGAGATGTATTTTTTTTCATGGTTTATTACCAATTCAATGTTTTCTTGGCATCTCGTGAGGTGATCTTTTTTTAAGGTCCCTTTACACTATGGTCCACTGCAAGCCATTACCACCATCTTGAGGGGGTATGGTTTATCGTGGTCGATGGTGGCAGACCATAAAATAGCCGTTGCGGACGATGGCTTCCGGGGCGGTTTTTCTCCAAAGATCAAAAAATTCTCCAAAGATTCTTGTAATCGAAGAGAGTAATTTCTCCTGGATAGTAATTGCTCCCAGATACATGCATTTATATGTGTGTATGTGTGTAATGATATTTTTATCGCTATCAGTTCCGATACTGTGTTACCGGTAATTCTTTTCTTGCAACCCTAGCGAATGTTCTCGAATGTTCCTAGTACAATCCTTCCGGTTGCATATCTAAAAATAGAGTTCTGATGCATAAACTACGTCATCTACGTGACTTGTAGCGATTGCTACTTGGCTGGCACAAACAATTATAAAAGTTAGTTTTGAGAGTTGTCCGTTCGTGAAAGAGAACGTGAATAAACTCCGATAGTTTGAGATTCCATTTGTCTTTAATTACGTTGCCCTTCTTCACTACTCAGTAAGACTGTTAGTTCGTAACTCCACTTCGAGATGACACAAAAAGCCTCATTTCACACACACACACATATATACATACATACATACATACATATATATATATATATTATGTTATATTATATATTATATATTATATATATATATATATATATATATATATATATATTATATATATATATATATATATATATATATATGTATATATATATATATATATAAATATTTATATATATATCTATATATATATATATATATATATATATATATATATATATATATATGTATTTATATATATGTATATATATATATATATATATATATATACATGTATATAATTATATATATGTATATATATATATGTATATATGTATATATATGTATATATGTATATATATATATATATATATATATATATATATATATATATATATATATATATATATATATGTATATATATATATATATATGTATATATATATATAAATGTATATATATGTGTATATATATATATTATATATATATATATATATATATATATATATATATATATATATATATATATATATATATATATATATATATATATATATATATATAGAGAGAGAGAGAGAGAGAGAGAGAGAGAGAGAGAGAGTCGGTTTTCCTCCAAAGATCAAAGGCAG
>CM063506.1:44758224-44768224 GCA_032207245.1 Pardosa pseudoannulata
CTACCATTCTCATTTTGTAGAACTTGAATAATTGGGATAAAATCATGTAGTCTTACTGTATTGTCAGTACAAAGTTGTTACAGTAGAAAGATCTTACTGTATCGTTCTGTAAACCTCGTATAAATAAGTGTAAGGAAGTTTCTGGCCAACATTCTTATCAAATATCTTGAAATAAGGGAATCTCGTTTAGAATGTTTAGTTAATTTCCTTATGTAGAATTAAAGCAATAAAGGGAGACACACAAAGCGAAATATTCTACGGAACTTAGAGTATATTTCCTAACGCTTTATGTTACAGTTCGTTGGGAACCTCATATTAGTAAACTTAAAATCAATATGAATGTGAACTATCTATTTCCTAGAGAGTTTTCTACTATTCTGCTTTTGATGAACTAGAATAATTAAAGTAAAGAGGCGTAGCCTCTGAAATCTTGAACTACTCACTCTATTTGGATCTTTTCTACTATTGAATGTGAAATATGTAAATAGATGTTCCCATGGTACAAAAACACTTATATTGCATTTCTTTAGGAATCTCAGATTAAAGAACTTAAAATCAATATGATTACGAACTATATGATTACCAGGAAATTTTTCCACCATTCTACTTTTGACGAATTAGAATAATTAAAGTAAAGATGCGTAGCCTCTGAAATCTTGTACTACTCACTCTATGTGGATCTTTTCTACTACTGAATGTGAAATATGTAAATATATGTTATAATGGTACAAATAAACTTATATAACAGCTCGTTGATAATCTCATATTAATGAACTTAAAATCAATATGAATACGAACTACCTATTTACTAGAAAATGTTCTACGATTCTACTTTTGACAAACCAGAATAATTAAAGTAAAGATGCGTAGCCTCTGAAATCTTGTACTACTTACTCTATGTATATCTCTTCTACTATTGAATGTGAAATGTGTAAATAGATGTCCCTATGGTGCAAATACACTTATATTACAGTTCGTTGGGAATCTCAGATTAATGAGCTTAAAATCAATATGAATACTCACTACCTATTTACTGGAAAATGTTCTACGATTCTGCTTTTGACGAACCAGAATAATTAAAGTAAAGATGCGTAGCCTCTGAAATCTTGTACTACTCACTCTATGTATATCTTTTCTATTATTGAATGTGAAATATGTAAATAGATGTCCCCATCGTACAAATAAATTTATATTATAATTCGTAGGGAATCTCAGATTAATGAACTTAAAATCAATATGAATGCGAACTACCTATTTGCTGAAAAATTTTCTACCATTCTGCCTTTGAAGAACCAGAATAGTTAAAATAAAGATTCGTAGCCTCTGAAATCTTGTACTACTCACTCTATGAGGATCTTTTCTACTATTGAACATGAAATATGTAAATAGATGTCCCCATGGTACAAATAAATTTATATAACAGTTCGTAAGGAATCTCAGATGAGCTTAAAATAAATATGAATGTCAGCTATCTATTTACTAGAAAATGTTCTACGATTCTGCTTTTGACGAATCAGAATAGTTAAAATAAAGATGCGTAGCCTCTGAAATCTTGTACTACTCACTCTATGAGGATCTTTTCTACTATTGAATGGGAAATATGTAAATAGATGTCCCCATGGTACAAATAAATTTATATAACAGTTCGTAAGGAATCTCAGATGAGCTTAAAATAAATATGATTTTGAGCTATCTATTTACTAGAAAATGTTCTACCATTCTGCTTTTGACGAATCAGAATAGTTAAAATAAAGATGCGTAGCCTCTGAAATCTTGTACTACTCACTCTATGTGGATCTTTTCTACTACTGAATGTGAAATATGTAAATAGATGTCCCAATGGTACAAATAGACTTTTCTGTCTTAATTTCTGAAAAAATTCTTTGCTTATCTTATGCAAGGTTGGTAGAATAATTAATGATAGAAAATCGTAGCCAGTTCTTGAAAACTTCGATGACATCTTTTATAAGTGCCTCTGAACGGTCATTGGAGGTTTCAAATGTATACATTTCTGTTTCATATCAATATATACATACTAGCAACCTCTTGAGGAATGGTCTATAATCTTTCTTAAGTATGGTCAAAATGTTGTTTATGATACAATTTATTAACTTACCTGCAACATGAAGTTCTGAATCTCTCAAATAGCTTGATATCTGATATTTATATATTTATAAATAACAATTTAAAAATAATTTTCTTGGATATTTAATACGCATCCAGAGACTGGACACATTTGATTTAAGAAAGAAAGAAAATTTAACCAGCAACACAAAATAAAATGGAGATTTTGGAGAATGCTTGCTTTATTTAGTAGCATATATCCGGCTTAAAAAGCTTTCTGTTTAAAATATACCTTGCTAAATATAACTGACCTTCTTAAAAAAGTCATTGAAATAACATAAAACTTTGCGATAGTACTCCGTCTACAACTGAACTCTCTTCGTAATAGAATTTCATAATAATTCATAGTTTTTATACCACTTCATGATTAGTAAAACGCATAGGGTATTTACTAACCCTAACCACACTAGTTTATTCAATACCTTAAAATGGTAACAAAAACTAGAAATACTGAAGGATATGTGCATATTTATTGATTGCATCAAGGAAATCCAAACTATATAATATTTTTATAAGATATACATTTAATTTTTAAACTTATATACCAGGGGTGGCCAAGCTTCTTGATAGTCCGAGCCATTTTTAAAATTGGAAATTTTTCGAAAGCCGCAAAAAGTTTATTGTTCTTTAATTTCTTAAGGAAATTTTTGAATTGTCAATAATTTTTTGCATTGTTGCGATTGTAATTTACAATGTGCAATACTATTTTCATAACATCAGGATATTTTAAATATTTTGTAACGAGATGTTCTGGGTGAATTACGTAGTGAATCGGTATGAATTGCGGAATTTAAAAATCATCTCTTAAGAGATAAATAAGACCGATATTTTTACTCAGCATTGCCGGAGCTACAACAGTTGTAATTTTTTTTTAAATATAATAACACAAAAATGAAAAGGGAACTCAAATACATTTATCGAGAGCCACAAATAATCCTTCAAAGAGTCACATGGGGCTCGCTAACCGCAGGTTGGCTGCACCTGTTGTATACATAAAACTTCCTCCTGTATTTAGAGTGTCATATATATTTATATAAGTGAATATATTTCAAATAACTATTTCCTATCATGGTAGAATTACATGATCCCTGACCTTCTGAATCTTTAGTGCCTAAAATTCTAGAATTCTATCAAATTTAGCTTTCATGTTAATTCCGTGTTCCCTTCCTAGAATTCATATCCGAATATCCAAGTTATAGAGAAAGATTACAAATAGCTAGCATTTAATGTATTTACATTTAATGTATTTTAATGCTAATATTTAATGTATTTATAGTAAAATATATTTATAATAACATATGGTCCGTCATATGAGGGTATCGGAAATTTTTTTATTTTTCCAGAATTGTAAAGTACTCTATGAGGTAGGTTAAAAAAATGATTTGTTTTATTGGCTGAGAATTATCTGGTACAAGTTCAATAAGTTGTTCATCTGCATACTCCTCCCGATACAGTAAATTCAGTTTAGAATCACGCTAAATTAATTTAGAAAGGTAATTCAAAGTTTTCTTAGCTACGTCGGAATTATCGTTGAGTTCTGCCCATTTTTTTGCCACAGTAATTAATGGAAGTAAAGGAGTGAAACTATCATTTCCACTATACCCTGGAGGTAGATAGAAATTCTATTTATACCGGTGATAAAATTTTCATTGCAACAAAAAATAGTCGATGATTAAATTTAAAATTATTGCATATCAACCTAATTTATTATTTCAGCCAAATATAAAAGAAAATTATTCACGTAATATCTAAAATCGGTGATAAAACGTATGAAAATACTGCAGACGATATTTAAATAATTTAAAATAATAAATGGTTTAATGAAATGGTTAAAGAAACGACGTCATAATCTAGAAAACAATGGTGTTTTTGAAGAGATGGATTTCGAACGTTTTAAAGACAACAGTATTTTTCGCTGTGATGTGAAGCATATTTATACCAATTTATTTTATAATCGAAAAGATAGTTTACGAGAAGATAAACTTTATTCGGTTTGAATTTTGCTATCCCTAACTCATCAAGAATCCAATATGGATGTCTCTATCCATTCTATGTCGAAACACTTCATAAATTCGAGAACAGATGGACAGATAACTTACGCTATTATTATATAGGGGATAGGTGTGTACATTTAAAACAGATTATTTTATCTTGCAGTAAAAGTTTCAAATTTACATTGATCCACGAACTTCTGAGTCTTTAAAGTCCAAAATTCAAGAATCCTATCAAATTTGATTTTAGTTTCCATTTCGTATTATATTTCTAGATTTAATATCGCGATATCCAAGTTATAAGTTTACAAATAGATAGACATTTAATTTTCTGGCAGAGATAAGTAAAATTTCCTGCTGTATTAAATTCAAATATACATTTTCATATGTGTGTATATTAAAAACAAATTCTTCACCTCACAGTAAAATTTATGGTGAATACGTAAGCCAATACTTTAATGTCCAATATTAAAGATTGTAATCAAATTTAACTTAGTATTTAATATATATTTATTCCGTACTAGCATATAGCCCGTCATATGACGGGATCAGTAAAACTTTTCATTTTCCAGAATTGTAAAGTACCCTATGAGGCAGGTAAAAAAAAAATGGTTCGTTTTTTGGCTGAAAGTTATCTCGCAACAAATAAGAATCGATGACTAAATTTAAAAGTATCACATATGTACCTTATCTATTATTTAAGCCAAATATAAAAGAAAATTATTTGAGTTCTAATATCTAAGTCCATTCAGTGATGAAACGTATGAAAATAATGCAGACGATATTTAAATAATTTAAAATAAGAAATGATTGAATGAGATGGTGAAAGGAATGACGTCATAATGCTAGAAAAAATGTTATTTTTACCTATTTATTATTTGATAAATTGATAAATTCAATCGACTGTTCTTAACCGGGGCATTAAACACTCGAAAAGGGCGGATTTCGAACGTTTTGAGGACTACAGTATGTTTTGCTGTGATATGGTTTTGGTTTGGTTTGGTGTGCTACAGTCTACTTTTTGTAACACGAGGGCTAATGAGACCGGGACCTACAGCTTAAAGCGAACGGCTACGAACATCCATGCCCCTGTGGGATTCGAACCTACGAACTCCGGTTCCGAAGGCCAGCACCCTAACCAATCGGCCATTGTTCGGCTTGCTGTGATATGAAGTATATTTAAACAAATTTATTTTAGAATCTGATCGATAGTTTAGGAGAAGATAAACTTTCTGGCTTTGAATTTTGGTAACATTAACTCATGAAGAATCCAATATAGATGCCTATATCCATTCCAAGTCCAACCGCTTCATAAATTCTAGAAAAGACGGAGAGATAACTTAGGCTACAATTATATACGGGATTCAATTTCTAGATTTAAGGTCGGGATATCCAAGTTATATAATATATTTACAAATAGGTACTAATTTAAATTTTTCAAAATGATATAATAAAACTTGTTCTAACATTTATAGTGACATACATATTTATATGCGCAATTTCCTATGCTGGTAATGTTTAAAATGAATTATTTAATCTCACAGTAAGATTTATGGTGATTACATGATCTACATAACCCTTTAACCCTTTAACGGACAGTGGTTTCGTAGCAAAACCACCTATTAAACATCTTTTTTTTTAAACTTTACTTTTTGGATTACTTTACTTTATCTTTTTATAATTATTTACGGCTCCAATCTCATGCATCTATGATGTATTGAAGTCAATGATGTAGAATCAAAGGCTTTTGCAATAAAAAAAACTTTTTGAAGACATGGATGAGATTTCGATTATATATATATATATATATATATATATATATATATATATATATATATATATATATATATATATATATATATATATATATATATATATATATATATATATATATATATATATATATATATATATATATATGTGTATGTGTGTGTGTGTGTGTGTGTGTGTGTTTGTGTGTGTGTATACATATATATTTATATATATATATTATATTTTTGATATTTTAAATATATAACAGATGATAGTTCTACGTTTAACTTATTTATTTCTTTTTCTATTGAAATATATGTATTTAAACTTTCTGTACTTGAGAAGTCAGATTCAATTTATCTTACTTATGACCTCAAATAAAAGTATCTGTACAAACAACACTTTTTAGTTGTTAAGCTATTTATTTATTATACCAGTTTAAGGATTATCATTTATTGTTCTTCCAGTATAGTTAAACTTTTAAAAAGGCATAATGTTCAAGCTGTACAAGGGTAGGGGTTAGTCAGTTAAACCACTTCTCAAACCCTAATTTGGTATCCTCTAAGGCAAACCCTTCTAAGGAATGTAAAAATTTTTTATATATTTTACATATACAAGGCTTATAGATAACATTTATAAACAAATTACATTAAATTCCCATGAATTTATTTTGGTGACCTTTAAAGGGTTAAAACTTGAGTGTTCAAAAATCAAGAATCCTACCAAATTTAACTTCGACAAAGCATTCATCCAGTATTCTATTTTTACATTTTATGATCGGGAGATCCAAACTATATTAATATATTTACAAACAGATACAACTTTAATTCTTAAAATTCTATGCATAAAACTTCTTCCTGCATTTAAGTAAAAAATATATTTATATAGGTGTGTGTATTTTAGATTAATTCTTTCATCTGACACTAAAATTTACAGTGATCACATGGTCCATGACATTTTGAGGCTTTAGTGTCTAAAATTAAAGAATCTTATCAAATTTATTCCTTATTCCATTTCTAGATTTAATATCGGAATATCCAAGTTATACAATATATTTACATAAACATACACTTTTAAATATTTAAAATATACATAAGACTTCATCCTGTATTTAAATAACAAATATATTTATATAATCTGTATATTTTAAATGAATTCATTACATATAGATACACTTTTAAATATTTAAACTATACATAAGACTTCATCCTGTATTTAAATAACAAATATATTTATATAATCTGTATATTTTAAAGGAATTCATATAGATACACTTTTAAATATTTAAACTATACATAAGACTTCATCCTGTATTTAAATAACAAATATATTTATATAATCTGTATATTTTAAAGGAATTCATTACATATAGATACACTTTTAAATATTTAAACTATACATAAGACTTCATACTGTATTTAAATAACATATATATTTATATATTCTGTATATTTTAAATTAATTGATTAGATATAGATACACTTTTAAATATTTAAACTATACATAAGACTTTATCCTGTATTTAAATATAAAATATATTTATATAATCTGTATATTTTAAATGAATTCATTACATATAGATACACTTTTAAATATTTAAACTATACATAAGACTTCATCCTGTATTTAAATAACAAATATATTTATATAATCTGTATATTTTAAATGAATCCATTACATATAGATACAATTTTAAATTTTTAAACTATGCATAAGACTTCATCCTGTATTTAAATAACATATATATTTACATAATATGTATATTTTAAATGAATTCATTCATTTCACAGTAAAGTTATGGAGCTTACGTGATCCATGACATTTTGAGTATTTTGTTTCCAAAATTTGAGAACCTTATCACATTTAACTTTGATTAACTTTGATATTTATTCCGTATTCCCTTCTTCCTGTATTTAAATAATATATAGATTTATATAGAATGTATATTATAAATAAATTCATCCATCTTACAGTAAAATTTACAGTGGTTACATCGTCCATGGTATTTTAAGTCTTTAGTGTGCAAAATTAACTTATCGTATAAAATTTAACTTTGATATTTATTCTGTATTACATTTCTAGACTCAATATCGGGATATAAGTTATATAATATATTTACAAATAGATGCACATTTAAATATTTAAATTTATATACATAAGAATTCTTAATGTATTTAAACAACATATATATTTATGTAGTCAGAATATTTTAAATTAATTCTTCCATCTCACAGCAAAATTTATGGAACTAACATTATCCATGACATTTTGAGACTTTAGTGTCCAAAAGTAAAAAACCGTATCAAATTTAACTTTGATATTTATTCCGGATTCCATTTCTAGATTTAAAATTGGGATATCCAAGTTATATAATATATTTACAAATATATATCCATCTAAAGTTTTAAACTTACATGCATCAAACATCCTCCTATATTTAGGTAACATACATATTTATATAGGTAAGTATATCTTAAATGATATCTTTCATCTCACAGCAAAATTTATGGAGCTTACTTGATGCATGACACTGAGTCTTTAGTGCCCAAAAATAAAAAACCGTATCAAATTTAACTTAGATAATTATTCCGTATTCGATTTCTAAATTTAATATTGGAATATCCAAGTTATATAATATATTTACAAATAGATACACATTTAGATATTTAAACGTATATACATAAGAATTCCTCCTCTATTTAAACAACATATATATTTATATAGTCAGTATATTTTAAATGAATTCTTTCATCTCACAGCAAAAGTTTATGGAGCTTACATTATCCATGACATTTTGACTTCTTTAGTGTGCAAAATTAAATATTAATATATTTACAAATAGATATCCATCTAAGTTTTTAAACTTATATGCATCAAACATTTCCCTATATTTAAGTAACATGCATATTTATATAGATCAATAATATCTTAAATTAATTCTTTCATCTCACAGCAAACTTTATGGAGCTTACGTGATCCATGACATTTTGAGTCTTTAGTGTCTAAAAGTAAAAAACTGTATCAAATTTTACTTTGATATTTATTCTGTATTCCCTTTATAGATTTAATATCGAGATATCCAAGTTATATAATATATTTACAAATAGATAGGCATTTAAATATTTAAACTTATAAGACTCCTCCTGTATTTAAGTAACATATTTATTTATATAGTCGGTATATTTTAAATAAATTCTTTCATCTCACAGCAAAATTTATGGAGCTTACGTGATCCATGACATTTTGAGTCTTTAGTGTCTAAAAGTAAAAAACTGTATCAAATTTAACTTTGATATTTATTCCGTATTCCATTTATAGATTTAATATCGAGATATCCAAGTTATATAATATATTTACAAATAGATAGACATTTAAATATTTAAACTTATAAGACTCCTCCTGTATTTAAGTAACATATATATTTATATAGTCGGTATATTTTAAATATATTCTTTCATCTCACAGCAAAATTTATGGATTTTACGTGATCCATGACATTTTGAGTCTTTAGTGTCTAAAAGTAAAAAACTGTATCAAATTTTACTTTGATATTTATTCCGTATTCCCTTTATAGATTTAATATCGAGATATCCAAGTTATATAATATATTTACAAATAGATAGGCATTTAAATATTTAAACTTATAAGACTCCTCCTGTATTTAAGTAACATATATATTTATATAGTCGGTATATTTTAAATAAATTCTTTCATCTCACAGCAAAATTTATGGAGCTTACGTGATCCATGACATTTTGAGTCTTTAGTGTCCAAAATTAAAGAATCGTACCAAATTTAACTTTGATATTTATTCCATATTCCATCTCTAGATTTAATATTTAGATATTCAAGTTATATAATATATTTATAAATAGATACCCATCTAAATTTTTAATCTTATATGCACAAAATATCTTCCTGTATTTAAGTTACATATATATTTATATAGTCAGTATATTTTAAAGAAATCTTTCATCTCACAGCAAAATTTATAGAGTTTACGTGATCTACTACATTTTAAGCCTTTACTGTCCAAAATTAAAGAACCGTATCAAATTTAACTTTGATATTTATTCCGTATTCCATTTCTAGATTAAATATCGGGATATCCAAGTTATATAATATATTTACAA
>CM063506.1:44778224-44793224 GCA_032207245.1 Pardosa pseudoannulata
ATGCGAGAACATTTAAAATCAAGTGTCTAAAAAAGCAGACTGAGGATAAATGCCCTCTAAACCAATTTTAAATAATTTAGTGGAGATTTGATACAGGACGAATTGCCTATTGTAAGGGCTCAAAGATGATATTCGACTAGACAGTACACTGACTTTCGGCACCATAGTTCGTAAGTCCGAATCCCACTGAAGCCATGTATGATAACAAACGTTCAAATATAACATTTAGCAGTAAATCCCAGTTTTGCTAGCCATCATGTTACAAAAATAAATCAACCATACATCTGTAAAACAAAACATTATTTTTTTATAAATCGCTTAGTCTTGTTTCGATAAATGTATTTATACCCTTTCAGTTTAGAATGTTAACGTTTGCTAATGTCCTGAGCAAGAATTATCGATAAGACTTAAAAATGTATTTTAAAACATCCATAAATAGTTCCTTTATTTTTTATTAAACATTCCTGTTTTCCTCTGATGGAAAACTGTTCCGAAAAATTTCCATTTAGGCCTATATCGAGCCAGTTCTAAATGCAAGAAATTCAATATTTTCGCATTAAGCAGAAAGCTTTTTCAGCATTTCTTATAAATGATTGTAAGAAATATTAGGAATTCTAAGAAGAAAATGCAAAGTATCAAATATCTCTGGAAAATATAATGAGGCAATATTTCACGACGGGAGGAAAAAAAAAGCACGATGTTCGCAATTGTGTTATTTTGCATTATCTCTCGAAAAAAAATAGAAGACTTCAGTGTATTTTGCTTTATCAATATATTTTATATTATCATTATTTATAAAGAACATAACCAAAGGGAACGGATGTTGCTTACAATATATTTTCATATAAACAACTTGCTTGCTCCATACGTCAAATCGTATTCTCTTCTTTTATAAATGATTAGATTTTTCTGAATATAAATGTGACATTTTACTGGACAAAAGGGAGAAGAAATATAAGATGCATACAAATATCAAATTCTTGCTTTTCTATTTCTTGATATCAATTCTGAAGCAAATATTTTCTTTTACAAATGCCGAACGCAGGGAAAATAAAATGTCGCTGAAATCCATCAGTTTCCATCTCAAAACATTCTTTTCTGTAAGTCTCTATTTTTTCCCTTTTATTCTGTTTTACATTCTTCGAGAAAAAGAGAGATATTCGTCTCATTTTACTGTATTGCATTTTTTCCAGACATTATCAGGAGTTTATATTAGAATTCATTTCTCGTAACTTTGTTCCTTGGAAATTTAAATTGTGATAAATTGTTTGTGTTATTGACAGCTTGGTCTAAATATATGACATATGATTTTGATCATGGTAATTTCAGAGTGATCAGACAGATCTCTTGGATTGAATATTTTATTCTATCATGGGGCTTCTTAAACTAACATATTTGAAATAATGATTAAATCATTTGTGACAGTGGTTCTTTTCCGATACATGTTTTGGATTTAATTGGGATAATTCCTTGGTGACTAACATAACTTCTTTTAATTTTGTTTTTATAGACTTTTAAATTGTGATAAATTGTTTGTATTACTCACAGATTGGTCTAAATACATGACATATAATTTTAATCATGGTAATTTCAGAGTCATCAGACAGATCTCTTAGATTGAATATTTAATTCTATCATAGACTTTCTTAAAGTAACACATTTGAATTAATGATAAAATCATTTGTGACAGTTGTTATTTTATAATACATGTTTTGGATTTAATTAAGATAATTTCATGGTGACTAACATAAATTTTTATAGTTTTGTTTTTCTAGAATTTTAAATTTGGTAAATTATTTGTATTACTGATAGCTTGGTCTAAATATATGACATATGATTTTCATCATGGTAATTTCAAAGTAATCAGACATCTCTCTTAAATTGAATATTTTATTCTAACATAGATCTTCTTAAACTAACACATTTGAATTAATGATTAAATTATTTGTGACAGTTGTTCTTTTACGATACATGTTTTGGATTTAAGATAATTTCATGATGATTAACGTAACTTCTTATAGTTTTGTTGCTCTAGAATTTTAAATTGTAGTAAATTGTTTGTATTACTGACAAGTTGGTCTAAATATATGACATATGATTTTGATCATGGTAATTTCAAAGTGATCAGACATATCTCTTAGACTGAATATTTTATACTAACATAGGGTTGTCTTACACTAACACATTTGAATTAATGATTAAATCATTTGTGAGTTTTTATTTTATGATACATTTCTTGTATGTAATTAGGATAATTTCATAGTACCTAACGTAAATTCTTATAATTTTGTCCTTTTAGAATTTTAAATTATGATAAAATGTCTGTATTACTGTTTTGGTCTATATATATGACATGATTTTGATCATGGTAATTTCAAAGTGATCTGACAGATCCCTTAGATTGAATATTTTATTTCTATCATTTGGCTTCTTAAACTAACACATTTGAGTTAATAATTAAATCATTTGTGACAGTTGTTCTTTTATGATACATGTTTTGGATTTAATTAAGATAATTTCATATTGACTAGCATAACTTTTTATGATATTATTCTTCTATAATTTTAAATTGTAATAAATTGTTTGTATTATTGACAACTTGGTCTAAATATATGACATATTTTGATCATGGTAGTTTAAAAGTGATCAGACATCTCTTAGATTAAACGTTAGATTCTATCATGGGATTTTTTAAACTAACACATTTGAATTAACGATTAAATTATTTGTGACACTTGTTATTTTACGACACGTGTTTTGGATGTAATTAGGATAATTTCATAGTACCTAACGTAAATTCTTATAATTTTGTCCTTTTAGAATTTTAAATTATGATAAAATGTCTGTATTACTGACAGCTTGGTGTAAATATATGACATATGATTTTGATCATAGTAATTTCAGAGTGATCAGACAGATTTCTTACATTGAATATTTTATTCTATCTTGGGGCTTCTTAAACTAACACATTTGAATTAATGATTAAATCATTTGTCACAGTTGTTTATGCATTGGATTTAATTGAGATAATTTCATAGTACCTAACGTAAATTCTTATAATTTTGTCCTTTTAGAATTTTAAATTATGATAAAATGTCTGTATTACTGACAGCTTGGTGTAAATATATGACATATGATTTTGATCATAGTAATTCAGAATGATAAGACAGATCTCTTTGATTAAATATTTTATTCTATCATAGGCCTTCTTAAACTAACACATTTGAAATAATGATTGAATTATTTGTGACAGTTCTTTTTACGATACATATTTTGGATTTAATTAAGGTAATTTCATGGTGACTAATGTAGATTATTATAATGTTGTTCTTCTATAATTTTAAATTATAATAAATTGCTTGTATTACTGACAATTTGGTTAAAATATATGACATATTTTGATGAAGGTAATTTAAAAGTGATCACGCGTACTCTTAGATTGAGTATGTTATTTTATGATGGGGCTTCTTAAACTAACACATTTGAATTAATGATTAAATCATTTGTGAAAGCTGTTCTTTTACGATTTATGTTTTGGATTTAATTAAGACAATTTCATAAAAACTAACGCAACCTCTTATAATTTTGTTCTTCTAGAATTTTAAGTTGTTGTAAATTGTTTGTAATTTTGACAGCTTGGTTTAAATATATGACATATGATTTTGATCATGGTAATTTCAAAGTGATAAGAAATATCTCTTAGACAGACTGAATATGTTATTCTATCATGGGACTTCTTAACCTAACACATTTGAATTAATGATTAAATCATTTGTGACAGTTGTTCTTTTACGATACGATTGTTCTCTTACGATGTCTTGGATTTAAGATAATTTCATGATGACTAACGTAACTTCTTGTAATTTTATTATTCTAAAACTAAGAATTGAGATAAATTGTTTATATTACTGACAGCTAGGTCTAAATATCTGATGTGCTAGCACATTTAATTCATAGTAATTTCAAACTGAACAAACAGTCTTGTTAAATTATATATTTTATTTAATTATATATCTCCTAAACTTGTTATATTTCATGCAATGATAAATCATGTGTAACAGTTATTCTTTTACAATATATGTATTGGATTTAATTATGGGACAACTCTTGGCTACAAAGCTACAAATAGTTACTTAATAACTTCTTGTAGGTTTTTTTCTCGAAGAGTTTAATTGGGATAAATTTTTTGTATTACTGATAGCTTGAGCTAAATATATAACATTATAGCACATATGATTGATCATGGAATTTCCTAGTCATCAGTGACATTGAATATTTTATTCTAGATGGGTTTCTAAACTGACACATTTGAATTAATAATTGAAGCATTTCTAATAGTTGTTCTTTTACGATACATGTGTTGGGTTTAATTAGATAATTTCATGGTAACTAATGTAGATTCTTATAATTTTATTCTTCAAAATTTTAAATTGTGATAAATTGTTTGCATTATTGACGGCTTATGCTAAATATATGACATGCTGGCACAATTCTGATCATAATAATTTCAGATTGATCAAAGATCTGTTAGAATGAATATTTTATTCTAAGATGGGGCTTCTAAAATTGGCACATTTGAGGCAATGATTAAAGTATTTGTAACACTTTTCTTTAACTACATGAATCGGAGATCAATTTCAGGGTAACTGACATAGTTTTCTGGTAATTTTGATTCTCTGAAAGTTAAAATGGGATAAATTGTCTGTACTGACAGCTTGGGATATATATATATTATTTATATATATATATATATATATATATATATATTTATATATATATATATATATATATAAATATATTTATATATGTATGTTAGTATATATATATTTATATATTTATATTTATATATATATATAATATATATATATATATATTTTATATATATACATATACTTTTGAACACCATATTACTTTAAAATCAGTATAGAGTTCTTTTCTATATTTATAAGACTGTATTTCTATGTTATAATAGGTTCCAATAGCATGAAAATCCTCTTTAATAATATTTCTGTAGTTATTTTTTCTAATTGCTTTATCAAGTATGAGCAATTAACATCTCTTTTAAAAAAGCTATTTATTTGTCTTGAAAAAGCTACTTTGTGAAAATTATTTCTTTAAAACTTTTTTTTACTCTAACGCAGCTGGCAGTAATTTTAAATGTTTTATATCAATACAACACTGCGAAGTTGTAATTTTTAGCACCACTCAGAGAGTTATAGCTTAAGGTATGCTACGGACGTGAACTTTATTCCTGTCCTCGTAATTTAGAAGCAACCAAAAAAGGCTCTCATTATCGCTGAACGATGGCCGAATGGTTATTGCTTTACCGGATTCATTCAAATTGTGGCACGGATTCGTAGCCGTTCGTATTCGGCTTTAAGCTGTATCTCGTCTCATTATTTTGCAAAAAAAATAGACCGTAGTACTCGAATCCAAAAAAAAATTATCAGAAGGTCCTCATTGGCTGCCACATATCGTTTGACATTGGAGGACATTGTGACCGCGAATCTATTTTAAGTGCCTCAGTCACCTTTAACGAAGACGGTGGATCTTAGACCGATGAATCATTTTCAGTTACAAGATGGCTGTCTTCTGAATACCGCGGTTATTCAAATTAGAATCTAAATTTATTCATGTATTTTTCAACTTTAGGATTAAGTATTGTCTTAAATATAAAGTACATGTAATTTCTTATAACATTAATAAAATAAAATATTAATTAAAATTCGTGTGACTACCGTGATGTCGCATGAGTCATTTCCTCGTTTACAAAAATAGAACAAATTAATAGAATTAAATAGGTTTTTAATAATTTAATCTTTTTTCATCTTTTGTGTATTGTGGTTAATTTATCAGTTTCATCAGCACTTACATGATATGTCAAATTTCCATTTTGCTGAGCAGGGTTAACAAAACAATTTCCTTTTGGTAATGACAGAACGATGAACAAATGGTTAGGACGTTGTTATCCTGGTCCGGAGTTCGTGTTTCGAATCCCATTGGGAATAGTTGTTTGTAGTCGTTGGGAATCGGCTTTAATCAGTAGTTCCCTATCACTTTAACCCTCGTGTTGCAAAAAAGTAGACTAGCTCTTTACCCAACCAATTCTTTGAATAATGTCAATTGTAATCCATTTAACCCTGCATAGATTTTTTACAAAAACTTAATTTTATAATTTTTTACTTTTTCATCATGAGGTAACACAATCTATATTTGATATAAAATGCTCATAAATTTTTAAAAATTGTATAATTAGTGCTTATGATTTACAAATGGTGTTTTCATTTTCATGGATTAACCCATATGCAAAATATTCTGTAAAGACTATCTCTTAAATATGATATGCATCACATTGAAGAGAGATACATTTATCAAGAGTTAAAACATTTAATTATTCAAAATCATTCTCTATAAACTCGTTAGTGAAGTTTCAAATTAAGTTTTCTATTCGTAAATTATCTTTCAGTAAGCAAAATATTTTGATAAGTCTATCTTAAGTAGGATACCTTCCTCGATCATCATTAAACCTAATTTATTCAAATATCTTCTGTAAGAATCCATTAAAGGAGTTTGGTTTTCATCAAATAATATGTGTTACATACAGCTAAGTTAAAATTTGCAAGACTCTTAAAAATCGTACACACCTGGCTGTGGATTGATTTCCCTAAAGATTCACCGATAATACAGTTAATTATTTAATATCTTTAAAAGAATCCATTAGTAGAGATTTATTTAACTAATAATATATACATTAAATTTAACTAAGCGAAATATCCATGAAAATTTATTTCTTATATACATATACATCAAATATTCATTTACCTATGGATAAATTTTCACAAAACCTATTAGTGAAAATGTAAACAAATAGTTATTTAAAATGTAATAAGTTGTAATTATAATTCAAATTGATATGACTTATCCAGATAACTCTGGTCATTCTGAGAAACATGTTAAAATCGTAGGGCCATGTTGGAGTAGCTGAGATAACAATGCATTGAAATATCCATTTGCAATAATTCTGTAGGAAACGGATCCGTAACAAATGACTGAAAACGTCGAAAAATTTGATTTTCCTGAAGGTACAGAAGTTACGGAGTTTCATGACAGAGAGCTCTGAAAGTGTGCCGGGTTGAGGCAGCAAAGGCCTGAATACTGCTGTGCTCATAAAGAAGACGTGACATCCATTGTGTCTATTATAGAAGATTATATTTAATTTTCAATCTGTTCCATTTTATCAAGAACATGGAATATACAAGAAGAAAGTGTAAGTATATTTTGCAAATAATTTATTATATTATTTGTTAAATATAGCATCATCTAGAAATAGCTGATTCGATTTTCATATAATGCATAAATAATACTCGCGCATGGGTGATTCTTATTTTTTCTAATAATTATAATTATTTAAAAAGAAACAAGATATATTTTTAAGTTATTATTTTACTTTTTTCTGAAGTTTATAACTTGATTATTTTTTGTTACAAGTATTTATCTGAGCAGGATTAATAATTCCACTTTGCATTATTAATAATTTTGTGAATACTTTTTGGCTGTAACAATTTTTTAAAATGGTATTTTTAAAAACACAAATAAACAAAGGGAGTTCTTAAAACCAAGATACAAAATGTGCTTTAATAGTGTTATTTTGTGTTTGTTATTTTTCTTTATTTATAATTATTATAATTTTTATATAGCAAAAATTTGTATAAGTAATTTTTTATTAATTTATTTGTTATTTGCTTACATCTATATTTTGATTTTAATGCTATTAAAATAATTTTTCTTCGGTGTAATGAGATAAACTCATAACCTTTTTAAGTTACAATGAGCAGCACCTTCTTACTAACCTCGTATGTTGACTCACTCAGTCCTATTACATACTACTCTTGTATTTTTTCTGCATTTTATCCTCTTTTAACACATTGTATGCGGGTCATACTAGTACGTTTTCTGACGATTGATACTTGAGCCCGTTACACGTAATAATTTTCTGACGACTGATACTTGTGAGAGGGTCACGTACTAGTTCCGGTTTTACGAGCTAATAGGCGAAATGTAATCCTGCTCATCCCGAGTGTAGTTCGAGCACTATGAAATTTTTTAACTGTACAATCAGTTTTTCCCGAATTATCTCACATGTGCTTTTTATGGTTTCGAATGCTTTTGTGTTTACTTTTTCTGGCTACTATTTTATTTGCTGCTCAAAGAGAGACAGCAGAGGGAAGAAGGTCAGATATAAACAAGGTTCTACTGTCGAGATGGCGATGTTGGACTCTGTACAGTACCGTGTTTCCGGCTGTATCATACACGGTCAAATTTTGATTAATAATTTCATAATCATTTGTGTAATGCAAAGGATATAAATAAAATTTAATTCAAGATAAAGCTAGGTATTAAGCTTTATATTTATAGTTAGTGTTAAATTGATTACAAAGTCCATTTTTCCACAGAAAGCCAACTCTACAGGTAAATTACTCATTTATTTAAATTTTTTTTTACATATTTTTAGGAAATTTTTGTATGCTAATGATGCTATTATTTTTAAAATCTATGTAGTATGAAAATAAGCCTAAGAAATTGACATTTTTTTACCCATAATCCTGAAATAAAATGAACCTAGAGGGGCTAGTAGGGGTTAGTGTAACATCATGGTTTGTTTGTGGTACAAAATAACGGTATATACAGGAAAACGAAGCCGAATGTCTCGTCTATATAGATACTGGAAAAATTTTAGACAAATAAAAACTAGTTTTTACATCATTAGTTTCATGATTGCTCTTTTCATTTTTTATATTGTAAAAATGTTTGTATATAACATAATTCGAAGAAATTAAAACTATATACTACTATTTCTATTTGATTTTTCATATTTACGATACTATAATAAATTTATCCACTAAAAATATATTTTTGGTTTACAAAAATCTTACGGTTGTTATTTATATATTTTCTTTATATATTTGTTTATATATCAATATAAAATACGAAAAGTTGGTTTAAAAATATTAAATAATTTTCGATCTATTGAGCTTTAACTGAGCAACTAAATTTACGTGCAAAAGTCTACTCCCAGTGCAATTCCGCTGCGAAATGTACCCGCACACAATGTGTTAATAAGAATTGGGTATGTTCGACCATGACGCAAGTTGTTACGTTTCTTGATTTCTCCAACAAATTCAGTTTTCGAGGGGACATCTGCAGATAAACTTAAGTACTTACCAGTATATGTGTTTAAAACTTCATTGAAATAGCTGTATTGAAAAATAACTTTAGAAAACTAAATAAAAATATTACTTTTGGAAACTACTATCGTAGGTATATAGACCCATACACAAGCAGTAGCATTAAAAAAATAGACGTAACTAGCGTCGAGTTAAAAAAAAAACTAAAACTATTAATTAGCAAATAATTCTTCCGTTATTTACAATTAATTTGAGTAACTTTAGCTGGAGAATTCGCCATTTTATTATATTTCTTAGTCAAGATTTTGGATTTTACATACCAAAAACATTGTACTTTTATCAGATTTTTTGTGGATGCATATTTTTAAAGTAGATTTTCGACCTTATGCTGATTTTTAATTATGTTTTCTTTTCAATTTTTCTTTCTATACTTTCTTTCATTTATTTATTCATTTATTCTTTATTCAGATGTTTACAACTTTGATTTTCTCGTTATTTTGTTTCTTTGTATTTAATTTTTGATTTCTTCAACATTTATATTTAAGAATCTCTTACTTTAATATTAAAGAATATATAATAACTAATTAAGAATTCTTAATTATATATATATATATATATATATATATATATATATATATATATATATATATATATATATATATATTAAATGGTTTCTATTTCATTTTCAATTAGTGGTTTATTAAACCAGTCTCGGTTAATTTATTAATTTCTATTTTTTATTGTTTTATTGTTTTTCTTATTGTTTATTGTTAATGAATTAATTTCAATCAAGCTCAATTTTTCTATCCATCTATTTTGTAAAACTTCTCTACATTATACATTTTTGTAAAACATTGTGTAACACCAGTGGAACATGGGTAGAATTTAACTAGTATGAAAATAATTCGATAAGCTTGATCCATTTTTAATTTATATCTTTGATATATGAATAATAAAGGAAAACTTAGTAAATTGAGACTAGTTTAAGAATTCACTGATTTTCTGATTTAGAATAAGGTAGAAAGCCCTTAAAAATATAATTGAGAACTATGTTCATTAATTCGGTATTATATATGATATTATCATTAAATACAAACATTGTTAAATAACTATAATAAACTTAATAAAAAAATATAATATATAAAATATAATAAACTTAATAAAAATACAGAACGAATAAAATATTTGATAATTTTATCGAATACGGAGATTTTAAATTTCAGGTTGCTTTCATTGGAATATACAACTTTCATCGTTACAATGAATAGAAAATAAGGTAAATTATCATAATAAAATATTTTGTATCATAGAGTTGGACATTTAATGAGATTTTAATGATAAATTGGGCATTAAAAAGAGATAAATATAGTGAAAAGAATTTTTTCCTTTTCAATCAGTAATAATTATTGTTATTAATTATACATAAATTTAAAAAAATAAGTACTGTATTGAATAAAACAGAAAAAATAATATATATTGGTTTATATTATATTGATTTAAAAGTGAAATATGAATAATAAAAAAATTAATAAATTGAGACGGGTTTAAGAATTCACTGATTATCTGATTCAGAATAAGGTAGAAAGCCCTTAAAAATATAATTAAGAACTAAGTTCATTAATTCGTTATTATATATGCTCTTATCATTAAATACAAACATTATTAAATAAATATAATAAACTTAATAAAAAATATAATATATAAAATATAATAAACTTAATAAAAAATACAAAAATAAATAAAAAATATAAAGAGAAAATCGCTTAAATTTTAAAAAAATCTAAGTGAAGAATAAATAAGTAAAAATTTGAAAGAAAGTAGCAAAAGGAAAATTAAAGAGAAAACCAGTTAAGCATATATAAATAATTTGCCTACTAACTACGCATTAAACATTTTTAGAGCTAAATCTTAAAGCTTATAGTGAACTAAATTTCAGCTAATCATTTGCAACATTTGCTTATTCCAAAGAAACACGTAAGAGCAAAGTGAAAAATATTCAGATTTGTAAGCAAGTCGAATAGTAAAATTTAAGCATGAATATGTTTTTAATGGTGTCAAAAATAACCTGGCTTTTTTCTAAAAAAATTTGCCAAGTACTGCAGAAAGTGAAATAGAGCTTGGGATATCTTGAATATTTAAAACTTGTCTTAGTGAAATGTACAAAGTGACCTTTGACATCTTAATACAGTATGGAATATGGATTTTCTAGAATTAAAAAACTGAAATATTTTATCCACTTATGAAAGTGAATTTATTTTGCATTAATGAAAATATTCAAAGAAGTAATTTAATCAAGCCTATAAGAGAAGACTTGTCACATCATGTTTCTTTACAGAATGTTGATATTTTAATTATACAAGATAACATTATATGGGACTTAGTATCTACCAATCCAGTAAAATACGGTTACTTTTCTCGATTTATTATAAAATGGAAAGTTTGTTTCAGTTAAGTATAAAATTTTTACATCTTTATTAGGAGTCTAACTTTATAAAAGGAAATGAGTTTTATCGTTTCTAATTATATTTAAATGAACATAAGATAGATACACTAAAAAAAGAAAAGTTTTTTTTTTCTCTCACAAGATAACTATTGAAATGCATTTAATATATTTTATACCTTTTATACTTTTGAATCAAATATTTTCTTCTACATTTTATACTCTATGAAATTCTATTTTATGTCCTATTTGAAAAAAAATTAGCAATGCTTCAAAAATAGATTATTTTAAAAGTTTATTATTATTTAGACTGCTAAAATTAAAACATTGCTCATATTACTATGATTGTACTAGCAATATAAGGAAGTTATTTAGCTTGAAATAAAAATGAAACTTTTAATTTTATTATATGTGTATATATATATATATATAGATATATATATATATATATATATATATATATATATATATATATATATATATATATATATATATATATATATATAATATATATATATATATATATATACATATATATATATATACATATATATATATATTTATTTATTTATTTATTTATTTATTTATATATATATATATATATCACAGGTTCCACTAAATGACACTAGAGTTCGGAGTACCACTTCACCTCTTTATTTAAATCTCATCACACACTACTCTACAATGGCGTCTCACATTGGCGCCCAACTTCTAACAAAGGCAGGTTTTACTGCTTCGAGGAGCTGCAGGTCTGACCGTGGAAAGTGCATATTGCTCTCTGCTCATATCACTGCTCGTGAGCCGTATTTATTTGGCTAACTCCTCAAGCCGAGTCACTCTCATTAAAAGAATCCCTAATTAAAATCTCTTAAAATTAATCTATATTTTAAATCCTGACAACTTTCCCTCCTCCCTCTGAAGGCTTGCCCAGGCAGGATTCTCTTCCTGACCAGCAAGTCCCCAGAGGACCCTAAAAGTTTGAAAAAGCATATAATTAACTACCCCAAAAATAATAAATTTACGTTACTTAATTCAGTCAGAGCTGGTGACTCTTTCATAAATCACAATGATATAATATGGTATAATACTGGACAAAAAAATTCAAAAGTAACAAAATTCACCCTATGATGGGGCTATAAAATGATTAAAGTCTTTTTACACAATTACCTAAAACACAAAAATCTTACCTGAAAATCATACCTGAAAATCATACACATTATACAATAATTGTAAAAGAACATAAACTTGGAAATCCATTGGGGTTTCCCCGCGAAGGTTCGAATCTTACCGACTCGTTGACAGGTCCCACTAAATGACACTAGAGTTCGGAGTACCACTTCATCTCTTTATTTAAATCTCATCACACACTACTCTACAATGGCGTCTCACATTGGCGCCCAACTTCTAACAAAGGCAGGTTTTACTGCTTCGAGGAGCTGCAGGTCTGACTGTGGAAAGTGCATACTGCTCTCTGCTCTTATCACTGCGCGTGAGCCGTATTTATGTGGCTAACTCCTCAAGCCGCGTCACTCTCATTAAAAGAATCCCTAATTAAAATCTCTTAAAATTAATCTATATTTTAAATCCTGACATATATATATGTACATATATGCAATATTATATATATATATATATATATATATATATGTGTGTGTGTGTGTGTGTGTGTGTGTGTGTGTGTGTGTGTGTGTGTGTGTGTGTGTGTGTTAGGTCTAAAAAAGGGGTAGTTGGAAATTACGTGAGTTATAAGCGATTTTAAAAAGGGAACTCTTTTATAATAATAAAATAAATGAAAAAGACCCACTCTCGCGTAAGCTTTTGGGACAATCCGGTCAGACGGATACATTTTGTAAAAATTTGAGGAGTTTGGAAACAGATAATCAGTTGGCTGGTAGTCATGGAACTGTAAAACACTCTACGCGTGTCTTCGACGAAAAGATGAAAAATGGCGCAAATTGCCTTCAAATAGAACTATGATATAATAAACTTATTATTATCCAAAAAAGACTGTTTTCCATTCGCCTTAACACTGGACTATGTCATATATATATATATATATATATATATATATGTGTGTGTGTGTGTGTGTGTGTGTGTGTGTATATGTATATTTATATATATATATATATATATATATATATATATTTATATATATATATATATATATATATATATATATATATATATATATATATACATATATATACACGTATACATATATACACATACATATATATATATATATATATATATATATATATATATATATATATATATATATATATATATATATGTAATCCATTTTTTATATAACTCCTTTACAAGGAGAAAGTTCACCAGCTATAAGTAATGAGAATGCAGTCGGGCTTCATATTTAAGAGAACTCAGAAGTCTAATTTAAAACTTTATTTCAGAGCGGCAACACGGGACATCTGTCCTTCTGGACAATACAGAATCAAAAGCCACAGAGTTCACTCTGCTTTCACACAAGTACCCAAGAGCGCTGACAACAAGAATTTTCCCACAACAAAACAACTTACTAAGCGAATTAAATGCACTATCAGCAAAACACGAACACATGTTCCGCCAACACCTGCGAAACTGCTGCATAGACAGAAAGTTTACAGTTTTATGACAGAAAGGAATGTTAAGTGGAAAATACTTCATTGACCAAACCATTTAGAGGCTGATAAAAAATATCTAGATGAATTAAAATAGGAGAGAGGAGGTTTTTGAAGAAATATTAAAGTTAACTAATTTTGATATATTACAGATCCCCCCCGAAAAAAAGAGAAAATCGTCTCGCTGATGGGTGACATTTTCACAACTTAAAATAGTACAAATATATGATTATCAAAATTTTTTACAAGAAATTGTAACATTAAATGAATAAATTTAGTGTAGAAGAGTCAGAACTGTCTTTCTAGTGTGTCAGAATTGGAGACATCAGGGTTACAGAGTCAGAAGCTTGGTCTGTAACTCATCATAAGTAATTCCACACCATCACATCAAAATTTAAATCTATCAAGTTATACCGTTCCTCTGACTCTCCTGCACCATCACAAAATCTCTATACAGAATCAATATTTAAACAACTAAATAATGAAAAGATAATATACAATGAATATAAACAGAAACATAATAATACACGCAAATGAAGGTTTACAGTAAACAAGTATTTAAGAAAGTTTATCATTATGAAATTCAATATTTTTCCTAAGCAAAACTTAACTCAAAATGTTCAAATTATGCTTTATTAAAATTTTACTGAAATAAACTTTGGAGAAGGAAAATGGCTGTCCTCTGTGGTGACCAACGTGAAAATTGTTAGTGACCCCGAGGGTGCTCACACAAAACGACAAAAGGTTCATCCCT
>CM063506.1:44798224-44806655 GCA_032207245.1 Pardosa pseudoannulata
AGGTCTTTTTAATTACGTCGTTAGGAAAATATATTTGGTGGAATAAAGACAAAAAAACTGCAATATTTATTTAAGTGTGCTTTGAGATAATTACTGTCATTTTATTGTTAAATTATTTCCGCAATGATAGAGCACACTTCCCTTAAAACAATATACATTTTTTTCTCTCTACAATACATTACCCTCAATACTGTTTAATTGTGTTGGTCGATTCTATCATTAAAAATGGTTTTTGGAAAAAAACGGTCATAGCCTTTAATTGTTCCGAAATTTGTAGTTTTTTTTAGGTTTTCTTCAACTATAATGCAGGCTTTGTTAACATAAGGATTATTGTACAGTTAACATTATTCTTCGAGTTGATTAGTTAATTTTTATAATTTTTCTAAATTCTTTCAGTGTTAAAGAAAATCTTATTTGCATTTACATCATTAAGAAAAAATGAGGTAAACTTAATGAGCAGGCTTAAAGAAAGGGACCTTTTTTTGTTTGTAATTCTGATAGGCTTCAATTCAGTCAGAATTTTAAGAATTTTACTGGTCATTTTAATTTTAAAGCCGCTTCGATTAAAGCATCATACTCGGATAACACTAAAAGTGTATTTTAATTATTTACTCGAATTTATTCTGGCCTAGAAGCTATTATTTTACCAGAATATGTGATTTTTATTTCTGCATTATTTTCTTTGAAATCTTTTAACTGCTTCGGGGTTTTTGAGTGTGTAGAAAACAACAATGAAACCTTGCCTGCAACCCCCGTTTTGAATTACTTTTTTGTGAACGTGTTGTTTCCTTCAAAATGTTTGTTATTTTTGGGAAGATGATTCTATTTTCGTCATTGCGATTAAATTTTTGAAGAATTAAGCGTTTTATTTTTAATATTAACATTTAATACATATAAAGCTTGATGTGAAATTTAATAAAATGTGTCGTACTTTAAATCAGTCATTTAAAAATTGGTTAATTGTAGGTAATTGGCAATTAATTTGCTGTGGTACTTTATTATAACAAGAGAAATATTAAATATTAACTACTTATTCGAATATATGCTGGCAAGTTCTATATATTTAGAGACTAGACTGTTAGCTTGTATATAAACTAAATGAGTAATATTGAACATGTAATTTTATTTCCCCGTGTTTATATAAAACTAAGGAAAATTTCTCTTTCCGATTCCAACAGCGAATTATGAGACCTTGTCCCACTGATTACAGAGCAGTTCAAAAAGACCAACATTCAGTCGGATGGCAGATTTTAAGCATAAAATCAAATTCCCCTTTCTTTCTCACAACTAAAAAAGAGAATGTTAATTTTATTAAAGTAATAAATTCTTATGAGGGAACTTTACTGAAGAATCTGTAGTAACCCAAAATATCTCCAGAAACTTTGCTGATCAACCAATTAAGCGTAAAATACAATACAGATCTAACACTGTAAATTTGTATGTATACATACAATACACATACATACATGTAAATGCATATGATTAGGTATGAATATATTTGTGTGCATGAGTCTCAAATTAAGACTAACATGCATTAGGAAAATTGTGTAGGGAAAATGAGTAACTTAGATGTGAAATGAAAGTGAGGGTTACTGAAGCTATCGCTCAAAATATCCACAAGCAGTCAAATAGGCAATATATCACCTAATCTGAGAAAACAATTTATCCTTTCAAATTTTTCATCTTGTTTATGAAATAAATTAATTATACGAAAAAGAATAAAGAAAAGATATATTTATGTACATATCTAAATTTTAGGTCCCTTTGTTTAAAATGATATGGTGGAAATAAAATCTTCATTTCTATACACAGAATAGAAAAAATAGGGGGGGGTGTAGAAAGAATTGCCCATTGTTGAGGTATTAATAAAAGGACCTGGACGCTATTAGGTGTGCAGAAATGTGCAGAGCATGAGCACGCAGATGGCCAAATTTGTAAGAGGGTTCAATAAATTATGGCATTAAAATATGACATTATGACATTAAAATATGGTAACTGAAATTTTGCTTATAGAAAGATAGGAAGAAACTGAAAATAATTAAAGAAAAGGTCTCTGCCTCTCAAAGTCTGGGTATAACTTTAGGCATAAACCAGGTTTATTTTTAATTTAATACTTCGTCACACAGTTTCTTAGTGAAAAAGAGATTGATTTAAGTTATATTAAGTCATTTTAGATTGAAAAACTTCAGAAATACCAGCTAAAGTACTTCTAACAGAGTTTCAGTAAGATGTAAAAGAAAGCTTTGAATGCATAATTTTGATGCCTATTTAGATGATATTATAAACAACTGAAATGAATTTATGTAAACCTCAAGACATACCAGACATCATAACTGATAAACTGACAAATAAGAAATAAAATCAGTTAGTTGATGGATACAATTTACTTTTTCATTTTAATAAAATTAATATAAATAATGATGTGTATATTTTTTGTACTTTTTTATCTCTAGTTAATTATGTGGAGCTGTCGTATAAACATAATAGTAGTCTTCTATATATTGGATTAAGTGCTGAATCCACTGAGAATATGTATCGATAAAAAATGGTTTTAAATCGCAAATACTATCTTGCAAGTAGACGGCTAATAAAGACTGTATAATAATAAAGAATAATAATAAAGAATAGAAAAATAAAAAAGATATCCATTTCCCAGCTTAAAAGTTTTATTCGAATATCAAAGCCACGTTAGCCATTTTGTTTTCAACAAGAGACTGAGTCGGCAGCAGATCATCAGCTCACACGAATTATCTGTTCTCTCTTGGAACAGAAGCTCGAAGAAAGTTAGTCAACAGAAGAGTCTGAATTCCATGGGTCAAGTCCTAGTGACGTTTTACAATTTATTCTTACGCTTCCTAGATGGTTCGTTCTCTTCGAAAGTGGATCTTTTAATATAGATATATGTTGCAATATAATCACGTGACCGTTTTATACTTTCTCTCTATATATATGTTTATATTTATATATATTTACACACACACACACACACATACACACACATATATATATATATATGTGTGTGTGTGTGTGTGTGTGTGTGTGTGTGTGTGTGTGTGTGTGTGTGTGTCAGATTTAAAAATGGAGTTAAGAATTAAGCGAGTTATAATTAAAAATAGTTAGAACTTATTAACGATAACGTAATAGGAGAAAGACACATCCTCGAGCGGAACTATACAGAGTAAAAAAAGCTGATGCGAAAGTAGACATAGGAATTTGCTTAGGTAGCAGCGCCAAAAAAGGAAGTTTTGAGAGAGAACTCGAGCTGATAACACATTTTCCACGCTTGTCTTTGCAAAATATGAGAACAAAGGATATCTAAATGGAATTGCTGTTGACAGAAGGATTGCTATAAAGAAGATTTTATATATGAAATCAAATGTGTCTTCCATGCCTTAATCACTCGTCCGTGTCATATACACATTTCAGTTCCGAATTCTAGTGTTCAAACTTGGACATACACACATATACATGATCCCAAAAACGTTTTTATTAGTTTTTAATCCGTCAAATTTCTATATAAATACTAATCAAAATTAAGAGATTGAATTTATTGAGAGTTGTAATATTTTATCCATATGTACGAGGGAGTATAGTTATAAAAATAAAATTTATTTTTACAAAAAAAAAATAAGGAATAAATCAAAAATATTAAAAAAATGTTGATAACGAAGCTTCAATCCCATCCTAATGACGTCCTAAAGATTCCAATCAATAGATTTCATTTCAGGTAGACACACAACTCTGTCCGAGTAAAATCATTTGTCAAATAAGATTTTTTTCCCTTTCTGAATCGTAATCGTTATCAGAAACAGAAAATTACATGATAACGATGGAGCCATTTGCAAGGGTGGATAATCATCATTAACCCACTTTGTCATTTTCAAAGAAAAGAGTTCGCTAAAAAATATAAAAAGGATGATACTTTCTTTAATTCTAATACATACGATGTTTCTTTTTTTGTCTGCCAAAAACCAATTCAAAATGAGAATACTGCTCATAATTAAAATAGCAAAGGATCAATGTGGAGTTTAATATTTTGAATTATATTTTATGGTTTACACTACTGGTTTAAGGCGACATTGAACTTTCTGCTGGAAGAAAAGCAAGAGTTACGAGATATATTTACCTCATTGAATTAGGAAATATGCCTGAAAATTAGAAGCAAAATGATATTCTCACTGTCAGATAGCTTAAAATATAATATAATTATTACCGCAGTATACAATTAAATTGTTACTAATAATAATTTTGTATGTTTTTGAAACAAAGATTTTTGTATTTTACGAATATTTCATATATTCCAATAAATTTCTAAGTGTAATATTTCTCTTAAATTTATCAGCTATTTATTTTGTAACTGGAATAGTAAAAGTTAATTAGAAATAACCTATTAGAGAAATTAAAAAATTGTTTGTAGACTTATTTGTTCTTGAAATCATTTTCTTTTTAATCCAGTATTAAATTCAATTATTACTATTAATAATTTTATGTTTTTATATACAAAAATTTTTGCCTTTGTTAATTCTTTACCTTGTAGTTTATGTAATAAAAATTTTATAAAAGTAATTAATTCCTAGCTCCCCTTTTTATTGAGAGTTAATAGTTATGAATATATATTTACATATTGATATCTAACCTTACGTGTTTTTAAAATAATTTTGTCTGTTTAACTCAGTATATAATTCCATTATCGGTAATAATTATTTTAAAACTAATTAATAATAAATTAAATTAATATTTTTATATATTTTATGTATTCCAAGTAAATTTCTAACTATCATATTTATTCGAAATTTACCAGTCATTTACTTTCTAATTTATATATTAGAAGTTGGTTAAAAGTAACCTGTTAATACCTATCGTCTCTTCTTAGGGAAACTTAAAAAGTTTGTAATCTTTTATGTGTCCTTGAAGTGATGATTTTGTCTTTTCGACAAAGGTAAAAGACAATCCTATAAATCATCTTCCAAATTTTTTAGTATCTCCTAATATTTGTAATTTAGTTCCTTTACAATGACATTTTATGATTTTTTTAGCTTATCACATAAATTTGCTTTATGCATACTGACTGAAGTCATGACGAATAACCCAGTATATTATAAAACTTCCCTTTATAGGAAAGGGTTTATATTTGGTACGATATGAATCTCTGAATACAAAGTTTTTTTTTCTTAGATTGTGTAAACGTACCCCCTTCTGGGGCCACGTATGTAAACCATCAACTTTTTGGTGCTCTATACTAGCGGTTGACCTGCTGTAAAAATAATGATGTTACGTTGGCCTAGTGTTTGAGAAAAAAGAAATTAACACTCATTAAGAAACACATGGAAACAAGGTTTTGATTAAATGATTTTATAAAGTTAAATAAATGCCTAAGGAATACAACTGGAATCAACTTATCATTTGTAGATATTGTTACCAAATACAAGGATCCCATTCCTTGTAATTAAATTTTTAATTATAATTTAATCCTGGTTACTTGATCTCGTTTTATTTTGTATGCTCCGTGGTTTTTTCGTCAGTATGTAAATAATTTTAAAATTTACGAAATGAAGAAGTATAAAATGGGGCACTTTACGTTCACTTTTTTTTTTTTTTTTTTTTTTTTTTTTTTTTTTTGCCTGTTGTTTTTGCTTTTTGTTAATGCGTGGTGAGGCTTGTGCATGTTTTGCTCCAATATAGTTTTTTTTTCCCATCAGGTAAATTACATAATGCCACACTTGCCAGAATGTTGAATTTGAAGCTTTAGTTTAGTTTAGCGAACTGTTTGGAATGTTTTGTTTAACTGTTTTATTTACATTGTTTTTGAGAAAGGAAAATAAACTTTGATGTTTTTGAACTTGCTGATCGTTCCTTCCAAACAGATATCGAAGTATGCTTTCGAGTCGGCGTCGGTCCTAAAAAAAATGGCGAAGATTTTTTTCAAAGTGTCATCCCACGAGCCGCGGATGCCAGCCATTCACCTTCTTTCTTTCTGGTAACAACCTTGTCCGCTCAAAAAATCCGACTCCTCAAGGAGTCGGATTTTTTGAGCAGACCGGAGTGGAGCCCTGTTTTTCGGAAAAAACAGGGGTCCACTCCAGAACGGCAGGGGGGGGGGAATCCCTGAAACGAACGGACACCTCTATTGACTGGGAGAAGTCCGAAGTTTCTCTACAGTTCAAACTGGTCCTGCCCGGCATGTACCCGATGACACACTGGAAGAGGTAAAAAGAGCTAAACCGAATGTAACTTATTGTTACACCTGCCCGTCTATTTTACTGGGACAAGTGTGTTCGGTCGTCTCTGAGGATGCATAACCAAATAATTCCTCCAAAGCTTAGACGGGCAACACAAATTTATTTACAAAATTGACGAAAATTAAAGTAAAACAAAATAAACATAGTTCTTAGTCTCAGAGCTTGACTTAACCAGACTACAATTCCCCCTCTACCAAACAGAGAGATGTCTCCAGGTCGCCGGCTCTATCTCGATTCTCTGAGTTGAACTCCAACTGCTCTCTTGCAGATCTTCTCTCCCTTCTCCAAGGGTAGGGGTCAGCTTTCTCGAAACTTGATCCCTTCCAAAAAGAGAAGTCCTCCCTTTCAGATGCACTGCAAAAACAGACCAGTTACACATCCGAAAACCTTATCAGCCCCCTTTATCCGTCCGGCTTCGATTTTATAAAAGTAATCAATTCCTAGCTCCCCTTTTTTAAGGAGAGTTAATAGTTACGCGTATATATTTACGTATAGATATCTAAGCTTATGTATTTTTAAAATAATTTTGTCTGTTCAACCCAATATATAATTCCATTATCGGTAATAATTTAAAATTAATTAATAATAAATAAAATTAATATTTTTATATATTTTATGTATTCCAAGTAAATTTCTAACTATCATATTTATTCGAAATTTATCAGTTATTTACTTTGTAATTTATATATTAGAAGGAACACCGGGTGGAAGGGGTTAGTGGGGACGATCTTGCAGATGTCAAGAAGGGCACACATATGCGAAACACTGGTGGTGCGGTCCAAATTCCCTACAGATGGTTACATGACTTAGATGGTTTTTGATCCTTAGATGGTTAAAATGACAGTTGATTAAAAATGAGATTTCATATTTATTTTGATTTCAAGAGTCTATATCAACTTATAATTTAGGTAATCATCAATATGTATTCAGCAGAAATTAATCAGACTAAATAGATTAATATGTTTCAAAACTCACAATCTATGCTATCTGTACTTAAAAGCAGTTTCATATACACTTTAGATAAGAACACTTTATACTATTACTCTCTCTTTAATCTTTATATTTTTTCTGGACGGAGAACTAAATTTTATTCTAAGTTCTAAAATGTATGTTATACATAAAAACCACGATATTATATGCAAAATAAATACCCATGGATCATTTTCAATTAATCTCATTTTAAAAGAATTTATAGCTTCAAAAATAGTATTTTATATTCCAATTTCAACCAATTTTACATAAATATATTTCCAATAACATATCATATTTTTAAGCAAACCAATTTAAAACAGCAAAAGTTAATTTTAAGAGTCCATTGTCACCTTTAAAAACTAGAATTTTCTTATTGAACTAAAAATTTAAAAAGACCATGTGCGACATTCCATAAAGAAAAAGAAAAGCTAAAATAACTTTGTCAAAGTTGTATGAAAAATATCAGAGTATGACATCTAATTTCAATTCTTGCAGCGCAGTTCATAAAAGAGTGAAAACCTCTCTCAACTTATTATATGAAAATCAAAGAAAGAATAAACAAAATGTTAATATCAGATTCATATACAGTGTTGGCTTCACTATTTAAAAAGTAAGGATTTTTTTAAGAGGACTACATAAAGTTTCAGTAAAGTGAGATCTAATCGTATTATTTCCAACGTAATTCAAAATGAAGTCGTCATTTTTAGAGACATAAAGTGTTTGTATGAAAAGGTGACAAGCTGTCAATGTAATTATATATCAGATATGATTATAGTCTTCCATAGACAGCTCAAAAAGGTTGAAATGTTATTTTGATAAAGAATGTCAAACGTTGTTAGCAAGATATCTAATCATATTCTTCTTTGACCAGCTTAAGGAAAACAGTCCACATCTCTTAAATGTTGAACAATTGAACTTGGAAAAGAAACAACTTCAGCGTCTACTTAGAGTTGTTTTAAAATTGTAGAGCATTTTTAGAAAGAAATTGTTTGTATGATAAGGCGTACACCATAGTCACATCTTCCATGCACAGCTCAAAAAAGTTCAAATGTGATTTTGATAAAGGCTGTCAAAGATTGTTAGAAAATCTCTAATCAGATTCTTCCTTGACCAGTAAATAGAACAGCCTACATCTCTTAAATATTGTACAATTGAACTTGGAAACGAAACAACTTCAGTGTCTACTTAGAGTTGCTTTAAAATTGTAGAGTGTTTTTAGA
>CM063506.1:44806755-44824255 GCA_032207245.1 Pardosa pseudoannulata
TAGAATTTTGATATAATAAACTTATTATTATCAAAAAAGACTGTTTTCCATTGCCTTAACACTGGATCACGGCATATATATATCTAAATATATATATATATATATATATATATATATATATATATATATATAAATATATATGTGTGTGTGTATGTGTGTGTGTGTATATATGTATATATATGTATAAATATATGTGTATGTATGTAATATATATATAAATATATATATATATATATATATATATATATATATATATATATATATATATATATTATATATATATATATATATATATATATATATATGTATATATATGTATATATATATGTATATATATATATATATATATATATATAATATATATATATATATATATATATATATATATATATATATATATATATCAGGGAGAGAGAGGGGTGAGAGGGAAGCATTCCTTGGAAGTCATACAGTATTTACAAGATTAACCCTATCAAATTATTTGAACTCCCAAGATGGTCACGAGCTGTAGTGTTTTAAGACTTACTTGTAGGTAAAATAAATGATAATGTGACGTGAGCAACGTCACAATCCCTTACCTCTAACCAAAGTGGCAGAAGTAGCAGCTAGAAATCTAGAAGTTTCTCCAGCACTTGTTGCTCAAGTATACAGCAACCAATTATCCAAATATCCAATTATCAAGAGCTACTAGCAGCGATAAAGCAACTGCCCACGCTTCTAGACTAATTTGGGAAAATACATTTAAGTAGCAGTAAATCCCGTTCACTCAGAAAGCCCCAAGATTGAATTTGTTGGTACCATTCTAAATTTGGCATCCAAGCAAGGAAATGTAATTTATCTTGCAAATAAAAAACAAGGACCGCAGTGCTTTGCGCAAACTATCCACTGCGTTCAAAATCCTTTAAAAATAAATTCTACAGTTAACTATTTAAAAAATGCAAAACCATTTTATATTAATTTGAAAATAGGGTGTGTTGAATAGAAAATAATGTAGACTTTTCAGATCGAGAGATACTCTGTCTCCTTAAAATTGACCTTTCTTAAATATTTTTGTGATTGCCAACGTGGTCGAGTATTGTTCTACCCATAGTTAAAGGATTCTAAACTTTCCATATAGATTAATGTAGTCTATTTATATATAGATTAATGTAGTGTACTGAATAGAAAATAATGTAGATTTTTCAGATCGAGAGATACTATGGTCCCTTAAAATTGACCTTTCTTAAATATTTTTGTGATTGCCAACGTGGTCGAGTATTGTTCTACCCATAGTTAAAGGATTCTAAACTTTCCATATAGATTAATGTAGTCTATTTATATATAGATTAATGTAGTGTACTGAATAGAAAATACTGTAAACTTTTCAGATCGAGAGATACTATGGTCCCTTAAAATTGACCTTTCTTAAATATTTTTGTGATTGCCAACGTGGTCGAGTATTGTTCTACCCATAGTTAAAGGATTCTAAACTTTCCATATAGATTAATGTAGTCTATTTATATATAGATTAATGTAGTGTATTGAATAGAAAATAATGTAGATTTTTCAGATCGAGAGATACTATGGCCCCTTAAAATTGACCTTTCTTAAATATTTTTGTGATTGCCAACGTGGTCGAATATTGTTCTACCCATAGTTAAAGGGCTGTAAACTTTCTACATAGATTAATGTAGTCTATTGATATATAGATTAATGTAGTGTATTGAATAGAAAATAATGTAAACTTTTCAGGTGGAGAGATACTATAGCCCCTTAAAATTGACCTTTCTTAAATATTTTTTGATTGTCGACGTAGTCGAGTATTGTTCTACCCATAGTTAAAGGATTCTAAACTTTCCATATAGATTAATGTAGTCTATTTATATATAGATTAATGTAGTGTACTGAATAGAAAATAATGTAAACTTTTCAGATCGAGAGATACTATGGTCCCTTAAAATTGACCTTTCTTAAATATTTTTGATTGTCGACGTAGTCGAGTATTGTTCTACCCATAGTTAAAGGTTTCTAAACTTTCCACATAGATTAAAGTAGTCTTATTATATATCGCAGCGTAACATATTTGAAATAAAATCTAGAAATAAACTCCGCCTCTTTTATGACGGTAATAGGGTGCTTTTACAAATTAAACTGAACACATTCTTGATGCATCCGAAATTCAAATATTACGGATTGAGAGAGAAAAAAGGGAGAGACGCCAAATCTCATTCGATTCCAGCCCGAGAAATCCCATTTCTGGCGAATAAAAATAACGCACGAGAGGCGAGCGGGGGAAACACACACATAAAATGTTTACGTACGTCACATTTATATTTTTCATTTGCTTTTACATCGCGGCTCTATCTTCATTCAGAAACGTCAAATATTGAAATATGATATACATCAGTGAAATCCATCTGTTCCCATTTTGTATTATATGTGGCATATCAAATTTCATCCTTCCTCTTTGCCTATGACTGATACAAAATACGATGACAAGAAGTGCATCGGATACACTCCCTCTCTCTTTCTCTGCCTATCCAAAATTAAAGGGAGAAATCTCGCAGATGAATTTTTATAGTTAAACTGAAAAAAAATATTAGAGAAAAATTAAACTATCACGAGGCTGCTGCACCCGATATATATTCATAATACTTAATTATTTTACACTTATTGCCTTAAATTATCATTCCAAACTTTTTACACATAAATGCAAAATTTAAAATGTGGATCTTAAATATTTAAAAAGTTATATACTTTATAATTCTCTTTTGATTTTTTTTTTAATATTTTAATAGATGAAATGGATTTTATCCTGATTTTTTCAAATTATAGTTCTAACCTTTTTTAATCCTTATTGACCTAAATTATTGTTCTAACCTTTTAACACAAAAATGTAAAATTTGAAATATGTATCTTAAATATTTAAAAAGTTATTTACTTTATATTTCTCTTTTAGAAATTGTTTTTATAAAACAATATTTTAATAGATGAAATGGTTTTTATCCTGATTAGCTCAATTTATAGTACTAACCTTTTTTAATCCTTATGGCTTAAATTATTGTTCTAATCTTTTTACACACAAATGTAAAACTTGAAATGAGTATCTTAAATATTTAAAAAGTTATTTACTTTATAATTTCTCTTTTAGAAATTGTTTTTATAAAACAATATTTTAATAGATGAAATGTTTTTTATCCTGATTGGCTCAATTTATAGTTCTAACCTTTTTTACATTATTTTTATCCTTATTGGTCTAAATTATCGTTCTAACCTTTTTACAAATAAATGTAAAATTTTAAATGTGTATCTTAAATATTTAAAAAGTTATTTACTTTATAATTTCTCTTTTTGAAAATTTTTTTATAAAAAAAATTATTTTAATAGATGAAATAATGGCTTTTATCCTGATCGGCTTAATTTGTAGTTCTAACCTTTTTTACATTATTTTTATCCTTATTCATCTAAATTATTATTCCAAACTTTTTACACAAAAATATAAAATTTGAAATGTGTATATTAAATATTTAAAAAAAAATATTTACTTTATAATTTCTCTTTTAGAAGTTTTTTTTTTATAAAAATATTCTTTTAATAGATAAAATGGCTTTTATCTTGATTGGCTAGATTTATAACTAACCTTTTTTACATCATTTTGTCCTAATTGTCCTAAATTATCGTTTTAACCTTTTTACACATAAATTCAAAATTTGAAATATGCATCTTAAATATATAAAATAAAATATTTACTTTACAATTCCCCTTTTAGGAAATTTTTTTCTTTTACAAAAAAAATTATTTTAATAGATGAAATGGCTTTTATCCTGATTGGCTCAATTTATAGTTCTAACCTTTTTTAAGTTATTTTTATCCTTATTGGTCTAAATTATAGTTCTAACCTTTTTACAGATAAATGTAAAACTTGAAATGTGTATCTTAAATATTTTGAAAGTTATTTACTTTATTATTTCTCTTTTAGGAATTATTTTATAAAAATATTATTTTAATAGATGAAATGACTTTATCCTGAGTGGTTCAATTGATAGTTCTAACCTTTTTTATATTATTTTTATCCTTTTTTGGTCTAAATTATTGTTCTAACATTTTTACACATAAATGTAAAGTTTGTAATATGTATCTTAAATATTTAAAAAGTTATTTACTTTATAATTTCCCTTTTAGAATATTTTTTTACAAAAAAAATATTTTAATAGATGAAATGGATTTTATCCTGATTGGATCAATTTATAAATCTAACCTTTCTTACATTATTTTTGTCCTAAATTATCGTTCTAACCTATTTACACACAAATGTAAAATTTGAAATAAGTATCTTAAATATTTAAAAAGTTATTTACTTTATAATTTCTCTTTTAGGAATTATTTTATAAAAAATATTTTAACAGATGAAATAGCTTTTATCCTGATTGGCTCAATTTATAGTTCTAACCTTTTTACATTATTTTTTAACCCTAGTGGTCTAAATTGTAGCTCTAACTTTGTAACACATAAATCTAAAATTTGAAATAATATTTATATAGTATAAACAATAAATATTTATAAAGTTATTTACTTTATTATTTCTCTTTTAGAAAAAATTTAAAATTTTTATTTTAATAGATGAAATTGCTTTTATCCTGATTGGATAAATTTATAATTCTAACATTTTTCATATTATTTTTGTCCTAATTGGCCTAAATTATCGTTCAAACCTTTTTACACATAAATGTAAAATTTGAAATGCGTATCATATATATTTAAAAAGTTATTTACTTTATAATATCTCTTTTTGGAATTTTTTTACAAAAAAATATTTTAATAGATGAAATGGCTTTTATCGTAATTGGATCAATTTATAAGTCTAACCCTTTTCACATTGTTTTTGTCCTAATTGGTTAAATTATCATTCTAACCTTTTTACACATAAATTCAAAATTTGAAATATGTATCTTAGATATTTAAAAAGTTATTACTTTATAATTTCTCCTTTAGGAATTATTTTATAAAAATATTTTAATAAATGAAATGGCTTTTATCCTGATTGGCTCAATTTATAGTTCTAACATTTTTTACATTATTTGTATCCTTATTAATCTAAACTATCGTTCTAACATTTTTAAACATAAATGTGAAATTTGAAATGTGTATATTAAATATTTATAAAGTTATTTACTTTATTAATTCTCTTTTATAAATTATTTTATAAAAATTTTATTTTAATAGATGAAATGGCTTTTATCCACATTGGTTAAATTTATAATTCTAAACTTTTTCCCATTATTTTTTCCTAATTGGCCTAAATTATCATTCTAATCTTTTGTACACATACATTCAAAATTTGAAATATGTATATTAAATATTTAAAAAATTATTTACTTTATAATTTTTCTTTTACGAATTTTTTTATAAAAAATTATTTTAATAGATGAAATGGCTTTTATCCTGATTGGATCAAATTATACTTTTATCCTTTGTACATTATTTTTATTCTCTATTTATTTATAATCTAAATTATCGGTCTAATCTTTTTACACACAAATGTAAAATTTGAAATGAGTATCTTAAATATTTAAAAAGTTATTTACTTTGTAATTTTTCTTTTAGAAATTGTTTTTGTAAAACAATATTTTAATAGATGAAATGTTTTTTATCCTGATTGGCTCAATTTGTAATTCTAACATTTTTCACATTATTTTTTATCCCACTTGGCCTAAATTATCTTTCTAACCTTTTTACACATAAATGTAAAAATTTGAAATGTGTATCTTAAATATTTATAAAGTTATTTACTTTTTTATTTCCCTTTAAGGAATTATTTAATAAAAAAATTATTTTAATAGAGTAAATGGCTTTTATACTGATTGGCTCAATTTATAATTCCAATCTTTTTTGTATTATTTTTTTCCTAATTGGCCTAAATTATCGTTCTAATCTTTTTAGACATAAGTAAATTTTGAAATATGTATCTTAAATATTTAAAAAATTATTAACTTTATAATTTCCCTTTTAGGATTTTTTTAATTATTTTAATAGATGAAATGGCTTTTAATCTTATTGGCTCAATTTATGTTTCTAAAATTTTTCACATTATTTTGTATCCTTCTGAGTCTAAATCATCGTTCTAAACCTTTTTACACATAAATGCAAATTTTGAAATATGTATCTTTAATATTTCAAAAGTTATTTATGATTTCTTTTTTAGAAATTTCTTAAATAAAATTTTTTTTTTTTAGATGAAATGTTTTTGTTTGTTATTGGCTCAATTTATCGCTCTATACTTTTTGCACATGAGTGCAAAAGTTGAAATATATATCGTCAATATTTTAAAAGTTATTTTTTACCTATTGATTTTATTTGTAAAGGAGTTTTATATACAAATAAAAGTTATTTTAATAGATGTAATGATTTTCACTCTTATTAGCTCAGTTTATCATTCTAATCTTGTTATACATGAATGCAAAATTTGAAACATATATTTTCAATATTTCAAAAGTTATCTACTTTATAAAATCTATATTAGGAGTTGTTTTCTTAATAAAAGTTTTTTTTGGCACATGAAATGGTTTTTATCCTTATTGGCTCAATTTATCATTCTAACCTTTTAACACATGAATGCAACTTTAAAATATACATCTTCAATATTTCTAATGTTATAATTTCTATTTTAGGATTATATTTTCCGAATAAAATATTTTTTAACAGATAAAATTGTTTTTATTATTATTGACGCGAATCATCGTTTTAATCTTTTTGTACATGAAAGCAAAATTTGAAATATCTTCAATATTTTGAAAGGTATTTAACTATATTCCATATTATTTGAAGAAATTTCTAATTTTTTTTGCACATAAATGCAAAAATTTAAAATGCAGATCTTCAATATTTCAAAAGTTAATTACTTTATAATTACTTTTTGAGGTTTTTTTTTCATCAAATAAAACATTTTTAACAGATGAAAGGGTTTGTATCTTAATTTGTAGGTCTTAATTTATAGGTAATTTTAAAATATGTTTCTTCAATATCTTAGCTTATTTAATTTAAGGTTTCTACATTACAAAACTTTTCTTAATAAAAGCTTTTATAACAAATGAAACGGTTTTTAACACATGAAATATGTCATCATTTTCTCAAAAATTATTCTACTATGACTTTAACTAAATGAAATGTTTTACAATAAAATATTTTAATAAATATAAAGTGGATTTTATCATTATTGGCTCGAATAATCGTTCTAACCAATTTATGCATCAATGCGGAATTTGAAACACTTATCTAAATCATTTTAAAAGTTATATACTTAATTCATTTCATTTATAGTTATCTTTAAGGAATAATAAACGTTATGTATAAAATAAACGTTTATTAACACACTTATACAACGTTATATATATATATATATATATGTATATGTATGTATGTATATGTATGTATGTATATGTATGTATGTATATGTATGTATGTATGTATATATATATATATATAAACGTTATATAAGGAATAACAAGTTACACATTAAATACATAATTGTAAATGAGATTTATTTACAGATGGAATATATTTTAGAATATATTTCTTTTATTTTCTTGTATCAATTAATTACATATGCTAAGATATCTTTTGTATTTGGGTTAGAGATTTATATTTTTATACACGATTATTATATAATATATGAAATAAAATTCTGCTTCAAAATTAGCAAAAACTTTCTTATTTTTTATTCTATATACAAATATATACATAAAGCTGATTAAAATGACTTTCTCTGATTTGTGATCTTCATAATAAAATTCCTTTTTAATAGGTATTTGATAATACGTAAAATCGTGTAAAAAAGACATTAATCGGTGAATACTGTCAAGGCATCTTAAAAAAGAGTGCAAATTTTTCAGCAAGGTGGATTTTAATGCACGAGTTAGTTTTTCTCTTTCTACAGATTTGAATTTATTTTTATTATCGTATAAAAATATTTTTGAATACTTATAATTATTTTTTCTTTGTACTGTTTCTTTCTTTAATTTTAAATTTCTGTCTATGAACAGTAGCTGTTAACGTTTCAGAAAAATTCCAGAATATTTTTTAAAATATGAAAATGGAATTATTTTCTTTATTCTTTAGGAAAAATTAAAAAATACCTACGCATGTATCTATGTATATATTGTAACGATCCGTTACATAACCCTAAAGAAAGATGACCGGAAGGTGACCTTTCGCAGCGGACTATTACTATTAGCGGCTGGTAGAGACGGAGGTGCCTAACAATACACGTTGTGTACTGGGTTCCGGACTTAACTGAAAACTGTCCGCTTGTTGGAGCCAGCGCGTCTGAGACTTTGTGAGACTATTGAGTGAAAAGGTTCGGAGACATGATTGTAAATTGAGCTACATTAGTGCCACGTGTGCGCCTATTAGCGGTAGCGAAAAAGGCAATTAAGTTGTTTGGGTCGGCTGATTTAAAGACGGCTATTCGGCCACATATGGAAACGAAACATCTGATTCAGGCCGGAAGTAACCGCAAGATTGCATCATCGTGCTTCTGGAAGTTTCCCGAAGAATCGCGTAAGAGGAGCCGGGACCGCTATAAAAGAAGAGTGGCTGTGCCAAGACGGGGTTTTTTCTTGAGGCTTCTTCTTGAGAGTTGCTTTTGGAGCTGTGTGTGGAGCTCGAGAGAAGTTCACACGTCCTCCCCCCCCCCCCCGTATTTCTGGAGTTTGCTAGTTTAGTTGTTTGCAAAGAAGTCGACCTTCGACTTGGGAATCCCATTTCCATTAATTTACTATTTTTTTTTTTTTACTTCGTGCATAGAAGTAGGTAGCCGAGAGTGACCCTTGCTCTCATTTTGGATCGTCTTGCATCCCGAGTTACCTTCACGAACCCCAGCTTGATACGCACACTGAGCTTTCGAACCTTGGTGTGAAAGCCGACTGTACTAATCGTCAGCCCGGGGTGATAGTGTCACCGTTTATTACCGGCACTAATTAGCGAAGCAATTCCAATGATTTAGAAGCCCTTGCTACACTGCCCAAGCATCCTTATTGTGTGAATGTCCTCTCAGCACGAGATCCCAGAATATTTAGAAGTCTACTGAATCTGTACACAGCTGTACATAATTTATTCACATGAATAAAATATTTAGTCTAGATTAAACAGTTTTCTAGCCTGTTTCATATATATATATATATATATATATATATATTTATATTTATATATATATATATATATATATATATATATATATATATATATATATATATATATATATATATATATATATATATATATATATATATATATATTTATATTTATATATATATATGTGTGTGTGTGTATGTATGTGTGTGGGTAAGATAATATAGTTTCTTATTAGAATAATTTTTAATTTATTACTTTACACACACGCATCCATACATAAATAATACATACACACTCATATTTATATATATATATAACTTTTAGGTGAATTGAAAAAGGGCTAATAATGCCACCAAATAGCCAAATTTGACGATTCAAATCTAATGAGAAGAAAAATTAATAAGTAATACACATTTGTACACGGATTCCTGTTTATCTTAGTTTAATGAGTTTGATACCTCCCAATATGTTTTGTACCTTCATGGGTATAACACATTTGTGATTCCATGCTGAGGTATCTATCTAGTATAAAAAAGATGCTAGACCACCCTAGATACCTGACCGCCACCGTGCATGCATGTTTTACACTCTAACTATCTCCCGCTCTGTAAAGATACCTATATCTGTCTATCTATATCAAAATGTGCTATATCAAAATTATTTAACTTTAATATTACCTTAATAACCTCCTCTCTCCCATTCTAATTCCTTAAAATATTTTTCCTAGCCTCTGAGTGTCTTAATCAAAGGAGCGTTCTCGACTTAAAATTCTTTCGATACATTTCCCAAAGCTTTGGATAGATGTAAATTTTCTGTCTATTCAACACGTTTCCCAGCTGTAGCCGGAAAATGGCTCCGAGTTTTCCCTGAACTCACACTTAAATTCGCTGAGTAAGTGGGAAATATATAAATATATATATATATATATATATATATATATATATATATATATATATATATATATATATATATATATATATATATATATATATATATATATATATATAAATATATATATATATATATATATATATATATATATATATATATATATATATATATATATATATATAACATATATATATATATATAAATATATATATATATATATATATATATATATAATATATATATATATATATATATATATATATATATATATATATAAACATATATATATATATATATATATATATAAACATATATATATATATATATGTATATATGTATATATATAATATATATATGTAAGTGGGAAAATTCTTTCTGTCTACGCTCTTGGGTGCACCTCCGTTCGATCAGAGTGATTTTCGTGTCTTTCTCTTGTCTTTTGTTGCCTAATAAAGATGTCCTTTTTAGCAGCTTTGCAATAAAGTTTTAATCAGACTTGTGTCGTCCTCTTTAATGACGGCTGACTGCATCTTTATTACTGCTAGCTGATTAGCTTTCTTCCTTCCAGCAGTTATATAAATTATGGATTACATATATATAAATATTTTAATATAAATTTACATATATATAAATCTATAACTTTCAGTAGTCACATAATTGTAAAAGTAGGTTTTGTTGCTGATACTATTTTATTCTTATGTCGATTAAATTTCTTTGCTAAATTACAATTTTTTCTAAGTTGTTATAAAGAAAGGAAAATTCAAAATCAAAGTTCAAAATTCTATTTTAAATATCATTTTCTAACCTTTCTTTTCTGCTAATTTATTACATAAAAATACACCAACATATTCGAACTAAAAATAGGTTGCAGTTAAAGTTCTATTATTAGAAGGATAATAATATATCACATAAGCAAAATATTTTAAACATATAAAGACACGCTTCTGAAATCTTGAAAATACGTATTTTACATTCTTAATTTGGAAAGTTACTGCTTCTTAACACCTATCAAATTTGCTATCAAAGAAAGAATTTTTGAAAAGTTTCATAACAGCTTTTCATTCTTAACCTTTTTTATACAAGATTCAGATTTCTAATTTTGCTACTTTATCTCAACACGAGTTTGAATTTGTGTAAAAAATTTAAGCATCGAATATGTAACACATTGTAGAACGTAAATCCATAAGTGTCGTATTGCAGTAATTTTAAATTAAAACGTTGGCGTTATATAACAGTAATATCTTAAATAATCGATAAGAAATTTTGTATTAAAAGAACGACATAAGTAAGTAGTTTTGCAAGTTAAGTTTCAAAATGTATTTTTATGCTGCTTTATATTTTGCTTCCGATTTAAATCTTAAATATATATCAAATTTCTAGAAGAAAAATAGGGTGAAATTTTAGAATTGAAAAATCTTTTCAATTAATATGGGAGTGGGTTTTACTACATTTTCAATATTTCAGTTTTAAAGTAAATGAAAAGTGATGGATTAGTAGTTCATTCACTTTTTGTATACGAAGAAAAGTCTGATTGAAATTTAGAAAAAAAAGAAGAAAAATTGTTTTCTGTTAAAATGTTTATCTTCTTTATTCTACTATACTTGGTAAGTTATAATTTATTTTGATGAGATTAAAAACTCATTTCATACTGCAGTGTTTTATTTTTAAATTTTCTCTATGAAGCATTTAATCGTCCTGACCTAACAATTTTCTGTTGCTTTTACAATTTAGTCTAAAGGCAACTTTCCTGAATTAAACTGAATTCTCCTGTTTAAATATAGTGATAATAAACTATGGGAGATCAAAAACTAAGATTATAAGACCGATGTTCCTGGAATTTCGTCGGTCATAGAGAAATTAGTAGTGCACAGTAATACTAACACATGCGGTTGGCAACTGTACTGAATTTCATCAAACTTCCACCTACACTGATAGTTGTAAGTAGAAATAACCCTGTTTACGTGTCTGAAGAGCTCACGGATAACGCCATACCGATTAGAGTCTAGACATAGCAACCCCAACAAGGATCACCAGGAGGTGAATTCGTCAGGCTACCACCTTAAGTAGAATTAGGTTCAATCCATTAAATAGTGCAAACTAGCCGCAGCAGTACTCTGGTCTCTACGAAAATCGCACGATCGCAGTATAAACGTACGTCACATGTGGCTGGAAGTATCCTGTGGCAGGAAGACTCTTCAGAAAGTTATTCTGCCTGATTGAGATAACCTCATCATTTGCTCGGGGTACCGAACATCATTGAACTTGTTCATTGTACAATTACACGGTCATTTCCTTGAGTTCTACACGTACTCTATAAATCACAGGGAGTTCTCGAAGCTCTAGTTTTAAGGTTGACACAAATGGCGAGTTGTTTGAAAAACTGTTCTCGTGAAGAAATCGGTTTACTTATTCGATTTATATTTGTATCTCATGTAACAGCGGTAGAAACTCATTGACATATATTAGACATTGTGTCGTCACCATGTGGCAGAATGGTGTCTAGTCGAAGAAAGTCCGCGGCCGGTACAAATATCGTCGTCGACGACTGCTGAGATACCATTGACCAACCTCTCTACAGTCTCTCGACCATGCTGCCTCTTTACTTACCTCTTTACTTACTTGAAAGACATCCAGGACGAAGATTTGCTTTCGATGAGAAATCCAAACAGTTTGCAATAATGTGGCTGAACACGAAAGGACAAAACTTTTACCAGGAGAAAATATTTTAACTCGTCTTACGAAGTGAAACAAGGCTAGGCCGGCATGGAGACTTTGTCAAAAAACAACCTCATATATGTACAATCAGCTGGGTGCATTATTTGCATGATATAAAATACACTCGTTTCACTAGAAGCTTTGTAACATTACTTTCTGAGACTGCATCCCTAAAAAAATTAAACCATTTATTTGAAAAATATATGTAAAAGATAATTAAATTAAAACACATATTTAGATTATAACTCCACAATTAGAATACCAGTTTATCAATACCGGTTAACAAAAACAATGTTTGCAATAGACCTATTGGTGAACAATTTATAATATGATATAAATTAAATATTTTGTAAAAAGAATACAAAAAAAAATCCATTCCATGAAGTGTAAATGTAAAGGACTTTGTGAGACACCATAAAGAATTGAAAAGATTTAAGAAGATTATCTTACAGAGACTTATCTCTATCAGTTCCTTTATTTTGGAGAAAAACTAATTAAAAATCTAAAAAATATATTCTTCGTAGTATCTGTTCATTGCTATGTATATAATTAGTAAGGAACCGTGTGTCTATTTGGAACCCCAAACATAAAATCATATGAAAAGTATATCATTTGTGGATTAAATTAAACATAAGTATCTTTGTACACCAAAATAACAGAGCAAACAATGTAAACATCAGGTATTTTCTTTGGTGAATGCATTATGCTTCCCAAAACGCTTTATCGACTTTATTAAAGCTCTGAGGTATGTACTATATATTTTCATTCTTCAACTAGAAAGTCTGCCTCCAGTGTTATACTTCGCTCGTGCCCAATATCAAAAATGTAATATGGATCTATTTTAAGCCACTCGATCGTCTTTACTTTCCAAATATCTTTACGATATCTGTGCCTCCATATATTCTACTCTTCAGGAAAGTAGCTTGCGGCAAGAGTGATTCCCATTTAATAACTCTATAGAATCCGCCAAAATCAAAATGCAATCACTGGGTTATTGCCATATTCGTTTTCACGACAGCACGCTGAGGAAAAGAAGAGGGTTTGGGCACAAACATTTCGGCTTTAATTTAACGGCAATTTAAACTTCTCTTTCCACTCTAGAACTCAAAAAGTAGATCGAAATTGTAACGGTGATACTAAACGTGTTAAATAACTAGAATCTTACTTCAGCTATGTAGGATATTATTTTAAATACTACGAAAATAAGAAATTACAGCTGTGAAACCAACAAAGTTCTTATTTGAAAATGCATATTATCTGTTATTAAAATAATTTTTCTCCTATTTAGATACCTAAATGCGATAATAAGAGGATATTTTTTTATTCTTTTGCAGTTGTTTCTCACTTTTGTCTCTTTTAGGGTTTATATAAGACTTAAAGGGTTTATAATTTAGATTTGTCAGGAACTAAACTTCTAGCCATCCTCTATTTATTTTACTAGAGTAGACTCATTAACCGTTTGAGTGCTGAAGAGTTTTCTTATATATACTAACAGTGAGGAATGAAATTAGTAGTAATTGTTTTTGGAAAACAATAGAAATGGTTATAATTAACACTAATTATTATGTAACAAATAATTTTTGCCAACAAAAAATATTCTTTATTCTCACTTATTACAACAATATTTTGCTGCACAAACTCCATGATTTCCTTTTTTACATATAGCGCAAATTAAGTTGGATCATCTAATTCCATTACCATTTTTTTACTGCATACATCACATTGTCGCAAGTTTCGCCTAGACAATTATTCTAAAGAAAACTTTGTACTAATTGGTAGTCTTTCTGTGGCATTTTTGCTTACTAACCATTTCTCCTCTATAGCGTCAATAATGATCAGTATAACACTTGTTGAGAAAGTGAAAACAGTTTCTAATTTCTATACAACAATGAAAAGTTTTTTTTTACTACAAACGAATAAATAAATAAAACACGATCATTTTGACTACTGCACCACAATCCACGGCTCTACAGCATTACTACTCACCACTGTATTTTATTTTAATTTTTATATTATTAAAAATCACAATTGCGTAAAATGAATACAAACTGCGATTGATATTAATTCAACTGCTCTCAATAGATTCGAAAATTATACTAACTAACAGCAGCGTCTCCGCATTTTCGGTACAAAACAAGAGAAGCGCTATCACGCTTCTCCGCATTTTGACACATAACAAGCGAAGCGCTATAGCGCTTCGCCGCACTCAAACGGTTAATGTCCTATTTCCCATCGTATAACCGTGATATAATTTAGTATATATGACTATTCACTTTGCATATCAGTACCATATGAAAACTTTTCCCATCTCTATTGTATTAAATGATCCTAAATTATTGAATAAAAAAATTAGAAATCTTTACCTCTTAATTCAGAGTCAACAGACAAAAGATGTTTCCAGTCTTGAAGACCACTACTATCTACTGTAAAGGAAAGTCATGTGGTATGAAGTATCTTTTTTAGTTTTACCATCAAGAGCACGTAATTAGGTATTACGCACGCAATTCTCTCCAGGAAATGACCTTGAAAAGAATATCTATTAAATAACTAATGTTTTAAGTAGTACTGCATTTAACACTAATAGGTAAGAATTATTATCCATTTTTACATGTTACTAAGACGGATGTAGAACTTATATTGTACAAGAGGTATTAAAAAACACTTTTGAAATATCTCGTCAACCAGTACCGGAAGCGTGTTGGATCTTTTAAATACATCTAACCTGTTTTTATAACCAATAGTTACCGAACTACAGCTGGTAAAGTGAGCAGGGGCAAAAGTTGTTCTTCCTAATAGTGAATCCCAATAGGGCAAGAAATGAGCTTGAAAAATAACATGAAATTTTGCTACAAACTGGACAAAACTTTTAAAGAAGTATTTCGTTACTTTACTTTACCAAGTACAATTAAAGTACATTAATGGTCAAACTCAGTGCTATGAGTGGTTCAGACTTTGCAAATTGTTGAATATTGGTCTACGAGGATCCCAGACTTAGACGACATTCCACATTCAATAGAAGATGACCATGTCCTCAGCGTTCATTGTGGGATTCGGGAAAATCGTCGTTAAACATTTCGAGAAATTGCTAACGAAATCATCAGAAGAAAGTCATGTCAAGCAGTTTGACATAAAAACTTTAGATATGTCAAATTACTGAAAAATTCACTCCAATTATGTCAACTAACTTTCAGAAAAAGAAACACAAAAACAACGCCAAACTAAACATCATCCATAGTTATCTGATTAATCATCAGGTTCCCATTATACTCCATCCACTATACTTTTCTGAAATAGCCACAGCAGACTTTGTTTCACTTCTGAAACTTAAAATTTCTTTGAAAGGACCTCGTTTATAAACAGTAGAGGGGATTCAGTGAATAATTTTGATTTGGTTTGGAGCTCTAAGGTCTACTTTTTGAAACATGAGGGCTAATGACACCGAGACCTACTGCTTAAAGCCAATTAAGAGCGGCTACGAACATCCATGCCACTGTGGGATTCGAACCCATGAACTCCGGTTCCGAAAGTCGACCATCGTTCGGCTGAGATTCAGTGAAATCTCAAAAAATGGAAGAAAAGTTGGGAATGGTATATCGATATTAAAGGGAACCATTTTGAAAGGAGAAGTACTGAAAATGTTCTAAACTGTGCCACAGAAACTCTACAACGAAAGATATTTGGTCATTTTTTTTAATTCATTTTGAATTTGTTATACTGATTTTGCAGATATATTATCATTCCTATCATGAACAACCCAACTAAAACATCCAAAGCTATACTTGAAAATTAGAAAAAAGTCTTTTTTAAAAATAAATAAAATAAATAACTGCAATAATAAAAACTAATGACATTTTCAAAGAATGCATTTATCATTTTATCTCTTCTATACTTACATTCAATAAAACAATTATTATAAATAGCAATAGTATATTGTTCCCTCATATTCAACAAACTAATAATTATTTATAACATTATTAGTTTAAATACGAGGCATTTTAAATTGTGGCTTTTCAATTAATCTCCATAATATTACAGTAGTAAGTAGATAAAATAAACTATGTAAGTCTATTTAAAAATTAACTTCAATTCTATTCTTTACAGACATAAAATGTTTAACTTAAGAAAAAATAAATAATGTTATGACTTTTAATTTAAAATTATTCGAGCTTACTATATATAAAAATAAACATTTAGTCGCTTTATGATACATTTAGGGTTTCATAAGCAGAGACAAATCTAACTTAAACTTGAAAAAATATTGGGAGTATAATGTTTACAAATTAGTATAATGTGAATGACAAACACCCTGGATATAAATTCAATATTATATATGCTATTGTTCAATATTTAAAACAACTGAAAGAAAATATAGATAAACCATTTTACAAATTTTATTTCTGGGGTAAAAGCAAATATATATACAGGGTAAGCAAGAAATAATTTCCCACTTCTGAGGACTCTAGAATACGTTCTATTCATCCAAATTCAATACTATTGAAACACAGATAATTCAAATGATGAGCTTGACATTTATTACATACAACATTTAGTACAAAAATCCGTCTATAGAGGGCGCTGTGACACATATAAGCCATTTAATATGCTTTATAAATGCTAAATAATATTTAAAAGTATCACCAAACGTGCTCAATATGTTTCTCTTCATGTTCAATAATATGCTGTAAACGCAGAGTTATATTTTCCACAGTTGATCGGAATATCAAGAACATGGCACCGAATACTGTACTTCAGACCTGGCACATATGCTGGCATCTGATGGTAGATC
>CM063506.1:44829255-44849255 GCA_032207245.1 Pardosa pseudoannulata
TTAGATAACTAATCGCATTCAGCTAACATTTTTCTTTTTAATTTACAAAGTTTCTTTCGAAATTATCTTCGAATTAGATTATAAAATATTACAAAATGTCAATGGTGATATGCATATATATATAAATTAAGTATAAACGGAAATATAAGTAAATAGAGACTTTACGGACATTTTAATTAATACATGTATAAAACATAACGGGTGATCAAAAAGTCCGTTTAAACTTTAGGTTTGGTTTAGTTTGGAGTGCTACGGTCGACTTTTTGCAACACTAATGAGACTTGGACCTACAGCTTAAAGCCGATTCCGAATGGCTATGAACATCCATGCGACTGTGGGATCGGAACCCACGAACTCTGGTAACGATGGCCAGCACGCGTATAAACTTTAAAAATCCATAAAAAAAAAATTAAAAAAAAAACGCTTTGCAGGGTTAGTATCGCTAGGGCATGGTATTTTTTTTAAAACAGAAAAAAACGGTAACTCAAAAACAGCCGACAGATGGCGCTGGTACTAGCGACTTCGGTGAAAATATGCAAATGAGACTGATATAAGAACTTGTGCTCTTATAAACACACAATCAGTTCACCTCTGTAAACCATGTATGCGAACAAGTATGTGAGTGCGAAGGATAAAGCTTTGTCGGTGAAGTTGTTTTACGTCCACCAGGAATCAGCGACCGCTGCCTTGCGTAGTTCCGAATTCAGAAGAATGTCAGGAGTGGAAAAGGGCCTTTGACAGCATCAGGCCTCATAAAGCTTGTTTAGCGGTTTGAGAAAACTGGAACGTTGGAGGATCGTATTACGACCGGACGACCATATTTAAATGATGTACATTCGCCGCGTGTTGCGGTCGAAATTAAAGCATTAACGTCCGAATCAGCTGCAACATTCAAACCTTTCTTTTACATGTGCTTGCCATTATTAAAAAACCCCATCTTAATTTCAGCTCACTAGAACAACGCTTAACAAATGCATACAAAACATTTAAACACAAGCTTTTAGATGGTATTCTAAATCTGTTGAATATTACTGTCATTAACTGATGGCTTTAACCGTTTGCACACGATTCTACTTTTTGTGCTTAAATGGGTTACTTCCAATAAACATGTTATGAATGATTTACGCAGATACTAATTTTTTTATGGATTTTATAGTTTGGATCTTCGAAACATTGTGCTTCAAAATAGTTTCTCTTCCAGTCATTCATCTCCAGACTCTTTTTTTTCAGTAAGTTATAATAGAGTTGGAGAATTTCAGTTCTGGTAAATATTGGATTTCTTTAATTCCATTTTTGAGTATGGTAAAATATGTCTCCTTTTGGGTTGTTTATATTTAAAGATATCTTTAAACAAAATGTTACTACGTGATATACCGCGTATTATCTGAGCTATCTTTTGCTATTTCATTCCTTGCTTTAAGAGAGAGAGAGAGAGAAAAAGAGCGCAGATAGACTGAGTCTCGTGCTGAGTCATCTACAGACTCTTTTTCCGTAAGTTACCATAGAGTTAGAGATTTTCAGTTCTGGTAAATATTGAACTCCTTTAACTCCATTTTTGAGTATGCTAAAATATGCCTCCTTTTGGTTGGTTTGTTGTTAAAGATTTCTTTAAACGAAATGTTACCATGTGATATACCGCGTATTATCTGAGCTATCTTTTGCCATTTCATTCCTTGCTTTAAGAGAGAGAGAAATAGACTGATTTTTGAAAGAAAGGGGAACAACTGTCTATGTGAAGAAAGAGACTGTGCAATACATAGAACAGGAATCCTATTTCTTATGCCTGATACCTGAAATATTCCACTTGCATTTGTCCAACAATGGTCGTATGGGTAAAGTGCTGGTCTTCCGCAATACATGAGTTCAAATCTAGCTGCTTTTGATTGTTGCGTAGTTTTCATTAAGTTTAGGTATTTAACTATGATCATATTTATAGTTGTTATTATTTTGTTAGTGAAAGACTAAATTTTATTTGTCTTACAGTTGATTCTTTATTTAGAGTTACACTATACCAACTGTGATTTTTAACCTTCTGACTGCTCAGTTTGTGGACCACAATCGATCAAAAATTGTGTATTTGTTTGCATAGTTTAAATCTATATATATTGAGGAATTGAATTATTCCTTTTTCTTTCTAGAAAACACGTTTTTATACTTCCTTATGCGAATATATTTAGAGAATAAAATATCACTGCATTTGTATTCCTCTCATGAGATGATGTTTTCAGGACATGAATGAGAAAAATGTTGCATTAAAATTTTTAAAAATACTTGCTATTAAATAAATTTCATAATATTAAAGCATATAAAATTTATTTCTTGTATGAATGGATTCAAATAGCCTAAAAAATTATATATTTATTGGGATTGAAAATTAAGTACTTCAGGAAACTTTAAACATAGGAAGTAAATTAAAGTTTCTAAGATCTTTCAGTAGTACATGATTAAAATTTCCGCACTCCTCCCTCAAAAAAAGGGAAAAAAATGTTATCGAAAACTAAAAAATGGTTTAATAGATAGTTTTCAGATTTTTAAATAAAACTGACATCGCTTTGTAGTTACTACTCTGTTTTTTCTCCCCTTCATTCTCTTTTTCTCTCCATTTATCTATCTATCTAAACACACACACACACATATGTATATACACTGTCTATCAATAAGTATTTGGACACCTAAGCAAATGACGACTAAGCATATCTATATATATATATATATATATATATATATATATATATATATATATATTGGGGAACTGAATTATTCCTTTTTCTTTCTAGAAAAAACATTTTTATACAGATTTTTGTTATGAGAAACTAAGCTGTCAGAAAAAAAAATTTCATGTTATTACAAAAATTTTTTTTACATAAATTTCAATTGAATTACAGTTAATTTCTATTTATTACATAGTCTAACTATAATTCTATTAACTAATGTAACTATAGTTCTATTGATATAAATCTATTTATTACATAATTAAACCTCTAATACTGTATATAATTTATTTCAGTGATTAGACGGTGAAAAATCGTGATTCGCTCCTCAATAAAGGAAGAAACATACATACCCGAGAAAATCGCGGGGTGAGCAGATTTTGCTACATTTGAGTTGCCCGTGGAAATCGCGGGATGAGCAATCAGAGGGTTAATACGCAAATGTGACTATGATTAGTATCAAAATATTTTTGTTTAAAAATTATGTTTTGAATATTATTCATGCCAATATCTCCTTCAACTTGAACCACTTTTGACTCATTTGGTTCTAAATCTAATTTACTGACTAACCTAATCTGCGTTTGTTCATCTTCTTCTGCTTTATTCTTTTCCTCATTATCCTCCTGTAACAATAAGTTACATTCGGTTCAGCTCTTTTTACCTCTTCCCGTGGGTCTTCGTGAAAGACATATCAGAACAAGACCGGTTTGAACTAGAAAGAAACTTTGGACTTCTCCCAGCCAATAGAAGTGTCCGTTCGTTTGGGGGATTTTGACTCCCGTCGTTCTGGAGTAGACCCCTGTTTTTTCTCCCCGAGGCAGTCGAATTTTTTGAGCGGACAAGGTTGTTACCAGAAAAGTAGAAGGTGAACGGCTGGCTTCAGCGGCTTGTGGGATAACCCTTTTGAAAAAAGCTTCGCCATTTTTTCTAGGACTGACGCCGACTCGAGAGCAATCTTCGATATCTACAAATGATAAGTTGATTCCAGTTGTATTCCTTAGGCATTTATATAATTGTACAAAATCATTTAGTCAAGACCTATTTTCCATGTGTTTCTTAATAAGTTAATTTCTTCTTTCTCAAACACTAGGCCAACCTAACATTATTTTTACACCTCCCCATTGTAAAAGTTAAAATTTTGCAAATTGATGTTTAATTTTCTTTGTTTTAAATCCAAAATTGTGTTATATTTCTCGAAAAAATCCGCTCCTAATATTCCCTGATTAACTTAATTGCTATCCAATTTGTCCATAAAGATAAACGCTCATCACGTTTTAATTTTAAAATTTATTTCATCACATCCCGAATAATTTAGTGCTTTACAGATGATCGTCTTAATTCGCACTATTCTTGCCACATTTTTATATTTAAGTCCCAATCTCTTTGCACTTTAAACGTGCTTCTGGATAAAACTATATTCCAAACCGCTGGGAATCGATGTTAGGCAGTAGGTCCCTATCTCTTTATCTCTCTTGTAGGAGAACAGTAGTCCGAAGTGTTCCAAACCAAATCAAATCACGTGACATAGTGGAAGATTCTTCAAGGTAGCGCATGCTTAAAATTTTAAGGTATCCATCTACGTTCGGAGTACTTTTTTCTTTAAATGTACAACCTAGTTCACGTTTTTACATTTTTAGATTTATTTTTTATATTATCATACAGAATTGCACTTAAAAAATTTATTCCTGTTGAAGTTTTAATAAAATTTCTAATAAATGAAGAAAATTTAGTAAAAAAATCGGGTTTTTTCAAAAGGTCTAGTTTTTTGATAAATTAAATTATTTCAATATTTTTTGACGCAACACATTTCTTATACACTGGACTAATGAATCACCTAAAATCTTTGCTTCATTTACATTTGGTAAAAAATGTTGGTCCTTCAAAATCATATATATTGGATTTTTAACGAATTTTCATTACCTTTATATCTAACTATGAGTGTAACATCAATAAAAATTATCCAAATTTAAAGATTTTATATCATTTACTAGTAAATACTATCAAAAGCATTCATAATAATTTTCAACAAAATATTTTAAGAACTTTTTGAGAAATCACATTTCAAGTTTCAATATTTTATTAAAAAACCATTCTGAGAAAAACGCATTTGAAGTTTATGAAAGCAACATTAACTATTAAAAAATGAAAATACATGTTTAAAATTCCCCACACTTTCTTGCTTCAAAACTTTTTAATTGCCAATTTGCTAATTATTTCAAATACTAGAAAAATATTTGAACTAATCTTCATGAAAATTTAAAAAGTTTTGTCCAAAAAATGCTCTTTAAAAGAATTTAAATTCATTACTTCCGGATTCGAAGTCGCTACTTCCGTTTTGCTTTGACAGCTGTCACTGATGCATAAACAGCTCTAACTTTTCTTTAAAATGCCGTAGAGACAAAATAAAAGCAGATTTAGAAGCCTAAAAGTTGAAATTTTACAATAGAGAAATTAAAAAAATTATGATTTTTGGTAAAAAATGACGTTTTTAACGGAGACGTATACCTTAAATGGAACTGAAAAAATAATCTTAGTTTTTAATTATTTAGGAAATATTTTTATATAATTTTCTTTGAATGCAACTAATAATATTTCACAAATATAATTTTTTAAAAAAGATCATTATTTACGCTGGTGAATTTTCTGACCCGTCATGTAAATTTTATTGAAAGAAATCCTTAAATCCAAATTGCCTAAAGGTGGAATGATTATTCTATGAGTTATTAACATAAATCTATAGAAATCTAATAAACTCGGTACATAAACCTTAAGGAAATTCAAAACAGCAAATCACCAGCTACCTTCAAGTAATTCGCAAATCTTTATTTTTTATATGTAACTCTTCATTGTGCACAAAAAACCAAATTTCAATCCGTTAAAAAAACGCTTAACCTAATCAAAAAGTTTGCAAAACAAACTTTTTGCTGAAATTCCAAATCCGTTGAATATCACCACCATTAACTGATCGTTTTACCAGCTTGCACATGATTCTAATCTCCGTGCTTAAATGTGCAGCTTCTAAACATGTTATCAAAGAAACACTCTCATATTTATTTGCCTTTGGGTTTTATAGTTTGAAGTTAAACACTCCAACTTTCACATCATGACTCCAAATCGATTCGTCGCGAGCTCCTCCTTCCTGGTGAGCAGCCTCCCCTCTTTCTCTCGATAAGTCCAACGAAGCATATTTGAAAAGATTTTTAATAGAATTTCATTTCTATCTCTCTCCTTATGTGAATATATTTAAAGAATAGAATATTACTGCATTTGTATTCCTCGCATGAGATGATGTTTTCAGGACATGAATGAGAAAAATATTGCATTTAAATTTTTAAATATAGCTACGTATTAAATAAATTTCATAATATTATAGCATATAAAATTTATTTCTTGCAGGAATGGATTTAAATAGCCCAAAAATTAAAATATTTATTGGGATTGAAAATTAAGTACTTCAGGAGATTTGAACCATAGGAAGTAAATTGAAGTTTCTACAATCTTTAAGTAGTACATGGTTAAAATTTCCTCCCTCCCCCCCCCAAAAAAAAAAGTTTTGGAAAACTAAAAACTTGCTAAATCCCTCTCTTCCTCTCTCTCTCCCTCTCTTTCTCTCTCTCTCATATATATATATATATATATATATATATATATATATATATATATATATATATATATATATATATATATATATATATATATATTGTAGCGTACTGGGGCTCTAAGTGAGCCCGAAAAAAGGATAGCGGAGGCCTACGTACAGACTATGATATTTATTAAGAAACACGATATTGAAGTTATGATAAGATACAGATGAAACGATGAATATCTACAATGAAAAAGAATGATCGATGCAGGAATCAGCTTCCTAAGAGAAAAAAGAAGGAGGGAGGACTCTCTCAGTCGCTCCCTCGAAGTTTAGGGCCGATGAGTTCACACCCGACTCGATCGGTCAAAAATCCTCTCTGAGCCTCGAACTCTGCTCTTCTTATATAGTCCTCTGACCGCAAGAATGTCCATCTCAGCTGATCGGACAGCTGGTGGATGACGTGGTGGGGAAAACGCGCGTAGCGCCAGCAGGTGCCAGTAATCGGTTGCCGAAATCTTGTGCAATCTGGCCGATCCATTAATCGGTGTCCATAGACAATCTCTTGGAGAACAAAATAGTAAGGTATTGTTGTTTCCTTACAATGTAGAGGCCTTCTGTCGTGTGAAACTCTTTCTTTGGGATGCCACTGAAACGAACACTGGAAACAGTTCGCTAGCATCCCAATGAATGTCTCAGACAGAATGATTGAGATGTCAACAATTCTCCATTCATGATCCATTCTACGCTAAACAACGGCCTTTCACTATGCAAAGAAGAGCCCAGTTCGAAAGTTCACAAAAGGCACGTTTGCTGTTCTTATACATCATGCCGTCTTTTCTTGAGGTTTTAGTTAAGTCTGTATCAGAATTTAATGTAACGAGAATTCGTTACAATATATATGTATTTGTATATATATATGCATATATATATATATATATATATATAGTATATATATATTTATATATATATATTATATATACTATATATATCATATAGATATATATATATATATCTCCTATATATATATTTATGATATATATATATTAATTTATACCTATTTATATTTTCGATTAAAGGATGAGTGGTTTAAGGGTCACGAAAGAAAGTCTCATCTTCATTTGATATATAAAAAATTCTTTATTGTAATCCATCTGTCCACGGCTATGCCATTTAGATATCCTTTCTCCTCATACTTTGCCACGACAAGCGGGGAGGATGTTATCATCCCGATTTCCCGCTCAGAACTGTCTTTTTGCTACCTAAGGAAATTCCTATGTCTACTTCTTTACTCTGTATAATTCCGCTCGAGGAGGTGTCTTTATCCTATTACGTTATCATTAATGAGTTCAAACTATTTTTAATTATAACCCGCTTAATTCTTAACCCCCATTTTTAAACCTGACATGTATATATATATATATATATATATATTTATTTATTTATTTATTTATTTATTTATATATATATATATATATATATATATATATATATATATATATATATATATATGTATATATATGTATGTATATATATGTATGTATATATATGTATGTATATATATGTATGTATATATATATATATATATATATATATATATATATATATATATGTATATATATATATATATATATATATATATATATATATATATATATATATATATATATATATATATATATATATATATATATATATATATATATATATCTGTACAGAGAAAGAGAGATAAAGATAGAATCCTCGACCAGACTTGTCTCTTCAAACATTGGTGCTAGGCATATATTCTTCCATTAACAAAATTATTTCAAATGATGTAAACATTCAAGATTAATGCTATTTTTAAACTTAATAATTTAATTTTGCAAAAAAATATATAATCTATATTTTTTACTTTACTTTATTCCCTAATATTACATTTAGCAAAAATTGATACTCGTTCTAAGAACTATAACACAAAACGTTCTACATCTATGTGTCAACATTTATAAATATTGCTTTACTAGTGAAATCCACCATCAACAAGTCAACCAGAAGTTCTTTTGCCTCCTACCAATCAAGAATCCAGATAAAGTACAAGTACTTGTTACAAACTGAATTCTTTATAGGTAACCCAAACTAACAGTCAAAAAATAACTCAGTAATTTTACAAGTAAACTTCGGAAAATTAGAATTACTTTGAAACCATGTTTTTATAAACAAGATGATAAAATACACACTATGACAATTATGTGTACGTAAAAGACTGAAAAAGATTTTTTTTTATTTATGACACTTTAATTCTTATTTTCGAGATTCTTGATTTGTTAGATACACCTATTATAGGCTGCTACAAGCGTTCAAGCCATGTTATCATGGAATCAAATAAAAGCAAGATTTATTGAACTCATAGTATCGTGACTCATGAATGTCTATCCAAGATAAAAATCAACAAGCAGATGTTCCTTAATATGGGATATGCTCTCCCCTAACTGCAATCGTTGCTTCGCACAGTCTCCGCATACTGAGAACCAGCTGGTTCAACATTTCTTGCGGTAACATTTCTTGTCCATTCCGTAATCAGAATCTGTTTCAGTTGTTAGGTGTTCTCCGGAGCTTGTAAGCATGCTGCAATGCGTCTCCCCAAAGCATCCCACACGTGTTCGATGGGATTTAAATCCGGGGAGTAAGCTGGCTAATTCTTCGAGTAATATCTTCACTCTCCAGTAGCTCACCAACAGCAAGAGTCCGATGTGGCAGTGCATTGTCGTCCATTAATATGAGGTCGAGGCCAATGGTACCTCGGGGGCACATGGGGAAGGAACAGAAGCACATGGGGAAGGAGTACCTCCTCACAATAGCGATCCCCGGTTACAAAACCTCAGTCGAAAACATGGATCTCAGTTCGCCTGTTCAGCATAATGCCTCCCCAGACAAGAACTCCAGGACCACCGTAACGGTGTCTTTCCTTGATGTTACTAGGATAAAACCGGGTCCCGACCTCTCTCCAAATCAAAACGCGTTGAAAATCGCCCCTAGTACTGAACTGACTCTCATCCGTAAAGAGAACACGACTCCATTGATCAGTTGTGCAGTTTTTGTGATCTCTGCATCACTGTATACGGTGGCGTCGGTAGCCAATTTTCAACAGGAGGCTGCTTTCAGGACAGCTCGCGAATAGGCCCCCTTCGTGAAGGAGTCTGGCTGCAATAAACCTCGTCATTTGTGCCTCCATTACTGTACAGAGATGCTGAGCAATGGCGCTTGCTGATGTCAGCCTGTTTTCACTTGCAGGACGATATATCGGTCGATATATCCCCTGCAGTTGTCGTCCTCGGGAGACCACCACCAACCATTCTAACAGCTGTACCTGTGGTTTGGAACGCTTTCTAAGCGTGAATCGACGCTTTTCTTGATTCCAAATGCAGCACCTACACTAGTGACAGCACGCCCCTCCTCCAGCTTTCCGATCATTCTTCCATGTGTGAAGTCGTCCAGGTGTTTTCTTCTAGCCATATTTCAGGAACTCACTCACTGGCACTTGCAGCGAATATGTTGTATTTGCTTGTCCCCATCCAGTACCTGGTCTGTCTCCTCCCAGGTATTGACATCCAGCGAAAAAATTCTCCAGTATGGAATTCGACAAAGAAATCATTTAACTCTTTAACTGCTTTGCATGTACATTATATGTGATACCTAAAGTTGGCCGCAACTGTGCCCATTCAGCATACGAGCATCGATATTTCCTTCTTTCAGTTTTTTGGTTCAAGTGTTTTCAATTATTATAGAGTTAAAATTTAATATATTGTCACGAAGAATTCAGCACGAAGATTTTTTATTTCAAACTTTTCTTTACCAGTCAGCAACCTGCTGAACCTTACAGTAGAAAAAGTCAGAATGCCGGATGGTTCGAAAATAGGCTGTATAAATACAACCTAAGAACCAATAAGGGTCTGACTTTTAAGGAACAAACAGGGCTCTTTCAGGAAACAAAGATTTGCATAATTAAGAATAAATAATAAATTTGCGTATATTTACATTTAAATTAGAAAATACTAGCACTGCCAAACCGTGAAATGTGGCATGGCAAACTGAAGCGCTAACCAACTAGACCAAATCTTCGTTGCAATATTTATATTTATCAAGCCATAAAAAACACAATTTTTGTCCCCATTTCTCAAAATGTGTTTTACAAGTAAAGTGTTTTCTCGTTACTTCGCGCTTCACGTTTTGCAGCTTCAGTGCTTCGCGGATTTTTCCGAAGTATTCATCAAGAAATAAAAATGAAAAAATATAACCATGTAGGTAGCCACATTGCGGAAAAGAGCGTTGTTTCATGTTGATGAGAGAGAATGATCCCTGCATGTCAAACAAAGAGAGCAATTGACTCAAAGTACATACCACGGGCTCTTGAGATGACAATGTCTGTAAGTGAGGAAGAAAAAGAAGAATAAGACGAAGAGCAAACTGATAAACTGCATTACCCTGAAGAATCTTCAACAATTGTGTAACATGACAAGACTTTTCACAAGACATTGACGACAATATGGTTCTAGTTGTCGAGTTCAGCAATTGCGTTGACGGGGTTATATCCTTGTACAGTTGAATTTTTCAGGAAAGGGAAAAACAAAGACGACAACAACTACCTATCACCAGGTTTTTCTCCAAGGTAAAGCTGACATGTTTAAGTAAATACGTATACTGTTGTAATTTTTGTCTTAAATGTATAAAGTATAAATACTATTTACATATTTAAACATTCGTGTACCCGCATACGCGAAAACTCCTAGGGACAAATCCTATTTCTCGGTTTTTCAGCTTTTGTGGAAAGTTCTGGTCCCTACAAACCACGAAAAACGAGGGATCACTGTAAAGGGATTAAAACCTGAAATAAAACTCAAATATGTGCAAATTGGATTATATTATATTTGATAACTAACCTGATAAAATTATATCAGACTGTAATAATAAAAGTTTAAATGCTTTTAAAAATATAAAAAGGTTACCATATAAATTAAAACATCCGAAAAACATCGGTATATATTTACAATGCGTGTTAAATAGATGTATATAAACTCAAGGGATGCATTTCCTTCTCTAGCACTAGTTGCTTGATTTAGTTTGTATCCCGGAAATATTCCAAAAGTTAAATTTCACACGCAATTTCAAAACATGTTTATTAGCTGAGAAATGTGCTCTCATTTATTTTCCGTCGAGTATTAAAGTTCGAAGTTAAACACTCTGCCTTTCCCCTGTTCGTTCCTTAAGAATCGATTCCCGTGAAGTCCAATCTTTTCTGTTCTCTTAGGCCCTTTACGATCGAGTCCGAGAAAGTAATTTGAAAAGATTTTAATAACATTCCATTTCTCTCTCTCTTCATTAAAATGTCCTTAGTGAAAGCTGAGCTAATACATAAAAGTGTTTCACTTTCTATTGATATTCTTTCAGCTTAGAGGGTGAACGGAATCTGCAAAGTTGAATATCTTGCATATGCACACATTAATATGCATGTATGATGAATGATGCTTAGATATGTATATTAGCGTGACTAAAGAATTATTACTATGCTGTGTTGCATTATTACTGTGAATAGTGTTGAATTAATAAAAGTATTTTAGTTATAATGTTCTCTTATGTTGGAGAGTGAACGAAACCTATACGGCTACATATATGGGCATACGTCAAAATGCAAGATAAATGATGAGTAGTAGAAAATGCAAGGAAAACTCAAGCTTTTATTTTATTATTGCTGAGAATAGAGCTGTATAAACAAAAATTTTAGTTATAATGTTCTCTTATGTTGGAGAGTGGACGGAATCTATACGGCTACATATATGTGCATACGTCAAAATGCAAAATAAACCAGTAGTCGGTGAAAACGCAAGGGTAACTCAAGCTTTTATCTTATTATTGCTAATAATAGAGCTGTATAAAGAAAAATGTTTTAGTTATGATGTTTTCTTATCTCGGAGAGTGAACGGAACTTTTAAAGATACTTATATGACATGACCATACGTCAATATAAATAAAAGTTAATTGATGAGTATATTGATATGCTAGCTCAACTCAAGCATTTGTGGTATTATTTTGTGAATATGTGATGTATAAACAATGTTTAAAGTTTTGATGTTCTTTCAGATTGGACAATGAAAGAAGCTTGCAAAGCCATATATGGGGTATGTGTACCCATCAATAAGTGTCAAGGATAAATGACGCATAAACATGTGTACCAGAGAAACTTGAAATTTTGTTGTTCTGCGATTGATGTTAGATAAACTAATGTTTTAGATTTTATGCTCTCTTAAAGCTTGGAGAGTGAATGGAACTTATAAAGCTGCATAGAACATATCAATATACATACTTATGATGCTGTATGTATATTTATGATGCTGTATATGTATGAAAACGCAACTAAAGCTTTTATTGTTTTATTGTTTTAAAAGACCTGTATAAACAAAAAGGTTTAACGTTTTGATGTTCTTTCAGTTCGGAAAGTGAACGAAACTTGCAAAGCTGTATTTTAGGTATGTTTACACATGAATATGTGTTAATGATGAATGATGCTTAAACATGTGGAGTACAAATTGAGCGTATGATGGTCTGTGAATAATGGTGAATAAACAAAAAATATTTTAGTTTATACGTTCTTATAACTCGGTGAATAAATGGAACCTATAAATCTATATACGTTTCATAGAACAACACATCAGTATGCAGAACTATGTATCGAAACGCGATTAAAGTTTTTTTGTATTATTGTTGTTAAAATGCCTGTATAAACAAAAAGGTTTAACGTTTTGATGTTCTTTTAGTTCGGAACGAAATCTGCAAAGCTGTACAACTTGAGACTTTGATGTTCTTTCAATGATGTTGAATAAACAAAAAACATTTTAGTTTGAACATTCTTATAGCTCGGTTAATGAATGGAACTTATAACGCTATATACATGGCATAGAACAAACTCATCAATATGCATGATTAATATATGATGACAGTATATGTATGGAAACACAATTCAAGCTTTTGTTGTATTATTACTGGGCATAATGATGAATAAACAATTGTATGTTCTGTTTAGTTGGAGAGCTTATGAAACATACAAAGTTATATATGTAGCATATGTACATTTAAATATATATACATGATAAATGATACCCCTATATTTATACCAATGTATCTTGAGTTTTTGGTGTTCTGCAAATAATGTTGAAAAAACAAAAAAGATTTTAGTTTTGATTTTTTTTAGTTCAGACAATAAATAAACTTTCAAAATAAAAAAATGGAAAAAAATAAAAAAAAATAAAATAAAAAAAAAAAAAAAAAAAATAAAAACAAAAAAAAAAAAACAAAAAAATAACATGTACGTGCTTGAAATGCATAATATATAATTCCAATATATATATACAAACGCGAAACAATATTTTGTTGTGTTATTACGACGAACAATGCTAAAAAATCAAAAAGTGTTTTATTTAATATCAGCGAAATGCATAAGTTATAACAGAATGTGAGTTATTTTAAAGATACGAATCTCTCTGTAAAAAAAAAACAATAATACGTATAAAAGCTTACAGCAACATTAACAATATTTTAATTACAAAAGAATGTTTTTAATTACAAGTTTTATCACAATGAAAATATGCCTACTTTCAAATGATAAATTACAAACATTAAATATTTTTTTTTCAATGTTTAGAGAAACTGCTTCGTATTTCAAAATCAATAATAAAAACATATTGTTTTCTCGAAACAAATAAATATCTTTTCAAAAATATGATTTTAAAATTAATTGGGATATTCAATAAAAAATTATAATAACGCTTTTAATTTGCCGATTCCTTGTTAATTTTGTGTTGTTGACTGCAAAAGGTGTTTGTACTGAAATAAACATTACTGATAATTTATTGGTTTTTATCGATGATTCACTTGTATTATACTTTAACAGTTGTAACAAAATAATAACACAGTCGCAGTTGTCTCTGCTTAGCTTTAATATTTTATGAAAAAGTAATAATGAAGAAGCAAACAACAAATGCACATCAAAGATGTAAATATCAAGTTTTTGTTTTGATTTTTTAGCAAAATACGATTTTAAAATAATTCATTTTGTAATGAAACTTAAATTAATACAATTTTTATTTTTCCTATTGCTGAAAACATTAATAATAGTAATTCACGCATATTTCGCTTTTGCAATTATAAAATATATTAACTCCGGGAATCTTATTAATATTTTTTAAAGAACAACAGAAAAAAATTTCTAAAACGTATTATGTATTTATATGTAGTCCAAATATTGCTTTTTAAGTCCAATTTTTTAAAATATGAAAATTAAAATCTATTATTTGGGAAAGAATAATTTTGATTTTTGCTGATTTATTACTTCCCGGTACAAAGTAAAGGAAGTGTTTGATACTCCGCAGTTAGCCGTATCCTAATGGGTGTAAGGCATATCAGATGTCACTCAGCGTAATCCCTTAATTTTTATCATCCTCAGAGGGTAATTTTTGCTCTTTATTTAATTCTTATATGCTTGGATTCGTATTAAAAATAGCATATTATACAACAAAAAGTCAGTCATCTAACTAGTCATAAGATATTTAAAAGAAAAAAATGTGATTACACTTTTAAAAACTTCAGCAAGATTCAAAATTTTTATGTACGTATATATTTTTAATATGATAAATAAGAAGAGATATCATTAAGTGACACACATGTAAATTTTCTATGCAGAACGAAATTATTTTGTGGAAGTAGAAAAGCTCAATATAGAGGGTGCACTTTATGCATCCAGTACTACAAATATTCTACGATCCACTAGCATAAATTAGTCACATTAAAAGATTTTGATTTCTTAAATAGCGGCAGAGAAATTGTCTCACAAATCACCACTTTTCATACATAGTTTTGATTATGATGTCACTCAAACAAAAGTTTGTGAATTTTATGTAAGGCTATAATCTGCAAAACATAAAGCAAAAAAGCTATGATTAAACAAAATATAAAAATTAACTTCGAGAAAAAAAAAGCAAAATTAATAGTACCCCTCAACGTTTTTTAATATTTGTTCTTAGTGTGTAAGGAAAATTCGTAAAAAATTAAAATTAAAGGTATTTAAAGACTTTGATTTCCTAAACAGTGAAGTAAAAATTTCTCTCTAGTCACCACTTTTCATACATAGTTTTGATTAAAATGTCACTGAAACAAAAGTTTGTGAATTTTATGTAATGCTACAATCTGCAACATATAAAGCACAAAGAGTGTCATTAAACAAATTATAAATATTAACTTTGAGAAAAAAAAGCAAAATTAAAAATATCCCTCAACCGTTTTTTAATATTTGTTCTTAGTGTGTAAGAAAAATTTTTAAATTTGTAAAAATCGTATTTTTACAAATTTTGAATTTTCGATTTTTTAAATTTTCAATTCGTTCAATTTTTGAATTTTTAATTCGTAAAAAAAGTTAAATTAAAGGTATTTAAAGACTTTGACTTCCTAAATAGTGACAGAGAAAATTCCTCGCTAATCAGAGCTTTGCATACATAATTTTGATTATAATATCACTCGAACAAAAGTTTGTAATTTTGAGAAATGTCACAATTTGTAAAACAACAAGAAAAAAGGCAGTCATTGAACAAATTATAAAAATTAATTTTGAAAAAAAAGAAAATAAATTATATCCTTCAATTTTTTTTAATATTTGTCCTTAGTTCGTAAGAAAAAAATTCATCAAAAATTATTTTGATTATTTTTAGATTTTGATTTCTTAAACAGAGCAATTCGCCGCTTTGCATACATAGTTTTGATTATAATGTCAGTCGAAGCAAAGTTTGTGAATGTTATGTAATGTTACAGTTTGCAAAATGTTAAGCAAAAAGGCAGTCATTAAACAAATTATAAAATTTAATTTCTAGTAAAACAAGCAAAATGAATAATATTCTTCAACCTTTTTTTTAATATTTGTTCTTAGTTTGTAAGAAAAAATTCACCCTGAATTAAAATTTAAAGGTATTTAAAGATTTTGATTTTTTAAACAGTGACAGAGAAAATTTCTCGCAAATCACCGCTTTGCATACATAGTTTTGATTATAATGTCACTCGAAGAAAATTTTGTGAATTTTCTATAATTATTAATTTACAAAATATAAAGCAAAAATTAGTCATTAAACAAATTAGAAAATTTAATTTAGAGAAAAAGAAGCAAAATTAATAATATCCCTCAAACTTTTAATTTAATATTTATTCTTAGTTTGTGAGGAAAAAATTAAGTCAAAAATTAAAATTTGAAAGTATTTAAAGATTTTGATTTCTTAAACAGCAACAGAGAAAATTTCTCGCAAATCACCGTTTTGCATACATGGTTTTGATTATAATGTCACTGAAACAAAAGTTTGTGAATTTTATGTAATGCTACAATCTGCAAAATATAAAGGAAAAAGTCTGTCATTAAACAAATTATAAAAATTAATTTCGAGAAAAAGCAAAATTAATAATATAACTCAGTTTTTTTAATATTTGTTTTTAGTTTGTAAGAAAGAAATTCGTAAAAAATTAAAATTTGATGATATTTAAAGATTTTGATTTCTTAAACAGCAACAGAGAAAATTTCTCGTAAATCACCGTTTTGCATACATAGTTTTGAATATAATATCACTCGAAGAAAAGTTTGTAATTTTGTGAAATGTTACAAGTTGCAAGCTAAAAAACAAAAAGGCAGTCATTGAACAAATTATTAAAATTAATTTCGAGAATAAAAGCAAAAATAATAATATCTCTCAAACTTTTTTTAATATTTGTTCTTAGATTGTAAGAAATAAATTCGTTAAAAATTCAAATGACATTTAAAGATTTTGATTTCTTAAACAGAGACAGAGAAAAATTCTCAGAAATTACCGTTTTGCATACATCGTTTTGATTATAATGTCACTCGAAGAAAATTTTGTGAATTTTATGTTATGTTACAATTTGCAAAATATTAACCAAAAAGGCAGTGATTAAACAAATTAGAAAATTTAATTTAGAGAAAAAGAAGCAAAATTAATAATATCCCTCAAACTTTTAATTTAATATTTATTCTTAGTTTGTGAGGAAAAAATTAAGTCAAAAATTAAAATTTGAAAGTATTTAAAGATTTTGATTTCTTAAACAGCAACAGAGAAAATTTCTCGCAAATCACCGTTTTGCATACATAATTTTGAATTTAATGTCACTCGAAGAAAAGTTTGCGAATGTAACTTAATACTACAATTTGCAAAATATAAAGCAAAAAGGCAGTCATTAAACAAATTATAAAAATTAATTTAGGGAAAAACAAGCAAAATAATTTGTCCATTATTATCAATTTCAACAAAATTCGATTTTTTTTTAATTTTAAGATTCCAGTTTTTTTTTATATAATATTGTGATAAATATAGAATATGCCTCTCTCCAATTTCACTAAAACATAATTCTCTATCTCCAAATGGCACAACATTTTTCTCTCTCTGTTATTTCTTAGAAAAATACGCTCCGTTTTATGACTCTCAAATAAGAGCGGGGATGAAATGTATGGCTCTGTATACGGCGTTCTTTTCTCCTTGCGAACATGACATCACTTCCGTGACTCTGACGTCATTATTCACTAGAATCAAATAAAAAGAAACACCAAAAATCATATCATTCTTCTTGTTGTATTTCATTCCAAAAGCATATATTATGTTATGCATAAATCATATTCTTTTATATAGTTGAAGAACTTTCAACTACAGACGATCATCTTATGAAATATATATTATGGGAGGAAGAAAATTTTGATTTTTTTTTCTGATATATAAAACATGAATTTGCAAGGCCTAAACAATCCTTTAATATTTTGTCTCATATATATACTGTTGTATACCATAAAGTAGAGTTTTATATACAGGATATACATATTATATATATATATATATATATATGTGTGTGTGTGTGTGTGTGTGTGTGTGTGTGTGTGTGTGTGTGTGTGAGGTTTAAAAAGGGGGTTAATTATAAAAAAAAATCCCCTATAAAATAGCCTAAGTTATCCGTCCGTCTGTCCCAGAATTTATGAAGCAGTTGTACCTGGAATGGATAGAGGCATTTATATTGGATTTTTGTTGAGTTAGGGTTAGCAACGTTTGAAATTTATCCCTTCCCCCTTTTCTAGGCTTTAATGCCATTGTTTCAAGTCCTATTTTTCCCGGTTAGGAGTAGCAGATTAAATTTATCAATTTATCACATTTTAAATAGGTAAAATTAACATTTTTTTCTAAAATTATGACGTCATTTCTTCAATTATCTCATTTAATCATTTCCTATTTTAAATTATTTAAATATCTTAATTTATTGAATTGTTTTCATACGTTTTACCCCTGAACTTACACATTACTTAAACATTTTTCTTTTATATTTGGCTTAAATAATAGATTAGGTTCATATGTGATAATTTTAAATTTAATCATCGATTATTTTTTGTTGCAATGAAAATTTTATCACCGGTATTAAAAAACATTTCTATCTACCTTCATGGTATAGTGGAAATGATAGTTTCCTTCCTTTACTTCCATTAATTACTGTGGCAAAAATTGGGAAGAAATTAATGATAATAGTAACTTAGCTAAGAAAACTTTGAATTATCTTTCTAAATGCATTCAACCGGGGGACTTCAGAGAAATAATAATAAAATTATTGAACTTGTACCATACAATTCTCATAAAATAAACAAACCATTTTTTTATCTGCATTATACGGTACTTTACAATTCTGAAAAATTAAAAATTTTACTGATCCCATCATATGGTGGGCTATATGTTAGTTAAAAATAGTTGGAACTCTTTAACGATAATGTAATATTAAAAAATTCCCTCTAGCAGATCTATACAAAGTAGATGACGTGGAAGTAGACAAGAAGATTTTGTTTATGTAAGCAATGCCAAAAAGAGACTTCTTAGCGGGAAATCGGGCTGGTAACATCATCCACGCTTGTCTTCCCAAAATGTGATCTAAATCTAAATAGCGTAGTCATGGACAGCAGGATTTCAATAAAGAAGTTTTTATACACGAACTAATATGTGTCTTCCATGCCTTGATCACTCGATACGTGATATATATATATATATATATATATATATATATATATATATATATATATATATATATATTGTTGTGTTTTAAATTTCAAGTAATTTTAAATACTTTTATTATTTATTTTTTTATCTATATTTTTCTATTACTTTTTTATCTATTTTTTATTTTTTATTTTTTTTATTTTACGATTTGATAAACCGTACAATACATTTTCTTACATAGCATACCGTGTCTTCATATAAAAAAATTCTCAAGGATAAAGAATTTCCTGAATAGTAAATTGAACAATCATTTTCAATATAAACCTTTATACACTGTACCGTATATCACTTGCTGTCATATACGGTTTTAAACCGTCTGATATTATCTTATTCCCCTATGGTAGCATTTACTTTAGGAGTGTACAGATTTCCCGCACCAGTTGTACCTGAGTGATATTTTCCGAGCAATGAGACAGGGACCTACTGCTTAAAACCGATCCCGAACGGCTACGAACACCTGAGTGATATTTTCCGAGCAATGAGACAGGGACCTACTGCTTAGAACCGATCCCGAACGGCTACAAACATCCATTAATCATTTCTTATTTTAAATTATTTAAATATCGTCTGCATTGTTTTCATACGTTTTATCACTGAACTTAG
>CM063506.1:44854255-44861755 GCA_032207245.1 Pardosa pseudoannulata
GGAAGAAAGATATGCCTTTGGTGGTAATGCTTAATGGACTAAATAGATTTTATATCGCTGGGATCGCTGGGTTCTTGAGCATTTTCAGAAATATCCCATGTTTAATAGCTTCCCCCAACTTGATAATATCTAGATTACGTAAATATCCCGTGCATAAAGGGTTTTTAAAAGAAGGAATTCTCTTTTAGCATCCGTGTTAAATGGTGAATGATTTATAGTTAGGATATTAAAGGTTAAGCGTTAGTGGAAAAAGGACATAATTATTAGCGTACAGGGATATTTATTTGCAGCTATTAAATGGTAAAGCGGAAGCAGTAGGGATCACATTAAATCTTTGAAGTTGTGTTTATTAAAAGCTTCCCCTAATTTTATCAAACGTGACTAAAAGAAATGTAAAAATACAAGTGTTTAACATTTTACACAGAGTTCTTTTCCACTTATAAAAAAGAGTTCATCAGTAGCTTTAATCCGAACTTTATTTGAACTTAGTTTATTTTAATAAGCTTTGTATAAAATTATCAGTTTTGATACGGCTCATATATATATATATATATATATATATATATATATATATATATATATATATATATATATATATATATAAGAGTCATTTTATATATGCATATTTAAATTTATTTTATATTAGAGATATTACAAGGATTGGAATTTTTGTAAAATATATATATTAGCTAACTTTTATGTTTTATAATATTATTAGCATATAACTCGTCATGTGATGGGATCAGTAAAATTTTTAATTTTCCAGAATTGTAAAGTACCCTATAAGGCAGGTAAAAAGAAATGTTTTGTTTTAGGCTGAAAATTATCTGGTATAAGCTCAATAATTTGTTTATCTTCATACTCCTCCTGATACTGTGAATGCAGTTTAGAATCCCATTGAATTCATTTTGAGAGATAATTCAAAATTTTCTTAGCTACGTCGAAGTTTTTTCCAATATTTTTGCCACAGTAATTAATGTAAATAAAAGAATGAAATTATCATTTCCGCTACATCCTAGAGGTAGAATTTATTGTTAATACTGGTGATAAAATTTTCATTTTCACCAAAAAAAAACGATGATTTAATTTAAAACTATCACGTATGTCTCTAATCTATTACTTAAGCAAATGTAAAAGAAAATTATTTACGTAATATCTAAGTTCAGTGATAAAACGTATGAAAATAATGCAGACGATATTCAAATAATTTAAAATAAGATATAATTAAATGAGATGGTTAAAGGAATGACGTCATAATGTTAGAAAAAAGGCTATTTTTACCTGTTTATTATGTGATAAATTGATAAATTTAATCGCCTGCTCTTAACTGGAGAAAATAGGGCTTGAAATAATAGCATCAAACTCTCTAAAAGGGGGAAGGGATGGGTTTCGAACGTTTTAAAGGTGATAGTATATTTTTCTTTGATATGAAGCATATTTATAGCAATTTAAATTAGAATCATATCGATAGTTTAAGAGAAGATAAACTTTACTTGCTTTGAATTTTGCTAACCCTAACTCATCAAGAATCCAATATGGATGCCTCTATCATTCCGGGTTAAACCACTTCATAAATTCTAGGACAGACCGACAGATAACATAGGCTATTATCATATAGATGATATTGAGTTAAGTTTATAATGTAATTGTTTTAAAAGTATTTGTTAAAAGTATATACTAATATTGTATTGTACAACTTTTAAACTAAATATTATATCTCTGAAAAAAAAAACTAGATTTACCGCACATAAGGTGACGTCTCTCACGTCCGTGTCCTCTGGTTAGTGCTAAATGATAGCCACCTCAGGGGTATACCTCCCTTAGGTATATACTGGTGCCATGAGCCTAAGGTACCCTAGTCATCTTCGTCTTCAGTTATTCGTGGTAGTTTCCAGCTTACCTTTGTAGAGTTTGCTCCTTACTGGGTTTAACAAAATTAAAATCGCCCCATGATTGCACTCTCGTAGGTCAAAAGCAGCTTTAGATCTGTTGTGGTTGCTGTCAAAGCTTAGTGGTCTTCAGTTTGTTGCTGCTGTATGTCTTTGGATGGGTCAGCGTAAGAATTCACTTACCGCACTTTCAAAATAATCATATTTGTAATTTCATTAAATACGTGAATGTATATTGACAAAATGATCAAATTTTGAAGGTTTTTAGGAACTTTTTATAGATGGAAAGTCATAAAAATGGATGGATCAAGTTTTAAAAATATAGAGATAAGTTATCTCTCATCTACGGCCACCAATCCTAGAGTTACCATACTATAGCAAATGTGTGTGTACATATATATATATATATATATATATATATATATATATATATATATATATATATATATATATATATATATATATATATATATATATAATATATATATATATATATATATATATATATTATATATATGTATATATATATGTATATATATATACGGATATATATATATATATATATATATATATATATATATATATATATATATATATATAATATATATATATTATGTATATGTATATATGTAAATATATATATATATATTATATATATATATATATATATATATATATATATATATATATATATATATATATATATATATATATGTGTGTGTGTGTGTGTGTATATAAATATATACGGATATATATATATATATATATATATATATATACATACACACATATATATATATACATATATATATGTATATATATATATATATATATACATATATATATAAACATATATATATATATATATATATATATATATATATACATATACGTATATATATATATGTATATATATAAAATATATACGGATATATATATATACATATATATGTATACATATATATATACATATATATATACATATATATATAAACATATATATATATATATACATATATATATACATATACATATATATACATATATATATAAACATATATATATATATATATATATATATATATATATATATATATATATATATATATATATATATGTGTGTGTGTGTGTGTGTATAAATATATACGGATATATATATATATATATATATATATATATATATATATATATATATATATATATATATATATATATATATATATATATACATATATATAAATATATATACATATACATATATATACGTATATATACATATATATACATATATATATAAACATACATATATATATATATATATATATATATATATATATATATATATATATATATACATATATATAAACATATATATATATATCTATACATATACGTATATATATATATATATATATATATATACGCATATATATATATGTGTATATATATATATATATATATATAAATTATATATCATCTTTTGCTGTATAGAAATATTCATTTGAATCTATTAACAAAAATAATTTATTTCGGAAGGGAATATAATCATTTAATACTTTTTCCAAAGATCCAAGTCCAGGAACAAAAAAGAAAAAAAACTCTTGTTTAATAATAAAATATGAATTCCTTATCATTAATACATAATTCAATTTAGGAGAAAGTCATTTGTTACTTTCAGAGTGAATTAATGGTTCATATTTGAATAATTTTCTTGTACATTATATTAAACGATATTTTCTGAAAGAAGCTTTTATTTAATTCTACCTCGTACCTTAATTACATGTCCAGGGGAACATTATAAATTTTACCTTTTGATTAATTGTTTGAGTTATAATTTTTTATCTAGCAATACCTTATGCAATTTACTATTTGCTTTTTAATTAGCATATTTACTATCATTTTTTGAGTGCATCTACTTAAGAATGTAATCGATGGATATGTATAAATCATCATTATATTGCAATTTGTTCCCTTTAAAATACTGAGAATCTTGAATATTGAGAAAAGCTCGCCCTTGGATTTTTTGTAACCCCTATATACTAATAGCCTAAGTTGTCTGTCCACGAATTTATGAAGCGTTTGTACCTGGAATGAATACAGGCATCCGTATTGGATTCTTTATGAGATGGGTTAGCAAAATTCAAATCTAGTTCGAAATCCACCTCATCCCCCCTTTTCGAGCGATTAATGCTCTTATTTCCAGCCTTATTTTCCCTCTTATTCTATATTAAAAAAAATTTTGCCGAACGCTGGCCGATTGGTTAGGGCGCTGATCATCTATACAGTAGTTCGTGGGTTCGAATCCCACTATGGCATGGATGTTCGTAGCCGTTCGGAATCGGCTTTAAGCAGTAGGTCCCGGTCTCATTAGCCCTAGTGTGCAAAACAGTAGACCGTAGCGCTCCAAACCAAACCAAACCAAACCCTCTTATTCTATATTAAATTCATTCTTGATAGGATGGCGAGGGCGGAAAGTAATATTTAAATTTCTGGACTGTTGTACTTACTGTCATATATTCTAACTAGTTCTTTTGTCATGTGTAGGCGTTGCACGTTCGGTAGAGTGTCTGCCATTTAGATCATCGTGCTTCTCGAGCTGACGGTTCTGCCCCCAACGCACCTAAATTCTTCTAAATATCTAATTAATTTAATATTTTCTGTTTTTCTTTTAAATTATTATTCCTAAAGTTGTTGTATTATTTTTAAAATAATTTTTTACTATTTTTTTAACTTTTTATGATTTGTTATTATTTTTATTTTATTAAATTCACGTATTGTTGTACATCCGTACAACAATATGTGGCCACATAAACATTTCATGTTTTGTATCCTTAAACTTTTTTCTGGTAATGTAATAATAGCCTAAGTTATGTGTACGTCTGTCCTCGAATTTATGAAGCGGTTGGACCTGGAATGGATAGAGCATCCATATTGGATTTTTGATGAGTTAGGGTTAGCAAAATTCAAAGCGAATAAAGTTTATCTTTTCCTAAACTATAGATCCGATTCTAAAATAAATTGGTATGAATAAGCTTCGTATAACAGCAAAAAATTCTGCCCTCTTTAAAACGTTCGAAATCCACCCTGTCCCCCTTTTCGAGCTTTTAATGCAGTTATATCAAGCCCATTTTAAGAGCAGGCGATTAAATTTATTAATTTATCACACCATAAATAGGTGAAAATAACAATATTTTCTAGCATTATGACGTCATTCCTTTAACCATCTCATTTAATCATTTCTTATTTCAAATTATTTAAATATCGTCTGCATTATTTTCATACGTTTTATCACTGAACTTAGATATTAATTAAATAATTTTCTTTTATATTTGGCTTAAATAATAGATTAGGTACATATATGACAATTTTAATCGATTATTTTTGTTGAAAGATAATTCTCAGCCAAAAAACAATCCATTTTTTACTTGCCTCATAGGGTACTTTATAATAGTGGAAAATTAAAAATTTTACTGATCCCGTCATATGACGAGCTATATGCTAGTACTCAGAAAAGAACAATTACTATTTTCGTTAATCATATTTTACTTCTTACTTTTACAAAATATATGAACACTTTTACTTAGATGCTATCTTTTATGGCTCCTCTTAGCTATGGCCCATGATGGGCCACTGCAAGTCATCATCTTGAAGAGGTTGTATGGCTTATTACGGTTGATACTGCAGTTGACCGGAAGTATTGGATTTTATGGCGATCGGTTTGAGCTGGCTTTGTTTTTGTTTCGTGTCCTATGTTGTGTGGAAATAAAATATAAAAATAAAATGTCGACTAGTTTTTGACCTCGTCTGACATGTAAGAGCATTTATTCTTTTTACAGGGCGTTTTGGGAAATCAGAACTCCCTTTCAGTCTAAACACAGGATGGATTCCGAAGCGGTGTTTCTCGAAATATCGGATACATCCTGTAGGAGTAACTAAAGTGCGCAATAGGTAGATGACGCATCCACATACTGGGCCATGATGTATTTTGGCGGCATCTATTAGGAATTAAGAGGAACGAAGAAATTTTTCCTTATAGACATATATTAAAAAGAAGCCAAGATGATTTATTCAATTCTAGATCACTTTTAAAACATTTAAACTATGTAAATTTAAAATTTCTTTCAACATAAATAAAATGAATATTTTTATTTCTATTCATAAAACCTATTTTAGTCTCATCAATTTTTGCCACATTAATCGGTATCAAGAAACTGACAATTTCATTTATTTATTTTGTGAAGAAAATGTCTTAAAAAGAAATTTTGAAAGATTGAATATAGTGCCACAGTACTTGAAATTTGAATTTTCTGGCAATTTCAAATGAATATTCGGTATCAATAAGATAAGAGTTTCATTTGTTTATATTGTATGCTAAAAGAAAAAACCGAAATTTAACTTATTATGTTTTAACTTAAAAGGAAATCATTAATTTAATAAGTAATATTTTGTTATCCATTTAAGATATCAAATGGAATTTATCTGTGAACTTTTTGTTTAGATTTTAATAGAATTAACAAACCTCTAGGAATTGTTTATCAATTCAAAAACTGTCAAATCAATTATAAAACTTGTATGAGTTCTCATATACTTTTTTCTAAAATTTCTCTGTTTCTAATTACAAATTAAGATTAAACAGATATAATTTGATAAGTTCTGCAACAAAACAGAAATTTTAAAAAATATAATAGCCCTGAAATTAATTTATTTTCTCTTTATATCTTAACTTTATCTTCTTTTAAAAAGAGAATACAAAAAAAATTTCAATCCACTTAATATATCAGCTACAACTGTCAAAAGTAATTTAGGTAATCTTTTCCCTATACGTAGTTTTATGTAAATAGGAAGTTTGAAAAATTTTAAATTGACTGCTGGCGTTACAAAGCATTTTTGCAACTTATGAAACTCTCACATGTATAACTGAATTATAAGTAAACTAACTACATTAATTTTTAAATATTATATATTCCTTAAATTAAATTTTTGTCCATTTTTAAAATTCTAAGTATCTAGTAAATTTTACAAAATAAATTTTTAGGAAGCACTCTATAGATATATGTATACAACACACACACACATACACACACACATATATATATATATATATATATATATATATATATATATATATATATATATATATATATATATATATATATATATATATATATATATTATATATATATATATATATATATATATATATATATATATATATATATATATATATATATATATATATATATATATATATATATATAAATATATATATATATATATATATATATATATATATATATATATATATATTATATATATATATATATATATATATATATATGTATATACATATATGTACATACGTATATATATACATATATATATATACATATATATATATACATATATATATACATATATATAATATATATATATATATATATATATATAATATATATATATATATATATATATATATATATATATATATATATATATATATATATATATATATATATATATATATATATATATATATATATATATTATATATATATATATATATATATATATATATGTCAGATCTAAAAAAGGGGTAGTTGGAAATTATTTA